>OZ025240.1:85144536-85389794 GCA_964019155.1 Osedax fenrisi | reverse complement strand
AGTCGGACGAGCTTCTTGAACGAGTTCTCTTCTATTGTCGTGATGCTATTGTTACTCAACGTCCTGTATGCGTTAGAGGTCGTGATTAGCGGTCAGTGTTAGAGGTCGTATAGAGGTCATCAGTGGTTGTTATCAGAAATTAAGCTTCAGTGGTTAAAAGTAGTAGTCTTTTTGAGTTAAAACTGTATTATTTATACTTATTGCATACTTTTTTTATAATTATTATTATATATATATATATATATGTGTGTATATATGTGTATTTATTTACACATTAGATTAATACTTGTTTATTGCATGATCTCAAATAATGACATGCTAATAGCATTAACACTAGTAGAAGAGGGGTATTATCCATGTGTATTAGTAAACAATATATATATATATATATATATATATATATATATATATATATATATGTATATATATCTCTCTCTCAAGTACACATATACATATTTAGGTAGAGCTGACTGAATACAAGTTATTTTAAAGTAATTCATATTGTAATTCATAATTCTCATATTTAAATAAGTTATTTACACAATTCATCATGTGCTGTTGTCTTGCTATTAGATGCATGTATACAGTAAACATTCAACATGTACATTGCATTGTAGTTTGATACAACATTCTTAATTAAACAAACACACAACAATGAATCTAGATGATATCAATAGACAGATGGAACAATAGGAATATGCCACAAACACTCAGCTAAGAATAAGAGTTACTGTAATTGTGCTAGATATACTCTTATATATCCTATTTGCATTATTATAAGTTATAATATATATATATATATATGTGGGTGGTATAAAGGGGGAGCCCACGATGTGTGTCACACTGATAGTGTATTATATACATGCGAGATCTGATAATGTATCTTTAAATTGATTACTTTATGAATAAGTTTAATTTTGAATTATGTCCCTCTCTTAACAAATTCCCGGAGAAGCCCCTACATATATATATATTTAGTATATTTATATGTAAAATATCATGCACAGACAAATAATTAAAGATCTATACGGCTAGATACTG
The DNA here is from genome assembly GCA_964019155.1 of Osedax fenrisi. Lineage (NCBI taxonomy): Eukaryota > Metazoa > Annelida > Polychaeta > Sabellida > Siboglinidae > Osedax > Osedax fenrisi. Next base: position 85,388,753 of record OZ025240.1, on the reverse strand, counting down.
TGAGGGCATGATGAAAGCATTTAGGGCTCATCATGTAATTGATGATGAATTATTATCTATAATAGCTTATACACTAATTATTAGCACACCCCCACACACACACACACACCCTACACTATTACATAACTAGGACAAAGTACACACACACACTGATATGTATCTCCCCCCCCCCCATTGTATATAATACCCTCCCAGGGTGTATACAGCAATGACACTGCTGATGCTGCTGGTTATCATACATTACCACTATTGTAATGTATAGTCTATATATAATATGTATCCCTTTGTATATGTTGTTTTATCTATATAATTAGTGTCATACAATCATAGGCATACATTCACCACAGCTATACACACACACACACACACACACACACACACACATACACACACACACATACACACACACACACACACACACACACACACATAAACACACACATAAACACACACATAAACATAGTATATACTTGTGTGTGTGTATGTGTGTGTGTGTCAAACTGTGCTCTTGTGTAATACAGTGTATCTCAGACTGATGATGACGATGATGATGATGTATTATTAGGTAACTTTGAGCATTCTCGAGTACTGTTATGCAATGATATTAGATATAGTTGTAATATGTCTAAATACTGGTGATAACTTACTTCGATTTAAACTATATATTAAAAATATGCATTTAACAACATGTATACAGATATGTTTGGTAACCAATTTTTCTTAATATATAGAATACAATGTATGGGTTTTTGAGTGGGTTCATCATAAAATAATAAAATTCAATTTCATAAAATATTTAAATTATCGAATATTTTAGAGATACAGGATTATTTATTGATATAAACTAATAGTGATCAATCAATTATAAAGAGCTATAATATTAACATACAAATATCGGTAATTATTTAACACTAACATTATAAAAAGGTTTAAAACCACAAACCTAATAACCCGAATCATTATCAACCCTAATTACAGGGTGCCTATAAATATGATGAATCACCAGTATTAAGGGCATCCCATATTTAAAAGCACATTTAAAGTGATGCTAATTTATTTTTTTTCATATTTTTTTTTATTCCATAATACTTATTTTAGTGTTTTTTTATAATCTAGGTATGTGCATTCAAACATATAGAACATAAAAACTATTATAATTATAATATTAATTTTTTTAGATTTATATAGAATTCAATTATGTGAATAGTAAAATAGAGAGATAATTTATAAAATGTATAGTAGTCATTGTATAAAATGATAATTACTATAGAATTACCATAATTTTATTATTGATCATTTTTAATTTAGATATATATAATATAATAAATAATAATATTAAAAATAACTTTCTATTTTCCTATGTATATATATGTTATGAACAAAGATTTTGCGAAGCAAAGATATAACACTCCCTATGCATGCAACGTAATTTAGTAATATCCCCAACCGCTGCTAGCAGTAGTATCGAAATCACTGAAATAGATTTAGGTTCGGCTCTGTTTGCATACAACAATGTTTTCATTGCTCTATTAAATTACATGCAATATAAATTAGCTTTTACTCACTAAATATATACTTATAGCATTTAAAACATACATATCATATTTGTTTGTTATATATTAGTAATGAACACTTAGTTTTCATCATATAAATATTAATTTAAAGCATATTATTTAACATTTTAAAAGTGTATAGTTAAATACGAATTTACATTATAAACAACACATAGTTCCTAAAAGTAACCCGCTATAGGTGGCACCAGGGTATTTTGTATACAACTTCGAATTACACGATTTCGCGTAAGTGTTATTTTTATGTATCTTTCCTTCGGAAAATCTTTGTTATGAATGCAATACAAAAAAAATTAGGTCAATTGAATGAATAGAATATCAGTTCTATTTATTTTAGTGGACCTATGTTTTTCCTATCTAAATATACACGAAATTGGAAAATTACGTGTATGTGCGGAATCCCCTTAAAACTAATTCACTGAACACACACATACACACAAACATACAATACACACCACACACACGTATGCTGAGTGTAAGTACCTTCCCTATGATTACGAATAGACTAAGGACAACTGTGATAAAGTGGAGAGGAGTAATAGTCTAATAAGAGATGCACATTAGGGTTGTACAAATCGCGTTCGAGTCCAAATATGGAGTTCTAGTAATGAAGTGTTGAGTCTGAAATATTCGTGTCCATTTAAAAATTGATGAAATCGAGTCCCCGTTGTTGATTTGAGTTGATAGTCGAGAATTTAAAATAAGACTCGAAAAAAATTGTAAAACTGTACATAATACATATAAGTAAAATTAATTGCATATATGGAATATTTCATAGTTGAAGTAAGCTTTATTTAAAGACATACTATATTTCATATTTAGATTTATTTATTATTAATTTAAATATCAGTCTCATCTTTTGACGATTAATATTACACTATGGATTTATAAAGTTTTCTATAATTTTAAAGGATAGATTTTGATGTGAAGGCTTCAAAGACTTTTAGTTTTGGATTTGATGGATTCGAAGCCTTGCAAGTATTAGAAATTGTACAACCCTTATATACACAGAGGTTAATAATGCAATCAAAGTAACCTTTAATACAAAATACACGAGGGGGTGAGGTCATAAAGCTAAGGTCATACTTGCGAATGCAGTTCTTCGAGGCAATAACCTCACGTATGACTTCATCTTTATCGCTAGCAAACACAACTCTAGATACACACAGAAACTCTCATCGTTACGCAGACAATAGGTAAACAACAACACGGGGCGATGCTAGCCAATGGACGACTACTACGGTATCAGTGTTATCAATATAATACGGGTTAGGCTAGGTTACAAACAAATGCGTTAGTTTCACGATGGTAGCGAGTTGGCGGGCGGTGATACTCCTTAGTCCGTTGCCTGATATCGACCTGTTCGGTAGTTAGTAGTAGTGGTGGTGGAGGTAGTAGTAGTAGTAGTAGTAGTAGTAGTAGTAGTAGTAGTAGTAGTAGTAGTAGTAGTAGTAGTAGTAGTAGTAGTAGTAATAGTAGTAGTAGTAGTAGTAGTAGTAGTAGTAGTAGTAGTAGTAGTAGTAGTAGTAGTAGTAGTAGTAGTAGTAGTTGAGAAGCTATTAGCTCTCGGCTAATCATATCACTTCTGCGGGGTGAGCGATGCTTAATGTTTTACCGCGACGAGTTAGTAGTTATAGCCTAGAATTCGGGTTCAATTCTTTATTAGTTAGTAATCTAATGTTGTTGAACGGGTGGTTAATTCATCGAAGCCTCGTGGAAAGTATTCTTAATTAGTCTCAATTTTGAGTAAATCTTAAATAATCGCTTTTCGAAGGCAAATAGAAATATGATAAGAATGTACTACTACGACTAAACTAATACAACTTGATTGATTGACACACGCGCGCGGGCAGGCTACGGTAAGTACTAACAGCTTGCGAAGTTTCACAAATTTACGCAAATCGGGAATTCGTTTCAAGTGATTATTGTTAAGATTTCTGTAGGGGAGGAGACTTAGATATTATTATATCGACGATAATGATTATTACTATAAAGATTTTTGTTTTTAGTTTAGTCACATAGATTAAAGATTATTAAATAAATATATGACATTAGTCAAATTCTAACATGAAAACCACTCTTTTTGCCAATTGTTTGGAGAAGCCGGAACTAAATTGGTTAGGAGAGTTAATCTTCTTCAGCCCCTTCACTCCACAAACCACAGCAATCTGACGCTCCTTCTTTAATGCGTACAATAATGTTGATGTAACGTATATTTTAATCATAGATTTATAGTATGATATATATAAATATATATATGGCATGTGTATCCAAAATTCTTTTTTTTCATTTATTATTTATTATTAAATTATTGTTTCATGTTATTTTGTGTATATTTAATACTCAATAAACTATCTATCTATCTAGCTATATATATGTTAATTATCTAATGATATATAATAGATGTATATGTTAATTATATAAGTATAGAGTCACTATATAACTACCATATATATATTTAAAAAAACAACACTACAATAATTTCTGTGCTAAACATAATAAATGAAATAGATTAAACAAACCAAACAAAGTTTGTATATGTACAAGATGTACAGTCACAAACACACTGACACGCTAATACATGATATGGCTAGCTACCTTGAGGCTCCTACAACGACATCGTTTAGGACATGACATTGAGATGACCGCGACTAAGCCGACGATCAACAGAATCAGGACACGGGTCAAGCAGAAAGGCTGCATCTTTCATGTAGGTAGGCGGACGGGTGGTGAAATCTGTGCGTGGATGAGAGCTAGGTTAATGTGTGAGGGGTTAATGTGGGGGTGGGGTTAATGGGGGGTGGGGTTAATGTGTGTGGGGCTAATGTGGGGGGGGTTAATGTGGGGGGGGGTGAGATCTGTTCATGGATGAGGACTATGTTAATGTGTGTGGGGTTAATGGGGGTGTGTGGTGGGTGAGAGGGAGGTATTGTTTATATAGGAAGCTTCTAAGGATTCTCTGAGGAAAGATATTATTATATCTTTCATATAACATATATTCATATATCATATTATATATCATATAACACTTGTGAAATAGTCTAATTCTATTTGTACACGAAACAGGAACGGAGCCACCTACATAGATTGTTATTTCGGAATATGTGTTATGGTTTATAATGTAAATTGGTAAAACTATACAATATTAAAATGTACGAAAATGGTTTAAATTATTATTTATTTATACGACGGAAACAAATTTTTCATTTCTAATATATAACAAATCAATAGGATATGTTGGTTTTAAACGCTATACATATCTATGAGGTGAGTGGTAAAAGCTAACTTAGATTGCATGTAATTTAAAAGAACAATGAACACAATTGTGTATAAAACTGCATCCAACCTAAATCTATTTCAGTGTCTATACTAATGCTAATATCTTTGAAGATTTGGTAGTAGGTATAAGAGAGTATATTGTTGTATACGTATCCTGAATTAGTAATATTCGTATTTGATTAATTCCGCGCGGGTGCACTTTTAAATAATAAACGATTAGCGTTCTGAAATATTTAATATTAATTCTACGCTTAATATATCAGATATGCCTAGGTTGTGTTCACAAGAGTGGGCTAGAACACATATCAACTACACTCACTATAGAATAATCAAATTTTTAAGGAGGCAAATCAATTTAATAACTTAAATGAAATCTAAATGGCCCAAGGTAATACAATTATAATTATTGAATATGTAGGTTATAGAATTTCCTGATAGAAATCCTTTGTATCCAGGAACTTCATCCGTTGAATCAGATTTGTCATTAGTAAAGTCGATAAAAACTAAAGGAAAAACCCATCTTTCAAACATTGCACTTGTATGATGTATACACTCAAAACAATTTAATTATTTAATACAAATATAATACATTTCTTATTTATTTATTTACATTATTGATTTAAATACTATGTTGATACCAATATATTGTTGATACACAAATTATTGCAATTACATGGCAAATTGCCATTGGCAATATAATATATATTAATTCAATTAATTAATCATATTAAATATTTATAGAGAGAACTATATATATATAAAATATAGAAAGGCCGAATTTAAGCCGAATATAAGGGTTTCAATAGGCCGAAAATAAGCTAAATTTGGCCCTTTTCCTTAAATTAGAGAAAGGCCGAATTTAACTCAACCTGGTCATAACCCATATGTTTGGAACCACTTGTCTATAGCTTTACAATACTGGGAACAATACATATTGTAATACTGAATGTCTGTTTTATATAGTATATGCTCAACATTTTTCATATGTTAAATATATATATATATATATATATTTATACAAGTATAGTATATACAAAGATTTTGCGAAGCAAATTCAAATGCGAAGCGAAGTAAATGCGAAGATTTTCCTTATGCGAAAATCTTTGGTATATATTATACACACACAAACATATATACAAATATACACACACCCACACATACAATATCATACATGTACAATGTACAATATATATTGTACATATAAAATATATATTATAATATACATTATATATATATATCATTATATATATATATATATATATATATATATATATATATATATATATATATATATATAATTATATATATATATATAGTAGTTCGCTACATCTTCTGAGTTATATATTGCTCCACTTAATAGGATTATCCGTTCCTCAATACGTACTACTTAATGTTTAACTCGACTGGATCACATACTACAACATCTCATCAATCATCTCTATGTGGCTACCCTTCTCCCTCAGGTGTAAATTACGTATACTATCTATAATCCATAAATTAATATATTCTTTCACCCCTAGCTATATCTCTGATCTAATCAAAAAACGTACTATATTATCTTCTCTTCGTTACCAAAATGCTCCTCTACTTATCTCCCAGAACTCTAGTAAAACTTCCGTAAATTCTAGAGCTTTTAAAAATTCCGGTCCAACCCTATGGAATTCCCTCCCTCCTACCATTCGTTCTATTAGATCCCACAAAAGATTTATAAATCTTACTTCTTCTTTTCTCTCTACCCATAATCATTAAATCATCCAACTTATTATTTGTGTCCGTGTTATATTAAATGTATATCATTATTAAATTGTTATTGTATTATTATTATCTTATTATTATATAACACTATACTATATCAATGCAGTCTGTAGTATATTAAACTACAACATATCAATGCATACTGTAGTATATAATAGTCCTTTATATTATTTAGTATTGTTGTCCATGGTATATTGAATGTATATTATTATTAAACTATTATAATATTACTATTACTTTATTATTATGTTCTTCCTGCATGAGCGAATGGGTCTACATGACCCTATTTTAGTGCTAATAAACTCAATATCATATATATATATATATATATTAACCTCAAAAGCTATATTTATAAATCAACTATTTTATCTAGTTGTAGTTGAGCTGCAAGTTAATTAAATCAATGAATAATGATGTTCTGTGTATCCTGTATAATGTTATCATTAATAGTATTCATGTTAACACAACAAAAGAACAATTAATATCATTGTTCAGTACCATTAAACATGAACATTTATGTATGATTTTATGGGAGATAATAAATATATTCTCAAAATACAATATCAGGGTATATAATATATACTATATATTGTATACTATACACTGTATATACTATATGTATAGTTTATACACACTATATTACTATAATATATCATACATATATATATATATATATATATTTATATATATATATATATATATATATATATATATATATATATATATGTTTATGTATGTGTCATTTATATAAAGAAACTTTCTTTATATATGTGGTGTGTATGTTTATGTATGTATGTGTGTGTGTGTGTATTTGTGTGTGTGTATATGTGTGAATCACACAGTGTGATATAGTATATTGTAGTGATGATTCAAATGAATCATTTGAAATGATGCTCAAATCAAAAGCATGATGCAATCTCAGTTACCTAAAGTCTCAAATCTACTGGGGCTCTTTATTTTCTGAAAATTAAAGTCTGGGCATCAAAAGGCTCAGATTCATTTACATCACTAGTATGTACTACCAAAGCTAATTAGAGTGTATAGGAATATATACATCCTACTATTGTGGATTGTATTATACTACTTGTCCATTTATATATATATATATATATATATATATATATATTGTATTAGGAGAAGGCTTTTCTAATAGGTATAAGAATCAGGGTAGGGTATAGTTTTACAGGTACTCTAAATATATGTTATACAATGTATATATATATAAATATAGTATACTGAACATAATATATGAAGAAGTAATTCCCTCAGGGTGTATGTGTACAGTATAGGTATATGATGTATACTCAGTATTTTTATAAGTTATACTGTATAACACACTATATGTGAACACTGTACTACTAACCACAAAGCTAGATAGAAACTTTCTCTCTAGTTCTATGCTACTACCCTTTAATAACATATTAACACATGGATGACACATGAACAGTGATACAATCATGATAGGGGTGGTGGTGATGATTCATCATCGAATAGATATCAATTTATATCATATCGGTTTAAAACCCCTCTTCCCCTAATCTCCACCTTGTGAGTGATAGTAGTACTAGTAGTATCACTTCTGATCATAGAGCGTAATGATGTGAAACATACGGTGCGTGTTTACCACACATATGTGTGCGCGTGCGCGTGTGTGTGTGTAGTAAAGGAGCGAGTGTGCGCAATGATAACATATGTTCCGGATACGCACATCGCGCATGACTAAAGCCCGTTGTTAACGCTTATATACCATAGCAACTGTGGTAGTAGTAGTAGTGGTAGTGGTAGTAGTAGTAGTAGTAGTAGTAGTAGTAGTAGTAGTAGTAGTAGTAGTAGTAGTAGTAGTAGTAGTAGTGGTAGTGGTAGTGGTAGTGGTAGTGGTAGTGGTAGTGGTAGTGGTAGTGGTAGTAGTAGTAGTAGTGGTAGTGGTAGTGGTAGTGGTAGTGGTAGTGGTAGTGGTAGTGGTAGTGGTAGTGGTAGTGGTAGTGGTAGTGGTATTGGTAGTAGTAGTAGTAGTAGTAGTAGTAGTAGTAGTGGTAGTGGTAGTGGTAGTGGTAGTGGTAGTGGTAGTGGTAGTGGTAGTGGTAGTGGTAGTGGTAGTGGTAGTGGTAGTGGTAGTGGTGGTAGTGGTAGTGGTAGTGGTAGTGGTAGTGGTAGTGGTAGTGGTAGTGGTAGTGGTAGTGGTAGTGGTAGTGGTAGTGGTAGTGGTAGTGGTAGTGGTAGTGGTAGTGGTAGTAGTAGTAGTAGTAGTAGTAGTAGTAGTAGTAGTAGTAGTAGTAGTAGTAGTAGTAGTAGTAGTAGTAGTAGTAGTAGTAGTAGTAGTAGTAGTAGTAGTAGTAGTAGTAGTAGTAGTAGTAGTAGTAGTAGTAGTAGTAGTAGTAGTAGTAGTAGTAGTAGTAGTAGTAGTAGTAGTAGTAGTAGTAGTAGTAGTAGTAGTAGTAGTTAGGGGCGTCGGAAGGGGGGGGGGGCGGGGGGTATCGGACCCCCCCATTCAAAAATATGGGGGGGGCGAAGTATGTTTTGCCCCCCCCATGAAATATGTATTAATAAATTTTATATATATTAAATGTAGTATATTGTCTTTGTTAATACACATTTTTTTCTAAAGAATGTTACCAAACATATGGGGGGGGGGCTAAGTATTGTTTGCCCCCCCCCCCCCCCCATCCATGAAATATGATAATATTCATGAGAGAATCTCTGAGAGATACTTGTTATCTGGTGATATTAAGAATGAAATTATTCAACTATATAAATCTGAATTATTAAATATTTGATTGAAAGATATTAATGGGACTTTCTCAATTCAATGTGATGGAATTCAAGATATATGGTTCATTATTTGACATAAAAACTAGAAATTAAAGAAATATGCATAGGAATATGCAATATGACTGAGGATACAACTTAGAAAATATAGCAAATTTAATGTTATCTGAACTTTAACATCTTAACTTGCCTATTTCTAAATTAAGAGGACAGTCATATGACGGTGTAGCTAATATGTCTGGTCAATATAATGTTGTAAAGACTATAATAATGAATAGACAGCCTTTAAATTTGATACACAATGTGGAGCTCATCGCATAAACGTAATAGCATAATCATTAGATAATAATATAAATATAAGAAAAGCCTTGAGAGTGGTTTATGATTTGGGATTATTATATGAACAAACTAACATATTACGGATTGTATATAATACTAATAATAACAAAGCAAATACATTGAAACCATTATGCCCAATAAGATGGAATGGAAAATCATGTATTAAAAAAACATTAGATAAATATAGTGGTATAAATGATGCACTGAATTAATATAAAAAATTAAATTATATTACCAATGACCACAAATATATTGCAAATTTATTATTAAAAAATATAAATAAGTCAAATATTTGTTATATGAATATTTCAAGTTTGATATTTGAAAGCTTGGATATGAAGGTGAAAGCTTTCATGATACCAACAAATACTATTGAAGGTAACATTTATAAAAATATACTTGAAAGCATATATTATTATAATTATAAATAATACTCAATAATAAATAAACATAAAGGATTATATAATAGTAAAGATGATTCAAATTAAATTGAATAATGATAGACATAATTTGCACACATTCATTGAAGATATAGAAACAAAAGTATTTTATATTTTATATATACACGTTTTTATATTGATTCAAGGTTAAGTAGGATATACTTTTATAAAAATATTATATAAAATACAAAATAGCTTATAATAAATGTTTATTATAAAATATTATAATAATTTATTTTTATTTTAAATATATCTAATTTAATTTTCTAATTATATCTAATTCAGAGAATAATTATAATACATATAATATAAATTATTATAAATATTTATGAGATGAATAGTAATACAAATTCAAAAGACATACATCTTATATAGATAACATAATATAATATTATTAATGTTATATTAATATAAGAATGTGATTATATATGATCATTTAGTATGTTAATATACTTTATCATTAATATTTACAGAATAAAATATATTGAGTTGTTTGATTACATAATGATGAAAATTAAAACCAAATGTTATACTAAGGAAACTTCATTTATACATTCTTATAAATTAAAGGAATCATTATTACAAATAATATAATTCATGAAAAAAAGGTTGTTTTTTTTTTAGATTAATCTTATTAATCCTATTAATTTTCTACACTAAACATTAATAAAAAATGTATGAATAATTATCGATTGAAAGATCGAATTTCCATATGTTCAAATCAATCAATAAGTTCAATACATCTGACGAGGATAAACATATACATGATGGAAAAATCTACTAAAATTCAAAAAATATTTTCCGACATAATATATTTGATCACACTTTTATTGGTTTGCCCCTCAAGTTCTGTGTCATGTTAGGGTGGATTTAGTAAGCTACGAATAATAAAGACGTTGTTACGGTCTACTATGCTAGATAGTAGATTAAATGCATTATTATTGGCAAATATCAATCACATTCACACAATTGAGATGGATATATTTATAAATAAAAATCTATTTTTATATAATAATAAATTATTTAATGTTTATTATTTATTTTCTAATATATTCCTATAGGATACTTAAGTATACTTAAGTATTGTTATAAAAAATAAATATTATTAATTGCATATTAAAGGGTTAATATAGACAAAAGAGGTATATGATATTAATAAGATATAATTAGGAATTATATTAGTAATACATAATAGGATATAGAATATAAAATATAAATAAATAGCCCCCCCCATACAAAATATCGTTCCGACGCCCCTAGTAGTAGTAGTAGTAGTAGTAGTAGTAGTAGTAGTAGTAGTAGTAGTAGTAGTAGTAGTAGTAGTAGTAGTAGTAGTAGTAGTAGTAGTAGTAGTAGTAGTAGTAGTAGTAGTAGTAGTAGTAGTAGTAGTAGTAGTAGTAGTAGTAGTAGTAGTAGTAGTAGTGGTAGTGGTGGTGATGGTGGTAGTGATGGTGTTAGTGATATGATATATCGCCTAGTGTACGAATGATGTGTGATGGGGGGTACTGATAAGAGTGGTGTACTAGATAGATAGGCGAGTGATGGACGGAGGAGGAGGCAGGCAGGGAGTCTGAGGGGAGGCATGGGGATATGCCAGTCTATACCACCATTACTACACCATTACTAGACACACAAGCGACGCGTGTCTGTCTCTTGTGTGTGTATGTGTATGTGTGTGTGTGTGTGCGTGCGTGTTTATCAGAATCATACTAATACACAATTGTGTTAACACATACGAAACTATTTATATATAGAAAGTATAAATAAATTATATATATATAATATTTTAAATATATATATATATAGATGATAATATATGATATTCTATGGCATGGTCATTAACAACAGAGATAGGTTTCTAGTATAAATATACCCACTTCCTGTATAACACACTATATTTCTGTGTATCTATTTTTAATGTGGTGAGTAATCATTAGTCTAATGGAATATCATCCAGAATAAATATACATATACACTGTGATGATATATCTTTAAATTATACAATATATATATATATATATATATATATATATATATTATGTTAAATATAAAATACAATAAAATAATTTAATAGTGAAAATCTATATACTATATTTGTATAATATTTCTGAATATATAATACCATGAAATAACTATATTTACTGGACCATGCTAATGATTATAAATAATTATTTGCTATTTATTTTAAAATACATCCAAGGTAATTCCTTGATACATCTATAACAAAATGTTTATGAAATACCACCAACCATGAACATAGAATACACATAATCCCAGATAATATTACTATTGGACATGTATGTCCCCAGGGGTAAAATTATTCTTAATGTATTATTAGTGTAATATTAATGACTTTGAAAATAGAATTCTTAATATATGATATATGATATATGTGTATATTATTGATATTACATAAGGTTTATATATATATATATATATATATATATATATATATATATATTTATATATATATATATATATATATGATATTATTAACATTCATATGATTTATAAGTAGATAATGTATTCATGAATAATATAATAATGATGGATGACTAATAGAAGTCAGACAACCAGATAGATAGGCAGATAGATAGGCATATAGATATACATCATACACACACACACACACACACACACACACACACACACACACACACCTTACTAGTTAGTATACACTACGCATCACATTACATCATAGCTTCATCATCTCCAATGTTTAGGTCACCTATATTGTGATATGTTGTTTAGCTGTCACTCACGATAAGACACGCCCACTTGTATGTCCTCGTTACTACTACCAACACCCAACACTATTACTACTATCCGTGAAAACAACAACATTACTATCAAGTTCTTACTTTAGTCATAAGCGTAGGTATTATAACCAGCTTCAAGAGGGGCTAATACCCTAGATAATAAGGGTATTATAGTCACAAGAACTTCTATATTGAGGGTTCGGTCATAGGTGTCTATGATTATAGTATTAGTTACTAAGTGGTGTTCAAGTGGGGTAGTGTGGGGGTGGGGTTGGCGGTAGGGTAGGGTGAGGGTAGTGTGGAGATAGGGTTGGGGGTAGAGTGGGCGTAGAGTGGGGGTAGGGTGACGATAGATAAGTGTATCACGTAACAGTCAACTGACCTCGAGATATGACGATCTATATATGACGATCAGTTGACTATTACTATCGTATCATTGTGTAATACCAGGGAGTTACCAGGGACCTCCCTGTGAAATTACCAGTGTTAATCATCGATATAAAGACAGTTTCTTTATATCGATGGTGTTAGTACGTAATACCCCATTAACTTTACCCCCACCCTACACGATGTTCATACACAATGATATGTACTGTATATACAACCCTGCGTGGTAATAGAGAAATATATGTAGGCGAGTTTATCATTACAGTAGCATTAAAGTAGCATTAAAGTAGCATTAAAGCAGCATTAAAGTAGCATTAAAGTAGCATTAAAGTAGCATTAAAGTAGCATTAAAGTAGCAGCATTAAAGAGCTTCGTTATCGCGAGAACATATCATCGAGTGTAAACAAACGGTTAGCGATGACGTCATGTCTATTTATAGCCGCTATCTATTACCCTTAGTTATTTGTAGTTTACCGTTGCGACTATGCATCGATGTATATTACTATGTAGAAGTAGAGTCCACATAGGTGAACGCTATGTAAATACTTGATTGACACACTAACCTAGATAACGATGCGTACACACGCATGCGCGATACCACACCGGTGTGTGTGTATATGTTTACGTGTGTGTACCGCATATAGAGATACCCCACCCCACCCGAACTATATGCCCTATTGCCCCTATCCACTGATATAGAGATAGGGGTAGTACTAGATAGGCATACTAGTTAGCTGTAGATAATAGTTGTATACCATTATAGCAGCCGTTATCGGTGTGCTTATATTGTTATCAAGCAAGTACCTGGTGTATATATATGTGTGTGTAAAGTGAGAAAGTGAGAAAGGCTCTAGTACGGAACGCACAACATAGCATGCACATTATATGGAAGTTAAGATAAACTTAGCACTTAAAAGAAGACTCTTTATAGCAACTGTACAGAGTGTAGTAATCTATGGGTCTGAGTCATGGACACTGAACGTTCAACAGCAGAAATCACTGGATGGCACATACATGCGAATGCTTCGTAAAGCACTAAATATATCTTTGAAGGAACACTTCACAAATACAAATATGTATGATAAACTACCTCTTGTTTCTTCCACAATTAAATACAGAAGGATGAAAATGGCTGGCCACTGTATACGGCATCCTGAACTATCAGCACAACCGCTCACTGTATGGGAACCTACACAAGGCAAAGCTAACATAGGTCGCAGGCATTGCAACTATCTGGATATGAAACATACTGATGCTCGAGTAGAAAATCAACAAGATCATCCTCAAAATTAAGCTAATAAGCATATATATATATCTATAATATAATTACTAATGCCATATTATAAGATATAAGTAATGACCCTCCTTGTATATTTGTTTATAACACATTGCATTCATATATATATATATATATATATATATATATATATATATATATATATATATATATATATATATATGTATATTGCTGTATCTATATATGTTATCTGATTATATAATGGTATGAAGAGATTCATTAGTAGTAGTAATGGGGGTGGATGCTAATTCAATACAGGTCTGTGTATGTGTGTTAGATAAGTTGACATCATTCTCTGCTACAGAGGGCGCTAATGATACTGGTAACACAGTAGTTACTATGACTATATGGTATTGTGTGTTGTATAATACAAGGGTGGGGGTATAATTGAATGATTATCATGGTGATAAAAGAAAATGACTTTTAGTGTAATATTACATATGATACTGAAGAATACTGTTATATAATATGATGTAATTCAAATAGAAAGCATATAAAGCATAAGGATATCCCAATATATCAGGATAACACACATATACTGTACATTGTACAGTGTACATACTATCTGTTAACTATAGACATTGATTTATGCATTATGCATCCAGCACAGTAGCCTCACTCTAGAGAATAACTATTAGTAGAAGATGTCAGATGTGAAGGACATAATGACTGTGTGTGTGTGTGTGTGTGTGTGTGTGTGTCTGTGTGTGTGTGTGTGTGTGTGTGTGTGTGTGTGTGTGTGTGTGTGTGTGTGTTGCATAACATCATTATGTAACAAGGCTAGGCTGATTGAAAACACCAGCACTGGACATACTACTACTACTACTACTACTACTACTACTACTACTACTACTACTACTACTACTACTACTACTACTACTACTACTACCTCTACCGCTACCGCTACCGCTGCCGCTGCCACTACTACTACTACTACTACTACTACTACTACTACTACTACTACTACTACTACCTCTACCGCTACCGCTACCGCTGCCGCTGCCGCTGCTGCTGCCACTACTACTACTACTACCGCTACCGCTACTACTACTACTACCGCTACCGCTACCGCTATCGCTATCGCTACCGCTATCGCTACCGCTACCGCTGCTACTACTACTACTACTACCGCTACCGCTACCGCTACCGCTGCCGCTGCCGCTGCCACTACTACTACTACTACTACTACTACTACTACTACTACTACTACTACTACTACTACTACTACTACTACTACTACTACTACTACTACTACTACTACTACTACTACTACTACTACTACTACTACTACTACTACTACTACTACTACTACTACTACTACTACTACTACTACTACTACTACTACTACTACTACTACTACTACTACTACTACTACTACTACTACTACTACTACTACCACTACTACTACTACTACTACCACTACCACTACCACTACCACTACCACTACCACTACCACTACCACTACCACTACCACTACCACTACCACTACCACTACCACTACCACTACCACTACCACTACCACTACCACTACCACTACCACTACCACTACCACTACTACTACTACTACTACTACTACTGCTGCTGCTGTTGATACTATTTTTGCTAATGAGGGAAAGAGTGTGGGAAGCGAGGGAGTTAGGAAGTTAGGGAAGAGAGAGGGTTCAATGTGGGTGTAATAGCAGGGTTATATTCAGACCTCATGATGCAATAGATACTTGATGATTGTACATGTAAACTCATGTTACATACATATTATATGTGATTAACATTTATTAGATATAATAGATATTTTAAGGGGTTTCCCACTACCAATACCAGGAAAAAATATTCAGAAATGTTTACTAGAAAGTGATTTTTACCAAGTTAACTACAATTGTAGTGGGATCTTACTAACCACCTTACTTTCCGGAAATATAATAACTTTAAAAGGGGTACCCACTACAACTTGCTAGAAAATCACTTCCTAGCAAACATTTCCGGACATTATTTCCGGAAATACTGGTAGTGGGATGTGACCCCAGAGAGACCTTTTAAGGACCCCCTTTAGACATATTAGATATGTGGTTAGTAATTGAGAACACAATACTGCACATAGGTAGTATGTGGATATACTGGTGACAGCTACACACTATGCATCAGGCAAACTATACATTACCATGGCAACCATATCAATAACAATACCCTGTATAGTGGTGTGTGGTTGTACATTCACTAATAGGCTTAGTATAGAATTAATGTTTAAACATACAGGTAATAGTTATTGTAATTATTATTATTATTATTGTTGTTTAATACCATTTAAATATAATATATATTAATAATAGTGTATATTTTCTATATATATATAGAGAAATTATGACAATTAATAAATTACAGTAGTTATGATGGTAATATTATAATAATATTTTAGTATATACATTAATAAATAATAAGTTTATGTGTATACATTTTAATTATGTGCATTTAATTTCGATGTACATAAATTGCTTTTTCATAAGAAGTTATACTTCGTGACATCCTTGATTGCATGAGATATTGCAATATTTATTTTTAGGTATGAATCACGAGTATGATAGAAATACATCATAATATTAGAATACAATAAAAAAGAGAATATTATGAGAATAACATGAACTTGTATTAAAAATAAATATGATATGCTCTTTAGAACTATAAATAATTAACTAAAAATATAATAATGTATTATATTATTAATAACAATAAATTAATAAGTTATGTATCTAGGTAATAAAATAATAAAATTAAATGTAAACACATGTGTTGATTATAGGCTATAATGATAATAGATTGATCATATTTTATTTTTATTGTACTATTATATTATGATGTATTTATTCTATAATTTATAGCACATATAAGCTCAATAACTTGTAATGTACTGTACTGTATAGTCTGTAAATAATGCACAACATCAATTAGATAATAAATAATAAAATGTAACATATCTAATTTATGGTACACAAAATGTGTTTTTTTAAATGAGACATTTTTGTAATGTCTATTAGTAATGGATTTTCTAATAACAATTCCAATTAAATGATTTTGATTATTATATATATATATCCACATTAACCACTTTTAAATATTACTTAGAATTGTTATATATATCTACAATGCATTTTATCATAGGAACATATTTCAAACATTAATTTCAATAATATATTTTATAAAAAATAATGTTTTAAGATGGCCGAACACCATATGAACAATGTATTTAAGACATAATAACAATTGTTATTATGTCTTAAATACATTGTTCATATGAATATTTAAATATCCAAACAAATATTATTGATTTTTAAATACATTTAATTTCTTTTCTATAGAAAAGAAATCCAATGTATTTAAAAATCAATATTATTTCTATAGAAACGAAATCAAATATATTTAAAAATCAATATTATTTGTTATTAAATGCACTGTTCATATGATGTTCGGCCATCTTAAGTTTCCTAAATCGAGACACCATGTATGTTGAAGAATTTTACATTGGCGAGATATAGCAATACCGATCTATGTAAAATACAAATCTATGATAAAATGTATGAAAAACATTAATTATAATAGAAATATTACAATATATTCATAATTGTGTTCAAGTATTATTGAATATATTTGTAGCTAAATCTGCAATATAAATATAATATATAGAAAAATTAAAGCCACCTTTATTATATGAGAGTGAATTATATATATATATATATATATATATATATATATATATATATATATATATATATATGTATATATATATATATATCATAAAATTAAATTTATAAGAAATATACAAACAAATGTAATAACTAAATATCTACCAGATATTTACAATGGTTTCCATGATTATCTATTTAATCATTTATACCAAACTAGTAGAATTAGCTAATGTTTATCACAGTCGTACATATTTACATGAGTCATCCGTTGAAGTAATGTTACCCTAGTATATATTTATAATAACAATATTATCTTTATAATATTATCTTTATAATAACAATATTATCTTTATAATAACAATATTATCTTTATAATAACAATATTATCTTTATAATTATAATATTATCTTTATAATAACAATATTATCTTTAATTATAAATTATAATTTATAATATTTCAAAAAAGTAGTACAAATAAATATAAAAGATATACAATATAAAAAGATATACGAATTTGTAATAGATAATAGGTCTCTAAAAAATATGCTCGCAATTAGTGTATTTTTTCTAAATAAAGTTGATAAAATAAATATGTGATAAAGGTTAATATATATCTGGAAGTTGTCTTAATAGATTAGATATAAGTTATATCATATAACACTAATATCTCAATTGGATTATACTAAAGTAGCTCACATATTATACAAAATAGATAATTTAAGAATCACTCAATGAAGTAATGATCCCCATGTATCAATGATATAATGTACTAGTGAAGGAAGTATTAAGTGATGCAGTAAGTGATGCAGTAAGTGATGCAGTAAGTGAATCACAACACATTCAGGATGGAATTCTTTATTGACGCTAGCTACTGTCAATAAATCAATACTAAATAGATTACATTTTACCAGTATTACAAAACTTATTTAAACATTAAATTTCAAGGTTTTAACCCAACACCCCATACGATGATTTTCCCATTCTATGAATAAACTATAGCTATGCAATACATAGACTATGTGCTGAATACTGACATCGGCCCCCAATAAGTCACGTGTCAAACAAAAGTTAAAATAAACATTTCGCGGCTGGCGTTATATTTCTCAGTAAAGTATTCACCTAGTAGTGAATTCGTGTTTTATATATACATACATATCATAATACTGTATGTTTATATATTAATATGATATTATATAAGCCCTACACGCATTGTTTACTTTAACTCTCGGTAAGTCACATGACATATTGTGGGCCGATGTCAGTCTAAATCGATGATGTATTACATAGCGTGTATTAACAACTAAAAGTGCCGGTATATTTATAAAAATAATGAAACGAATTGCTGATGAGAATATGAGTATTATTAAGTTAAATTTATAAAAATACTAGTCAAATATATCTGCACATATTATATATATATATATATATATATATATATATTATGTATATATACAATGCGTATAGATTGAACAGTTTATATTATAAACTAGTAGATGGAATAAACTATACAATTAATAATATATAGTAAACTAGACTATATAATTAATGAACTATATACGCCCCCCCCCCTGTTGCAGCGCCCTGTTGCAGCGCCCCTAACTATATATAGTAAATAAAATAAGTACATATTAAACTAAAAATTGGTTTGAAACCTAACTAAAACTTGCTGTGTGAATTAATATAGTAACTAAAAGTTAAACTAGATATGAGTATATATTATATTTGTATTATAAATACTGTATCAATTACACTATTAAAATTATTACTATTATTACTATTATGTATGTAAAATAACTAAATATCGAAGTAATGGATTATTGGCAAAAAATTCGGTATTTTAAAAATAACCTACACAATAAAGGTTTACTTAAAGGTTTACTTAAAGGTTCATTTTATTGTATATGTATATAAAATTATGATAAATATATTAATTTCAATAGTATATAATTTAAAATTAATATCAATATTAATAATAATAGTATATATTATGTATATTATATAAATTATGCATTATAATTTTAAATTATATAAGGTAGTCATGTTGGTTTTTATCGTTTTTAAAAAAAACCAAAAAATCAAAAAAAAACTAAAAAATCAAAACAAAAATCAACAACCCTATCAATATTATTAATAATTGTATAGATTATGTGTATTATATAAATGTATTCATTTAATGAATAAGCGTTGTCGAAAGAAACATATAAATTGGATATAATTTACTGAATCATTGACAAGGATTCCTTGTATAAATTATACTACAATACTTTTTAATTTAATATACGCGAAATATCTAATAATAATCATATATCTTTACTAAATATTATTTAGTATTTATTAAAATTAACATTCAATATAACAATTTATTAATAATAAATATTTAATAAATAAAAAACCAATATTCTTCACAAAAAAATTAAAAAAAAAACAAATAAACAGTAAAAAAAAAACATATAAACCGTTTTTTTTGGTTTTGTTAAAAAAACCAACAACCCTGCTATAAATAGATGTGTCGATATATGTATAAGTATGACACATATATATATATGTGTGATTATCAAATCACCAATTCGAATAAAAAAATGTGTGGCCGATCAAAGCGTACAAAATCATGAAGCTTTTGATCATGTATCTATGAATTATTAAATAATTATATAATTTACTAATAATATTATGACTAAAATAGTCAATGTATACAAAACTTAAATCAACCCCAATTTATTAATATAATGATAATTAATATTTAAGAGTATTCTATCTATTATTGGGTTTTGGTTAGATTTTATTTAAATTAACTAGTGTTACAATAATTGTAGTCCTAATATTATGATCAACTTAATCTTTTAGTATGTTGTATTCATTCGTCTATCATAATTATTATGATAAAATTCAATAGTAACTCTACTATTTACTAAATAATTTAGTGTAACTATATTATATACATACTATTAGACTCTAATTATATACTTTTTATATACTATATAGTTACTATATACTATACATACTCTAATAGTATTAGAGTATTATAGTATATAGTAACTATATAAGATATAAAAAGTATATAATATAATTAATATAAATAAAATATATAATAATATATTTAACATTAATGTTTGTCTTTTATTTTTATTTAAAACTTAGTTTTAAACTAATATAAATTATTAGAATTATTAGAATTATTATATTAGTTTTAAATAATTAAAATGAAATATACTATTACATTAGTAACCAGATTTAAATTGTAGATTATAGTTAATTAGATTTAATAGATGTGTAATGCAATCATATATATTATATAATAATTATTATAATAATTATAATAATTATTATATAATTCGCTAACAACAATCGATCATAGCTATTATATATACAAATTATTTGTGCCGGTTTTCATGAGGCCCGTATTAAATATGTCACTTAATGACTGTAAATATAAATATCACAATAATATTTATTATTATATCATATTATATTAAATATAATATTAATTATTCAATATTATATTTCATTATGAAAATTTCATATGAAATTGATTATCAATTTGATATAAAAACTAAAATTAGTTTAAACTAATTATATACTATTATACATATTTCTATACAATAATGAGTATAACGTGTATATTAATGTGTATATAAGGTATTATAAATAGATAATTAACCTTAATTAAATGTGTATATAATGTAGTAACAAAAATATTTAACGAAGAATATGATTTAAATTTTTATTTGAATAGCTTTATTTACCCATGATAATAAATACTTTCTTCTATTTAACAATCATACTAGAAATTTAAAAAAATAATTCCGCTAGTTGTGTTACTAACAAATACTAAATATATTTTAAAATATTTCAAGTTAATATAGATAATAACTCTTCCTAATATGGGTACTATTCATAAAGATATTGGAGAAAGTATTAAACATCGAAATGAATGTCGTGAAAATGAAATTGATAAACGAAAAGAATTAGATATAAATAAATGTTTGGATAAACAGCCTATTATTGCAGAATTCAAAGTTAATTTTAAAGTTATGACACAAGATTATCTAACTAATATTGAGAAATGTAAAATACGTTCTGATTTTGATGGTTGTTCCGATACACTGGTATCAATGCAAGAATTAATATCGAAAGCTGTAAATTATCTACCTAAGTACGATATTTACCAATCTCAAAAAGTAATCGATCAATACAGGAAAGAATTATTAGAAAAACGCGATATTGTTGCTCCGAGAAGCGCCTTTTCATTTACAAAGAAGAAGAAAAACATTACTAAAAAACCAAAAGAATATAAAGTAATACCGGTTAGAAATGAAAATTATGACAAATATCTCGACAACGAAATTGGATTACGTGATATATCCGGCGATAAAAACGTAGTATTAGATGTGGTCGCCAGGGATGTGAACATCGTAAATCTGAGCAATTGTAACGTGAAAATATGCGGTACACCTGCAAGTATCCATATGATTAATATTGATAATTGCCGAATAATTTGTGCCCCCGTTACAACGAGTGTAATGATCGAGAATTGTAAGAATTCCATTATGGTAATAGCTTGTCAACAAATGCGCATACATTCTACTTTTGATACCGATATATATTTACATGTTATAGCTAAGGCAATCATCGAAGATTGTAAAAATGTTAAGTTTGCTAAATTCGATGACTATCCTATTAATTGTGATGAAATTAAGGAGATTGGAAATTCCTATATTAATAGTAAAATGTTTACTAACGCTGATAATCATTGGAATGATGTCGATGATTTTAATTGGTTATCAAAGGATATCCAATCTCCCAATTGGTCAATATTACCAGATTCTGACAAAATCATACAATTGTAATTATGTTTATTATTTTTGAACAAAATGTAATAGTTTAAATAATTTTACTTTCTTTATTTATTGTATAAAATTAAATAAATAGATTTAATAAATACATTTAATTCATTTAATTACAATTGTATATTTATAATACAATTAATATATTTAATTACAATTAATTAAAATTAATAAATTCATTACAACTATTAACTTTCTAAATAGTTGTTACATGTTATATATCTAATACAATAATATAAATATAAATCGATTAATAAAAGTAAACAAAATCATCGCCGCCATCTTCGTAAAGCCTATTCGGCCGTTATTTCTCCTAGATTAATCGTCACGTTGTCAAACTCTCTATCGATGGACAAGATTTGCTTGAGTCGTTGCCTGGCTTTCGTGACGAGATTCTCCTGTTTCACGATGTCGTATTCGGAGATGGAAGCACGCTGAGGGAATGGGTAAGAGACGAGGAGTTAATCGTATAGTTATACGTAGCGGGGTGAGGCGATACGGTGGGTAGAGATTCTGAGTAGACGATGGTACAGATTGTGCGCGTAGCAGACTATTTATAGATGGTTGGAGGAGGATATGTATCCGAATTTGAGGTTTATAGTATAGTTATAGATAAGTATGAGGTTTGATAGGGATTTTGAATAGGGGTCGGGCACATTTTATAGTTATATTGATAGATCGGTTGTAAATATGGATAGATATTCTTAGTAGATGAGGGGTGGGTACATTGTATATTATAGTGATAGTGTTGTATATGACGGTAGAGGGTCAAGGCGTTAGTACCGTGTTTATTAGACTGCTGAATAGAGGAAACGTTCACCTTTATATAGCATAACTATGAATATCATAAGTATAATGGAATGGTCCAACAAAAGGGAGTTATATCACATATATAATAAGCATAACGGAATGTTCCATTACGCGCGCACCTACGAAAGGGGAGCTATATCACATAGTGGATAGCGTAACGGATGGTGACCTGCATCAGAGGCTGATCGCAGACGATGTTCAGGTGCGGGTCCTTGATGATGAGCTGGGCGTCCATTTTCTGTCCTACGATCTTTGTGTTGGTGTGCAGAGCGGCGGCTATCGACTGAAGCGTGTTCTCGTCGGTAATGTTCGGTCCCACTCCTAGAGGGCGGGGGGGTATTACGACGCGTCATTAGGTTGTGATTTAGATAATCTAGGATACGAATTAGAATATTGATTATATGCATTCATTATAGGTAATAATTATAATATATTAGTTTTAATAATACATTTTTTTTCGATATGAAAATAATATATATTTAGTTATAATAATATATATAGTAGACAACCGATTAAATAAACATCATATTTACTAAAAAACCGAGATATGTTTTTATATGATATCTATTAATGTTAACAAAAATACAAATTAGATGATATTCGATGTGATAACATAATTTTAACAATAAATTACACATATATTCCATGTTAAAAATAAATTATATAAATATATTTGTATAATGAAATGAATTATTTACATTGATAATAGACATATCAATAAAGTACACACTTTAATCATTACAAATATAGCATATCATAACAGTAATATTATTTTTTTCATAATTATATTAATATAAATAAATTAAAAAACTTAAAAAACATTCCTCTACCTGTATTTATTAATATGAAATATGTAGAAAATAAAACCATAATGTAATATCGATTATGAAAGTGCCTCATAATTATTGATTTAGGGATATATGTTATTGAGAATTATAAAATTAAGAACTAGATTAACATTTAGTTAAGATTGAGTTATTTTCTGGTATTTACATGTAAATAGATAGGTTATCGTGCTCCCACTCTATCTCTATTTGAAAGTACTAGTTGTCAAATTGCCAACATTCATTTAGTATTAGTATGTTGATAAAAGTAAAAATTTGTAAATAATTTATTAAATTTAATCATTATTTAAAAAAAAACTAATACAGAATACACTATATGTATAATCTATACATAGTACGTATTACACACTACAAACACGTTATAATCAAATATACATTATGAGAAGCAAAACACATTTTTTAAAATACACGCCGTTATAGACAAATTATTATTCTGAGTAAAATTAATTTAATAATTAGGTTTAATTACTGCTAGACATATCTATACACATATCATATTTCTGTAATTTACGATCAGTATAATCATTTACAATTAATAGATAACATATATCTGAATCATTTTTAATATTTATAAATACAAATATTAAGTCCTTGTTATAAATATGTTAATAAATAAAGAGATACTAATTAATATTCTGTAGAATTAGTTATTAAATTGTAATGCATTAATTTGTTAGCAAAAATCAATTCGTTTCGAGATTATAATAATGTGAAACAATTTCAAATTATCTAATTAGTATTCAGTCTGCATCAAAAACCCAAACACTTAATTCTTAATCACCCATTCACTGGTTATATTTACATGACAAATATTGTTAAAACAGTTATTTCTTAAGCATGTATATTTTTAATAAATGATCAATATTATTATATAAAATATAACTATTTATAAGACGATCCTATTACAACATTCGTGTGATTTAGTTATATACTATTAAGATATTATAGATTGTATGTAAGATTCTTAATTAATATACCAAATTAGTTATACATTTTTTTCAATATGGATATATAACATATAATATGTAAAACAGTAAATTAATTAAAATAAATAATCAAATTTGTGATTTAATTTTTTTTGGATAAATAACAATTGTTAAAAAATAAGTTATCTAGTAAAAAATATGAAATAAATATAATTCTAGATAAATAATGACTTTTAGATATTAAGATAATAGAGAATAATATGCTAAGAAGATAGAATGTAAATATGCGGATAATGTTTTAAAATATAATAACTTCACGATAATAACAAAGATTGTAGATATAAATCATAAACAGAAGTATTTCTATAATAGATGTGAAAGCGAGTGCAGTAATATAGTATAGCCTAGAATATTAAGTCCTTTCGTGGAATTTTAATATATATTCCATTTTAAATTAAAATAGAATATATGAAATGGATACAAATATATCAATATAGAATGTAGGGAATCACAAATATAAATTAATATACAACAGGAAATATAAAATTCAGTGTCGATAAACGTTTAAGGGTGGAGGAGCGAGTTAAAATAGTATTAATATTTTTATTTTAACACAACATTTTTATTACATGTTTTCCATGTTTAATATCTTATTTATAAATTTCTCAGATTATATTTGTGTATTTATATCAATATAAAGTGTTTTATGAATGTAATCGATATAATAATTATTTGAAATTGATAGGAAATTGTATGTATTATATTTAATTTAATTATATATATTTAACTTTGAATATTATTTGCTCAAGTTTTTACTTTGTACTTAGTAACCACATGTAAATGCCTACTACTTTTTTTTATTTTTATTATTTTTATCTGAAATTGTTACTGTTAATGTATATAAATGATAATCAACTTTAATTTTAATGAAAAAAATAAATATTAACCTAATTGAGACTATTTTTTTACACCATTTTAAATTTACTTCATTTATATGAATATAGATCATATATGATGGAGGAAAGTAACTGTTGAATAAAAAAAAAATAAGTAATTATCTCCTATAGTTATTTATCTTTAGCTTTTTAGATAAAGCTAAAATAACATTGTTTAGATGAACAGGAGCCTCCCACCTTGATAACACTGTTAATTTAGTAATTAAATCATAAATTTATAATATTTAAAATTAGGAATATTACATTAAATTTAGGAATATTACATTAAAATTGTGATTTACATATCTAAATTGTTTAGGTTTTAAGATATCATATTTATATATATAATTTAAAGATGACATTCATATATAAACATTATCAATACTGCAAGACAAAATGTGGAAATATTAGAACAAAAATTGTGATAAATAATTATTGCTTTATTATACTTTATTATCGTGGATAAAATCTTAATATAGAGAGTATATTTAGTAGCATATATAAAAGTGTATGCACATTCTCAAGAATTATTATTTATGAACATTTATTTAAAATTAATATGTTATAATAAAATAATCTAATATTTATCTATCATTTGATCTATAAAGTAAACTTTAAATCGCCATATAAAGTATATAAAGTATTTTATTTGAAGTAATAATTCCAGACATAATTTAAATTACTAGTAATAATAATAAATAATCAGTTGAATAAATTTGTATAATTGAATTTACATTTCTTGCGATAGTGATGTTCCCCCTTAAATGTATACAATAAAACTTATATGATTTATTCACATGAACAATATTATTATAGCTTCTTAATATCTCTCAGATATTTCCTATTTTAGATTATATACAAGAATTTAAAATTACGTAATCAATTAAAACAGTTACATTTATATCCTATACATACGATATCATTCATTAATATAGTATAATTATAGACCTCTATCTAGATGGTATACCTAAATAATACCGTAATACCTTAATCTAATAACCTTAAACATCGATAATAGCCTAATCTACTCGGGGGTGTAAAAAAGAAAACAATTACTTAACGAATAATGTACTCTACGGTATTCCCAGTTAGACGATGCCCGACCCACTTATGCTTTAAAATAAGAATGATTTAAAAATAGAAAAAAACTATTTCAGAGACAACTTCTATCGATTTGATTTCGTATCTCGTTGACATCGATATTACGCAATATCGTGCAAGTTCGTAGGTATGCATACATAGTAATTTAACCCAACCAATAATATTATGTACGCCTTAAAGGGGTTTCACACCAACTCGAACGCAATTATTAACTCTAATTATTAGAGGTTAAAGTTTAACTACATTATTTAAATCACCGTAAAAGAGGTTTTACACCTAATTATAGTTAAACCCCCCCTGTTAGCGTGATTTAAGTACGCAACGATTACAGACCGAACGTAATGCGTGATCGTAAGTGTGTAAGCGATTACGCGATGTATAGGTTAGCTGATGATCTAGGAGTGCACCCACACACTACCATGATAGTATATTCAAGTTATTCACGCTGACACTATTAATATAATCGTGTACCCCCCCGTACAGCTTCGGTAGGTTTAGCTAAACATGTTACGTCGCACTATTACTACAATGGTACATATGCTATATTATGTTGAAGACCTTTAGGAGGGCATATTAATATTATAAACTAGAAATTACGAAAAGGAAAATAAAATTCTCAACTAAATATTATTATTAATATTTGTATACTCGGTTAGGTAAGGGTATTAACGAACACAGTTATATTAGTACTGTCATCTCCGGATCTTAGTCACGTCTGAAATAGACGAGTGTATTGTAGATATGTAAACTATACGTATATACATAAGTACGTGTGTGTGTGTGTCTTTACGATATAAATATTGCATTGTCTGAGAGAAAAGTTACTCGTGAATAAATCAAATAAAATAAACGAATAATAAATGATTAAGTAAAGTTACTAGTACTATAGTATATAGTTCTATAGAAAATAGAACGTTTAATTCGCTCGATAAAGCACTATTCTACATCGTACGTAGGGAATAACCACCTTTGATATTCCTGGGCAGGGTTAGACTCTTCAGGGGGATCTGATTAGAGTCGCAGGCCTTGAAGCCCTGCATCCGTTTCTCCCAGAATATCTGTAGAATAAGATCGATGAAGCGTGACTCGAAGAGCGGGCGCTGACTCATCAGATGTCTATTAATAGACTATTATAGTAAATGAGTGATAGTACTGATTACCATAAGTATCAAACACTACATATACACCTATAGAGCATACACTAGAAATTGATATTTTGGTGTAATTGTTATCGTTGTTGTTATTTTGGTGGAATCCTTTCATCCCATCCAGGAACTTAGATGAACTTTCACATATGGCTCTAATGTCCATTCCAAGAAAAATTATACCTTACTCGTTCACAAATATTTAGTTTATATAACTACACTTATTTTGTATATCGTAGCAATATATTTATATTTTTTAAAATGTTAATTAATATAACAATATTTGTTACAATATACGATATAGCCATGGTGACGACCTAAATAACTAAAAAGCTAATAATAACTTATATATATATAGCTGTAACATCGGTTACAATGTACAGTAATAAGTGAACGGTATTGAGGGATAATATTCAGCAAACGCATACAAATATATATATATATACAAATACTAATATTTCATTCTTCAATAAGATATTGATCAGCATATTATTTAATATTTTACGTACAAATTCTGTATTTAAATTTGAATAATATATAAATTTATTTTCCTAATACCTATATTTTAATATTTTGTATTATAAAGATGTTTATGAGTGATAAAAATGTCCTATAATATATTATTTGAATACGCTCGCTAATATAAATAGTTAGTTATATTAAATATTAATTATTATAAATGTTATTTTTTTATGTTATAAATTATTCGAATATGCTCACTAATATATAATAAATAATAACTATTAAAATGTTATTTCGTTATGTTATATACTATACGAATATGTTCATTGATATAAATTAAATAATCATAATTAATCATAATTAAATAATAATAATTAAAATAGTTAATATAATATTTTTTTATAAAATTGACAGTTGCTCGTCCCACCGACCTGTCGCGGTTGACTGAGTTCCGCGGAAGGAATCGTGGACTTGAGGTTGGTCTGCAGCGTGGTCTTGGTCTTGGACTCGGGCCGGTTACGGATCAAGGTGACCGGCTGCTTAAAGATGGACGCCGTCTGACGGATAGGCAGCGACAGGTGGAAGTCCTGGTGACGACTCCCTATGCGATGGGAGTGGGCAGTGTGTAGACGTGTGATATTATTGTGATATATTATTATATTATATTATATTATATTATATATACATGACTGTCGTTATTGATCAGGCAATCCCTTATATTGATGTAAGGGAAAATATATGTATAACAAAAACTTAACTTTTAATATAAATCTTATAATAGAATTACTATTTCTATGCAACATATACTAATCGTATAGTAATACACAACTGTGATAGGTTGTAAACTAATGTATTATTTATTTATTGTAATTGTTAAGTTTTACATCCTATATATTCTGTATTATGGGGATACGAGCGAAACAAATGTGTACTAACTATCATAAATTAACTGACGTCTACTAAAATATCTACTACATTTTATTAAAAGATACTCTAATAAAAGTTATAAAATTCACAGTAGATACATATATAACAATAGTTCATACAAATACTAGTGGTATTTACAAAGATCTAATAGTTGATTTACGAAAGTCTCTGAACAAATATTTCATGTTTTTTTGAGACAAATTAATATCCTTCAAACAATATTTTTAAAGGTGACCACACATGAATAAGGTAATATATATTACCAACTATGAAAAGTTTAGGTTAAACCAACAAAAATTAAATTTTAAAACAAAATTCAATTTATCACTTAAAATAAAAAGAAAACAAAACAATAAATTTAAATTTTAGAAACAATAATCAAAATATAATTATTTGTATATTTGATTAATTTATAATTATTTGTTAACTAGTGATAACTTATTATTTACATTATGTGATATTGATGTTTATATATTAATATGAATCTATGATCAATGAATAACATAATTTATACCATAACTATATTTAATTGATCAAGTTAGTTTATCAATATTACATACTTGATCAGAAATATTTGAAGTATTAATCCATTTTTATTATTCTTATAAAAATATTTTTATTTAGTCAAAATAATCTATAATTCATTTTTTTAACTAAATTTTGTATATAAACTACGGAAATATATAATACAATAATTTCATTTAATTTGTACACACTTCCCATATCCTATGAAAAGTTATATATTGTATACAATACATATTCAATAACTTAGTAATATTAAGTTAGTATACATAAGTAAGGGAGAGAGAGAGAGAGTGAGAGAGTGAGAGAAAGGGGGGGATAGAGAGAGAGAGAGAGAGAGAGAGAAGATGATTAATAACAAACGTTTACGATTATTACTGATCATTCTGCCGGATCGGAAGTCAAACAGCGAGATGTCGTAACACTTGCCGAGGATCTTAGCTAGCGATGATTTTGTGAACACTTTGATGCCATCGGGACTAAGGAATGTGTGCACATTAGTATTACAATGACAAATATTAATGGGCGACAATAGAAAAGATTAGTATTATTTTGAAGCCCTTTAGAAGTGATAAGAACTAGTATATTTATTTTATTATCAATTCGTATATTACGTTATATTAATTCATACTAATTATTATTTTATTATATTGGTATTACAGGTATATTTAATTTAAAATTCAGTGTAATTTTCTATGAACAACAAAAACAAAATTTCTAATAAATACAAATTATTAACTCTATTCTTATATGTGATGTACAAGTCTATCAAAGAATATGATGTAGGAATACGGAATGTATGTTCATTATATTATAATGATATTATAGTTAATATTGGTAATATTTATGAAATTAAATTTAATGTATATTATATTATTATTATATATTATATTTTATGTATAATATTTTAATTTCTAATTACAATTCTGTACATATATATATATTTAGTAATTTTAAATAATTTTTTATAATGCCTTGCACGAATCATAATATTTACGTGAGTGGATACCATATAAATATAAAATAGATATAATATAACGATTTGTAATAGCTGGACTATGAAGTAATTAATTTAAAAGGTATAAATCTTTACGAAATGTGGCATGGAAATTTATTACATCTTGAATGCAAACAGGCATGTATAGGATCATACTAATAAGTAGTGAACTATAAAGATCAATAGTAAACTATTTTAAGTGTGCACTATCTCTCTCTCTCTATCACTCTCTCTCTCCCTCCCTCTCTCTCTCTCTCTCTCTCTCTCTCACTCACTCTCTATGAAAGTTGCATTTAAAGATGTAAAAATATCAATAATCTATTCGTACAGTATTCAAATTTGTAAATAGACTTGATTTTAGACTTTATACAGACTTAGGTATCAGCAACGGCAAGTATCAGCATCGTCATCAGCTAATAATGCGAGGCTAAAGCTTCTTTCACACCAACACCCTGGCCAATATATAAATCGGGAAGTTTTTGTGTGACCGGCTATATCAATATATATTGAGGCTATCAATATATATAGGGCAGGACTACGCACACCTTATACATGCATTTATATATATATATATAAATTGCATATTAATTCTATATTAATGCTCCGGAAAACATGTAAAAATTTTAAAATGAATAAATAATAAATAATTGTAGTGTTTTATAGTTGTACCTGATTTTTGTTAAGGTGGAAGCATCTTATGTATATATATATAAATAATTCATATTTAAGATGTACTGTCCTTCATGGTACCATTTATAGTTAATCAAACTATTCATCTGATCACTACCGATTATTATAGCATATAGCATGCTAGTTGTATGGCTAGTTATCTCACTATTCAAGTATCGACATGAGACAACATGTCGACGACATCAGACATATACAATTAATTATATAAATTTAATAAAATGATCATTAGATACTTAAATTTATACTATAGAGTCTCATATACTGTATATATCTACAAAAGTATGATACTAGAACAAGTCGTCAATGAAATTTCCCTATGAAATTTCTGAACAATACCAATTTAAAAATCTATTTCATTCAGAAATTTATGAAGAATATCGACGTTACGTTTCAATCGATATCCTTCGTACTCTCTAATTTTGTACTAAATTTGACATAATTTATTCGGAAACGGAAGAACAAGAATATACCCAGAAATCAAAAATAAATTCATCGTATATTTATTTATATTAAAGGTGTACTATTAAGTGTACAAGTAATTATACGATATAATAATAATATAATACATTGGATAAATTTGAAAGAAAAGTTTAAAAAGTGACATTTTATTATTATAATGAGTTATATGCAGGCCCTCTAGATTCGTGCATTTTGTACGAATTTGCATGAATTCTATATACACAATGCACGATTTATGATAAATTCGTGCAATTATTCAAATTCGTGCATAATATATATTTAACAAATAACCATTAAATTATTTAATTTTCATAATTTTATTTACTAATAAATAATATATAGTCTATATTATAGACTATAGAATATATATAGAGAATATATAATTTAAATTCAATATAAAATGTATTATTATATTTTTGGAAAGTATTTATAGATACTTTATCTCTAGACGGACCTAAAATTAGCGAAAGGCCAGTGTAAAAGTTAAATCAGTAGTATGTCAATTCTGTATAAATTATGGAAAGAAGAGAACGTGAGCGATAATGATACATGAAAATAAACGAAAAATTGTTTTATATTAAATTAATAACAAAATATCATTTAATAATTAAGTAACTTTAGTAATATAATTAAAGTTATACTTAATAACATTAACTTTAACGTTCTTACAAACATGCAATTTATATTTCCTATTAGCAATATAATTGTTGATATTTATAGTTTTTATAGCCTTTATAGTTTTTACTTAAATTCGTGCATGCACGAATTTGGTTTAAATGCGTGCAAATTAAAAATGTGCGAATTTAGAGAGCCCGGTTATATGATGATTATAACGCATCCAAGTTCATCCATTAATTGAATTTGAGCTATCGCGTAAATTTATACCCACTACAGATAGAAGAAGTCTGATGAAAATAAACAAGTAATCAAGTATGATTTATTCGTCGAAAAATTACTTACTGGTGAATACACAAAAGCGTGAAACAAGTTAGCAGCACACCAAGAAGTGGAAAGAAAATACTAATTATTAAAATTCACGGGGAACATATTTAGAATGTATGCAGGAGACCTTTATAGAATATGTTCTAGTTTGTTTTATTACGAATTATGAGCCACATTTAAATACAACTCGTTTCAGTCACACTAGTGTTGACTAACAATTGACTAACAATTGACGAAAAACTTAAACAAATTCAAGAATCTATTTGCGAAATCAAAAATAAATCTTCTGAGACTGATAAACCATTGTGGTCAAGTATTGTAAAAACTTCCCTGATTGAACATAAGAAAGAAACAGATAACACAGAACAAGATACATTTTTCTGAGAAAGCAACCATATCATTCACGGTGTCGACAATTCTAATGACCCTAAAGTATTTGTAAATGAACTAATATCGGAGCAACTCAAGCTCACAATAATACCTTTAAGTATTAAACGTATCGTAATTACTACACATGACGCTACAAAGAATACAAAGAATACAAAGAATCTAATCCGTATAAGATACAAATGCATATCTGACAAAGAAATTGTATCAAAATCACTTAATCTTTTAAAAGATGCACCGAATAAATTCAAATCCATAATAATTGCTGATGACCTAACATTAGAACAACAAAATAATCGACGACAATTAATCAAAGAGGCAAATGAACTAAATGAAAAAGAAAAAGAAACTGAATCGGATATAAAACATGTGGTAAGATATAATCGTTATTCAAAAAACCACTTTATAAAAATGCTGAAACCTCCAGAGAAAAAAGACCAAACGGATTAATACAATGTGTATTATTGAATGCATATTCGGTGTGTAACAAATCGTTAACTTTGATCCAATTTTGCAATGAAAATAATATTGACATTGCATTTATCACTGAAACTTGGTTGAAAGACAACGATACTCATATCATATCCGAATTATCTAAACTACCATACATCTTCAATAGCTACCCTCGTTTAGGTCATGCTGGCTGCATCGGAATACTTCATAAATCAACAATATCATTAACTACTTCAAAACATTTGCTTACATCTTCAGCTGAAATAGTAATTTGTTCTTTTTCTTGCCGAGGCTCAGTGATCATAAAAACTATAATTATATATCGTCCACCAAACTTGGATTTTAAACAATTCCTTGCCGATTTCACAATACACATTCAACCAATTATCACTAAAAATACAATTATACTAGGTGATTTAAATATACACGTCAACAATACAACACTGAAATCATCTATTCTGTTCAATTCAACATTGATTAAAAATTCATTAGAGCAACACATCAAATTCCCAACTCACGTTCATGGAAATACATTAGATTTGATAATAACCAGAAATAATTCTCATATTACATCTAACTATTCTTGTTCAAAACTAATTTCAGACCATTACACTATTAAATTCTTGATCAACTCTGTAACACCCAAACGATCAAGAAAAACAATAACATATAGAAAGTTATCACTAATAAATGATGTTGATTTCTCCTATGATTTACATCTAAAACTATCCGAACATTCCACTTTACAACCACTAGAAAACCTGAATACATCTTTAATTTCGACACTAAATGCGCATGCACCAACAAAAACTACTACCATAACAGAACGCTCTAACAACGAATGGTACACAAATGAATGTGCAGAACATAAGATTATTACGTAAACATGAAAAATTGTATAGAAAGTCACTGTCATCAAATGATCTTAAAAATTATAGAAACCTACAACATGAACATAATCTGATGTTATTCCTGGCAAAATCAGAATATAATGCTAACAAAATAATAAATGCTGGACATAATCTGAAAATACTATTTGAAATTTCAAACGATCTTCTAGGAAGAACAACTAAACGGATACTTCCTGATTTAAACGATGACGTATGCGCAAACTCTTTTCATAATTTCTTTCGATTAAAGTTACAGACAATCATAGATTCCTTACCTATATGCACTTATTCCTATCAACCTCTGAATAGTGAAATCCATATTATTGACAGTTTTTCTCCCCCATCTATTGACAAAATTGAAATTTTAATACAAACTATTAAATCAACATCAAAAGAAGATCCTCTACCATTGAAATTACTGCAGTCTCAAGCATCTACACTAGCTCCGTATCTCCTTCAGATAATCAAGTGTTCATTCGAATCAGGTACTTTTCCTGCTTCTATGAAATTTTCATCAATGATACCATTGATCAAGAAACCTGGAAGCGATAAGAATATCCTGAAAAATTATCGACCTATTTCTCAACTTACTGCTTTCTCCAAACTCCTCGACCGTATTGTTTCTACACAAATAATCAGTCATTTATTAGCTGCAAAAGTACTTCATCCTCATCAAAGTGCTTATATGCCCGGACTGAGCACAGAGAGAGCCCTATACCGTATAAATGATGATGTTCTCAACAATAAAACCGGCTCACTCATGTTATTTTTAGATTTATCTGCTGCCTTCGATACGCTCAACCATAAGATTCTTATACAAAGGCTAATCGAGAGTGGATTTTCTGGGAAAGCTTTAGATTGGTTAAAATCGTACATTTCTGATAGAATGAGTAGAGTCAGTATTGGCGATTATTCTTCCGAATATCAAAAGATGACTCACGGAGTACCACAAGGATCAGTACTAGGACCACTACTTTTTTCGATATACTTATCACCTGTTTTCAAAATCTTCGCCAACCATCCATTGATTAAATTTCATTCATACGCCGATGACATCCACATTTTTACTGATGCTGATAATGAAAATGACTCATCTGCCCACATCCGTTTGCAGAACTGTCTACGTGAACTCTCTATCTGGTTTCACGAAAACTCATTACAACTGAACCCTTTAAAACTGAAGTAATGTACGGCAATCACACTTCTAAACACTTTTCATCATCGTTCACTTTTTCATTTGACAAGTGTTTATTATCATCATCACAAACGATAAAGAATTTGGGTGTAATTTTGAATTCTAACCACGACATGAAATCTTTTATATCAGAAAAAATTCGTTCAGTAAACTTTCAACTGTACAGAATTAAAAAAATCAGAAAATCTTTAAATATCTTTACTTGCAAAATTTTAGTGACTAGTTTAGTATTAGGAGTTTTTGATTATTGTAATGTGCTGCTTATAGGTCTACCAGCTATCACATTGGCTGAAGTTACCTCCCTTCAACGATATGCTGTACGTATAATTCACAAGCTACCTCATCGAGAAGAAAATAACCATATCAGCATCACACAATTAATGAAGGAATTACACTGGCTACCCATAAAAGAAAGAATCATCTATAAAATATGTCTTATGACTCATAATGCACTCCACTTTGAAACGCCGTCATATTTATATGAATTGATAGAGAGAATCGACCAGACAAGAAGTCTCAGGCAGTGTCATGTTAATCGTATACGACCTAGATCGACAATACATTCTACTGCTGCCCGTTCACGCGCCTTCTCGTCACAAGCACCGATAGCCTGGAACTCACTACCTGCAACACTCAGTGCTGAAAGAAACTCAGAAAAGTTCAAAAAGAATTTAAAAACATATTTATTTACATTATAACTTTCTTATTATTTCATTATACATTATTGTTAACTTAATTGTTTAAACGATGTCTAAATAAAATTTCTTCTTCTTCTTCTTCTTAGTGTACACGATGAACTAATATTGAGAATGACAATATTGTATATATTATAAGATATATATAAAGTGGTTTTTATTATAATTTTAAATTATATAGCGCTACATATATATTATTTTTAATTTTAATTCGGAAATAATAATCAAAAAAACCTGGGCCATATTCGATATTTTCCATAAACTTTATGATAAAGGATATCGGTTTAAACATAAAATCGAGATTGTTACTAAATATAGATAGTTATGGACCATAACTTACGGTACATATTGGACTAATATCAGAACTAATATTATATATCTATATGAGATACGATATACTAGGGTTTATCAATATTTATTCGTAGCATGAATTATGTTTTGTTTATAACTTATTAATAACGCATTATATAGTGGATAATTTATATTAGTTTTATAATTATTTTAAATATATGTGTATTAATTATAATAAGCAATACTTTTATTACAATAATATGTGGAGATAATATTTAATATATCTTACGCCGATTGTGTGTATTTTGAATCTACGATTTGTTATTTTTAATGGGATGGGCCAGTCCAGAAATCTTTAATGTGCGGATTTCGTCCAGGAACCAAATTTATAAACGAAATCGATTTTAAAATCGGTATTGTAACTATAATAGTTCAGAAATTTCGTAAGAATAGTGATCTAAGATTGTTCTGTTGTTCCCAAAATATATAAAATATAGGATCAACAGAACATTACGATCAACGGACAAATTAGACGAACATCGATGTCCGTTTATTCATAGAGACGAACAAATAAACGGACATCGATGTCCGTTTATCGTAAATTAAATTGTATATACTATAATGTTTATATATATTTATAGATGTCCGTTTATCGTAAATTAAATGTTATATAGTATATAACTTATATACTATAATGTTTATATATTTATAGGTGTTCGTTTATCGTAAAGTTAATCTTACATACTTATAGATGTTCGTTTATCGTAAATTAAATGTTATATACTATAATGTTTATATATTTATAAATATTCATAAAGTTTATGATAAACGAACATCTATAAATATATAAACATTATAGTATATAACATTTAATTTACGATCAACGAAAATCTATAAGTATGTAAGATTAACTTTACGATAAAATAACATCTATAAATATATAAACATTATAGTATATAACATTTAATTTACGATAAACGAACATCTATAAATATATATAAACATTATAGTATATACAATTTAATTTACGATAAACGGACATCGATGTCCGTTTATTTGTTCGTCTCTATGAATAAACGGACATCGATGTTCGTCTAATTTGTCCGTTGATCGTAATGTTCTGTTGATCCAAAATATATAATTAAATGATTTTTTAACTAGCAATCATCATGCTAATGCTGAGCATCACTACAAATATTTAAATAATGTGACTATTATCTTTATTCCCCCGAGATAAATAATGCAATTTCGGAATTCAATTTATATTATTTACCTGACGTAATATACTTCAGATTTTCCTGTTGATAAGCCTGCTCTTTTTAAAACTTCCTGTTTTCTCCAACCCGTTGGTAAAGTACTAAAATTGCTATCCATTTTAACTATTTAAAAATAATGTAATTAATAAACAATATAAATAATAAATTTTTCATAGCCAATAATCAAGATAAAAAATAGGTCACTATTTAAAATTTACTACCAAGGATTTACTCATTCAATATCACGTGATTTTTATTGAAAATACTAAATAACAATATAAATAAATAGTTTCCAATTGTAAATATTGCATTATTTAGTTAATGAATTTAATGAATATAGTTTTCCATTCAATCTAATAATATGGTATTACTAGTAATAAATTCCTTCCTATTAATAAAAACAGTTTATAACTATTACTTGGATACTCCCTGATATTATTACGTATTTATACATTATAATTTCTGTTTATTTTAAGTTGTATATTATAGGTGTTTAGTAATTTAATAATGTTATATTCATCAATCGATATATTATCAATATGTTTATTAATATGTTATACCATATAGCTAGTGAGACATTATCTCTATGGGTTGTATCAATAGATATCTAAAGGGATGTCACATTACAAATATTTCCTGAAATATTTTCTAGAAAGTAATTTTCTTAATAAGATTTTCTATTTTAAATGTATTTTCAATGAAAGTTGTAGTAGGAAAATGCCCTCTTTAAAGTTACTATATTTCAGGAAAGTAAATGGGTATCTTAATATAATTGTAGTTAAATTGCTAAAATCACTTTCTATCAACAATTTCCGGACATTATTTCAAGAAATACTGGTATTAATATATATAACTTTTGTTATATCACTGCATATATCGAGTCCTTGATATTAGATACAAATTTATAATACCAAAACCCTTTGTACTTTGCTACTAATGGCATTATATATTTTATGTAGACATTATATATATATAATCAGGTTAATATTATCAAAGCCCTTTAAAGGTAAACAAATTATTATTTGGGGCTTCAATATTAGTAATTGTAATTGTCCTTATATATTATTCATATGTATATGCTATAAACATAAGGATAGTTACTGATGTTTGTTTATATTTAGATAATCAGTAAAATATAACATAATTATATAATCTTGCTAATAAGAGTACATATTTGATAATCTACATATAAATAATGGTAGTAAATAACTTGATACTAATTATGTTATATGTTTGTAGGGGATTATATATATATATATTATAATTCCAAATAAATATCGAACCTATCTAGTAATACTAGTACATATTTATTGACTTCCGAAAGATATATAAAAAATACTTTATTTATATATATACTTAGTATATATATTTTATCTAGAAACTGATTACAAAGTAAAGGGTTTAAAATGGAATATTGATAGATCAACAAATATAAGTTATAATGCATAACTAAAATATTAATTAATGTAATAACTATCTCCTTAATGTTAAATATTGTCCTAGTACAATTGTATCGCAGCAACCGATCACTAGACTTGTAATATGATTTTATTTAGGCAAACACAATTATAGTAATTATAGGTTTTTAATAATTATGAAGAAATAACAGTACATAATACATTAATCTGAAAAACTTCAGACTCTTGTGTAGATATTATGATAATCATAGAAATCAGTTTGAATATCCATGATGTGGATTTAATTCTAATTAATATGATAATAAAACAAATTACGAGGTAATTATTAATAATAAATAATTCATCAGAACTTCATACAACAAATTATAATATACTCTATTAAAATAAAAGTCATAAAATGTCATTAACTTAAGAAAGGCATATAACATAACTAATGAATACTTTTAATATTAAAATTAATAATAAGAGAACACCTTTTTAATAAAAATATGATATACAGTTTGCCCTTATCAATAAGTAGATATTTTTAAATTTTACTATTTTGTAAATATTAAATTACAGAGAAATCATCTAATTACTTATTTTTATATATTGTATATATATATAAAATATGTGTTATATTAATTCATACTAATTATTTTTCTATTATATTCGTATCAATATATTAATTTAAATTCTCTGTAATTGCACACACATATATATATATATATATATATATATGTAATTTATCATTCAATTTAATTTGTATTCTTATTTAGATTATTTATACATCACTGATTATACCTAGTGAATAAATTACATATTTTATTGTAATATAAGCACATACTTGCTAGGAGTGAATTTTGATTAATACTGTATTAGTTATAAATCTCATATATCTAGTAGATTATTTACCTTTAGTAGTTTACTATATTTTAATTTATTCAAATTAAATAATTTTTTATAAATAAATACTTTACAAATATAGACATCATTATTGAAATATAAATTGCTCTGTAAATAATACCATTTCTTATGGAATATTGTTATCTTAAATATATATTTAATGATATTGTATATATATATATATATATACATATATGTATATGTGCATATATATTTATTAACGTAGCTAATTATATGTATTCAGATATATAAAAAAAGTATATCATTTCGTTTGATATTAATTCCGAAATGTACGTCTCGCGCCTAAAACACAATTTAGTTAGGTAATGAGTCTACAGTTTGTGTATGGTCAGCTGATGTATGTCATGGGTCACACATCGCAGATAGTCTTGATCATGTTCTCCATGACGACGCTACTATTACAGTTCAGAGAGGCGATGGATGTCTTCATGCCTTGCTGGTACTCTTTCTTCAGACTTTCTGAGGGACATTATTGTAGGAGTTATTAAGGTGATATCGTATTTATGTTCTCTTTATAGTTGTTATAGTTGTAAAATTAATATATTTAAATAATAAATAGATTTAATTTAATTTTAAATAATATATATATATATATATATATTATCTAATTAATTTGAATAATTTTCTTTTCACGAGTCTATTAATTATTATAATATTTTTCCAATTTAGAGGTGTATTTGATAATTATTTATTGATATATGGATACTGTTTCATAATGAAATTTATGAAAATTACAAATTTAATTAATATAAGCCTAAATATAATATTTATAATACAATATTTATAAATCTTATGAAATATAATGAAATTCGATAATTTACTAATTAAGTTAAATATAAAATATTCAAATAAAATATATATATGTTATAATATTCAATATTAATTTACTAATATGTGAGTTGAATGCATACCATTTGTAACAATTATCTTGAATGCAGATAGT
This sequence comes from Osedax fenrisi, assembly GCA_964019155.1. Taxonomy (NCBI): domain Eukaryota; kingdom Metazoa; phylum Annelida; class Polychaeta; order Sabellida; family Siboglinidae; genus Osedax; species Osedax fenrisi. Next base: position 85,346,447 of record OZ025240.1, on the reverse strand, counting down.
ATATTCAGTTTTATTTCATCAATTGAATCTTTGCTTACCAACGCTTCTTGGAATTTCTTAATGAGTTCCAATTCTTCAAAATACTTACTCATCGAATCTAATGTAGAAATATAAAATTTAGTTTATAATTAATCATTCTAAAATAATAATAAATATGAATATCTGTAAATTTAGAGTCAAATATTTTTGATAATTATTGATATTTATATATAATACACTTTTTATTAAAATATTCAAATTAAATTTATGAATTATTTGAGAAAGATAATAATTATATGTAGGTAAAACCGGAGGAAATGGAATGAGGATGTGAGAGATAGAGGAACTAATATTCCAGACAGCTGGTAATGAGGATAATGATGGCAAGGATGGAAATACAATAGATAGAGATAGATACACACACATAGCAAAGATTTTGCGAAGCAAAGATATTTCACTCCCTATCAATCTCTAGTACCTCGAATTGTAAATTTTAAATGAAGCAGAACATCAACACTAGATGGCGAAATAGTATATGAAATGAGATATTTTAATAAATAATTGTTATTATCGACACAATTTTTTTATTATTAATTATATCAAAAAAGTAAAATATGAAAATTATATTACTTTTTCATCCTCTTTCCAATGGTATCAATATTTTTATTCTAGCTTCAAAAAAAAAATCTCATTGCTATAACTATAATATATATAATCATTACAAAATATATATCATCATTTTTAATTATATTTATAATATACTATTATATTATATATAAAATATTATAATAATTATATTAAATTAATATATATATAGGTATAATATAGTGTTTAATTAAATAAACAATATTATATAATCATTATAATAATGTATAATTAAAAATGACAAATCATTACGAAATATTCACAGCTACAATTTGAATTAAATATGTTAATAATTCATGGTTTTAGAACATTTAAAATTAATATTGTACTTTTAATCTTTGAATATAATATTCTTAAAGTATATTACAAATAAATACTTATATTTTAACATATGATGATATAGTTTTCTATGCACATTTTTTTATTTAAAATACATATACAATATTATCCATATAAAAGAATATTATTAAAATATTGACTTTTGATGAAACTGTCAGAACAAAATTACAATAAATATAGAAAATTCTAATTATCTGACTAATACAGCTAGATGGCCATATCGAATTATTAGGTTACACAAATATACACAAGTGCAATATCTTTCCTTCGGAAAATCTTTGCACATAGTAACCTAGACAAGTGGTAATGAGGTTATTAAGGGCAGCCTAGCTTGGCATGAAGTAGGTAGTGAAAGAGTGAGAAAGAGTGAGAGGGAGAGAGAAGGGGTGATAGAGGGGTGATAGGGAGATAGACAACTAATAACCTAGACAAGTGGTAACTAGGATAGTGAGGGCTAGCACAGCTTCACTCCGCATGAGAATATGTTCGCTGAGCATCATCTGTACTAGAATAGGCACCGAGCCAGAACGTATCATGTTCTCGTTCATAGACTTTGAGTGACAGAACTTCACCAAGTAGGACACTAGACGACTGGACTCGGCTGCAATTGGGCGAGTAATGTTTGGGCATGTATATACGGTGCGATAACAGTAGTAAATATATACCCTTGTTTATTGTTAGTTGTGACAAAAGCTATTTAAGAGTAACAAAATACGGAATATCGTTATTTATCATATATCTATATTTATTATATTTGAAACAAATACACTTCTGCTAATGCTGATGATTACGAACATATATGTCAGACATACTAATACATAATTATTACGTGAGACCAGTAACTAAACATTAGGAAGATATTCGTATCATTAAGGGCCGGTGTCATATAATACATCGTCCCCATCCCAAAAATCATCCCCGATTGTCACGTGACAACAAAATCGATGAAATTTCACTAAATACACATACGAATCGCTTAAAATTTAAACCACATATAACTAGTATGTATATACACACATATGGAAAAAAATTAACGTCTAATTATGCTTTAAATAAAGTAATACTCAAATATATAAAGTAGAATGGAGATGACTTTAAAAATACCAGATTAAACGATAATAAATTAATATTTTAAAATTCTGAATCGACAGAAGTTATTATTTTTCAATTTTAAGTATAATACTATAAGATCGTATTATAAAATTGTATCTATATACCATTTTAATTAAAAAACATTATACGCATTTTCAGTTAATTATTGAAATAGTTGTAATTTGAATTTAATGCGGGTGTTGAGTGCGCGACACCCGCATTAAGTTATAAATAGAGTATATGTAACGCCCTTTGGTAAAGGTTTATATTCACGAATATAAATGCGTATAATGTTTTTTAATTAAAATGGTATATAGAGACAATTTTATAATACGATCTTATAGTATTATCAAAGATTTTCCGAAGGAAAGATATAACACTTACGCGAAATCGTGTAATTCGAATTTGTATACAAAATACCCTGGTGCCACCTATAGCGGGTTACTTTTAGGAACTATGCTTTGTTTATAATGTAAATTCGTATTTAACTATACACTTTTAAAATGTTAAATAATATGCTTTAAATTAATATTTATATGATGAAAACTAAGTGTTCATTACTAATATATAACAAACAAATATGATATGTATGTTTTAAATGCTATAAGTATATATTTAGTGAGTAAAAGCTAATTTATATTGCATGTAATTTAATAGAGCAATGAAAACATTGTTGTATGCAAACAGAGCCAAACCTAAATCTATTTCAGTGATTTCGATACTACTGCTAGCAGCGGTTGGGGCTATTACTAAATTACGTTGCATGCATAGGGAGTGTTATATCTTTGCTTCGCAAAATCTTTGGTATTATACTTAAAATTGAAAAATAATATCTTCTGTCGATTCAGAATTTTAAAATATTAATTTATCGTTTAATCTGGTATTTTTAAAGTCATCTCCATTCTACTTTATATATTTGAGTATTACTTTATTTTAAACCATAATTAGACGTTTATTTTTTCCACATGTGTGTATATACATACTAGTTATATGTGGTTTAAATTTGAAGCGATTCCTATTTAGTGAAATATCATCGATTTTGTTGTCACGTGACAATCGGGGACGATTTTTGGGATGGGGACGATGTATTATATGACACCGGCGTAACCTTGCCGGGGTTTACATGTAAAAGATAGGGAAAATAGCTTTGAATACCATTTTTAATAGGTGTATGATTAAACTTCGTATTTGAGGCACTTATATTTAATTGTATACTATATATTTATAATTATACATCATTTTAAATATAATGAATTATATTTTAATATTTTAATATACAAAATAATTCAGTAACAAATAAAATTGAAGATTATGCCCGCCCTTAAGTAGTCTAATACTAATAATAACATAAATAACAAAATTATATTGACTCGAAAGAAATGTTCTTATATTATGTAAATTATGTATACTACGACTTTATATGTATATTTCTTAATATGATGTCGACCATTACTAATTACGTAGTTCATGAATTTGTATTTATTTGAATAATTGTTTGTATTTAATAAAATACAATTGTTGAAGTAACATCACAATATTGTTATAGTAGTAGTAGTAATACAAGCATTAGTTGGTAAACATTAGTAAAAGTAATACACATAGTGTTGCAATAATATAATTAATCAATAGTATCATTAATGTCATGTAAATAGTTACAGATATGTAAACCATAAGCAAATTAGATTACCATACCTTATTTAACACACTGTTTACATATATATATATGTATATATATATATATATATATATATATATATATATATATAAATACATATATACGCTTTATTTAATCTTTATATGCAAGTTGATTTAATTTTAATTTTTGTTATTTTCTATTCGCTTGTTTTTATTATTTTTTGTTATTGTTATAAACCAGAGAGGGCTATATTGGTGTTTAAACAATTCAATTCAATATACACTAGTGGTAATAGCGTGGTGGTGGCGGAGGTATTGCTAGCTTACCCAACACTTGTGGCTGATACTTGTGACAGGAGAGCACCATCAGCTGGTCTATGAAAGTCTGATCTGTGCCCAGCTCTATGGCTACATCTTCTGTATGGGGGTAGTGGGGTTAAAGTAATCAGCTAGTATAGATATATTGATAGTATAGATATATTCATATATATATATAGTTATATTTTTCATTTATAGTTGTTATGTAATGTTTCGTTTTGTTTCTCACCCATTCAATAATAGAAAATGTATTATTGTAAGTCTTTGAATAATAAATATCATCATCATCATCATTATCATCATATATAATGAAAATAATCATCTTGAAGATAAAATATACTTTTATAACTTTGACATCGTTATTAAATTTATCTCGCCATACTAATGATCTAACTAATTTCATTATCGTGGAATACTTTCGCGGAGGTAAATAGATGTTTACGCCTAACATCAGAGGTGATGAGACAACGTGAGGGGAGGGAGGGGGGAGAGGAAATCATCTCCATTGATCGTGATTTATATAATTGCAATATAATACTATACTATTCGTATACAATATTCGATGCGTCTACACAAATGTTCGCTACACAGGGATGTGAATGTTTCGATGCAGACGGGTAATGCATGGAAGGTGGAGAATATCATTCTAGAACTACCATCGCTATACGGTACTAATACAAGTAATGTCTATTATTTAATACTGATATACATTTGTATACTTATTATTCAATACACACACACACACACATTTTATTTATATTTCATTTATGGGGACGTGATACCATCATTTGGTTTACATGTAAAAGATACGAAAAAATGCTATTTTTAGAAATCTATTAACTCACAAAATATTCACTTTTTTTTTTTTTTTAATAATCTATTAATAATATTCCATATTTTTATATTAAATTTATAGATGTTTACACATCTTTATGTTATACGTTTCTAAAAAAAATAATTGAAATATCCGATAAAAAATGTTAATTTTCCAACTAAATTGTTATTAAAATTTTTTAAATAAATATTTTTTAATTTTGACAAATAAATTTAATCTTACAGGTTTTATCTAGTTATATTGAAAAAATAAAGAAAAAATATTCAATTGTACAAAAGTTAATACTAGTTATGTCAGCATGATTGGTCACAAATAATTATTCTGAGTAAATCAAGTTTCAAATATAATATATGAATATAAACAATATGATTATACAGGTACAAATAATATAATATAAACAAAATGAATAATGTAATGAAAATAATTTAAACACCATTTTAAAGATAATATTTTAATATTATAATTTTACATTAAAAAAAAATTTGAAATTCAATTTTATTTCGAAAAAATCAATGGCATCGCGTCCCCTTAAATAATATTAAATAATACACACACATGCACTATATACATGTGACTATGCTCATCACTACACACAGGTAATTATATACTTTTATGGGCATATAATCCTATATGGGCCTGAACCAGGGTTGGGTCAAATACACTTTATCTAATAAAAATACATTTATCTTAAATTAAGTGCGACGTTCGTTTTTTTTAAAAAATGTATAAATCAATTTTTATTTAATTGAATAATTATATTATATAATTAATTATCTTTCATTTACAAAAAAAATAGTTAGGAAATTTGCAATATAAATATCAAAATTTGATGTGTTATGATACCTACTAGTCTGTCATATATTCTAAATAATTTGCATATAAATAAAATAATAATTATTGTAAAATGTTAGGTATAAATTCATTCCATTTGAGTATAATATCGATTTTAAAATTTTTTGAAATAAATGTTTAGTTTGTAAATATTAAAAAAAAATATTAGTTTATTTTTCAACATCAATTTACTCAGTAACTTTTTTTTAAAGATAAGTAATGTTACTAAAATATTAATATCTTTTTTATTATTGTATATTTGTTGATAAAACCTTCTACATTGGAAATATATTTATATAAAAACAATAAAATAAAATTTATAAATTTATAAAAATAAAATATATATATGAAATTATTTAGAATAATATCTAATAATTTATAATTATATGTGTTATATATATATTATTATAAATTTATCAACTACTTGTATATATATATAGAATTTTGTTTTAGTGCATATAATGCTGTATTTATTAGCTATATATAGAAAAAAATTAGGTATTAGCTACTATAGATAAGAAATTGAAACTTATTACATAATAATAAAGAATCAAATACAAATAAAAATAAAAATATTTATTAAAATGTTATACAAATACAAATACATTATATCAAATACAAATACAAATATAAAATATTAAACACATTCAATATTAAATCATAAAATAATAATCCATATCCCTATACCCTATGGCCCTATACCAGATTGAATAATAATTAATTGAAATCTATTTAAAATATATTTAATTACTAAAGAAAATCAATAAAATAAAAAAACTTTAAACAATAGTTAACTTTTAATAAAACTTTTAACAACTGGTTGCTTGGTATTAATTTTAAAACACCTATACATTTTCTATATAGAATATAAATTCATAAATTTATTTATATAATAAACATATTTTTAAAAGTGTATTTGAAACTGTATTTGATCAAAAACACCAAATACGACAATCAAATACAAATAAATCACTGAATAATTATCCAAATATAAATACAAATACACCAAAGCAGTGTATTTGACCCCACCCCTGGGCCTGACCAACCCGATAACTCTTCCCTAGTTATTTAATGATTGTATTCAGCTAGTTTGTTCAACATCCCAAATATTGCCTTTATTATTATCTTATTTACTTTCGGTGTGTGTAAATCACAAATTATTCATACATTTCATTCATTATTATTACCCATGGTTTTGAATCTACTCAATAAACACTTATCTTCTCTATGTATACTACCTCCTGAGAGAATCAACATCCTGTAGAGGGAAACGAGCTTAAACTGCAGGGGCAGGAAGTCCACGTGAATCAGGGAGATAGTAGCCTCTATCACATTCTCTTCTAGCAGTTTACTCTTCTCTACGTGATGGGGTGGGGGTGAGGTGTGTTGGTTATATTAGACCCACGTGCTAGAGTGAGTGTAGCGGTATATAGAACGGTACACACATATATTGGTTGTAATGTATAAAGATATAGTATTATTGTGTAATGTAGGTTATATCAAGACCTCCTATAACCAGAGGTTATAGGATGTCTTGGTTATATCGTATAACTTTTATGTTTAAATGTTAAAATTGTATTCTCGTTAAGAAAAATGTAAATAAATTGTATAGAGATATAGTAGTATTGAGGTGGGTGCCAGTATATAGAGAGGTAAGGGATACTATATGCGGTATGCTATAACTACTATAGTAGGGCTAAACTACTACTAAGTAGGGCTAAACTACTACTATGTAGAGCCTACGATACCAGTAACGTAGTACAATTGCAACGCTATAGAGGCAAGGAGAACCACATTAGAACACCTATAGAGAGGTAAGGGATACTAGTGGTAAGGCTAACAAAACTATAGTAGGGCTATAACTACTACTAAGTAGGGCTAAACTACTATTAAGTAGGGCTAAAACTACTACTAAGTAGGGCTAAACCTACTACTAAGTAGGGCTAAAACTACTATTAAGTAGGGCTAAAACTACTACTAAGTAGGGCTAAAACTACTACTAAGTAGGGCTAAACCTACTACTAAGTAGGGCTAAAACTACTATTAAGTAGGGCTAAAACTACTACTAAGTAGGGCTAAAACTACTACTAAGTAGGGCTAAAACTACTACTAAGTAGGGCTAAACTACTACTAGTGGTAGGGCTAAACTACTACTAAGTAGGGCTTACGATAACAGTAACGTAGTACAAGCGCTATAGAGGCCAGTACCACACACTATAGTGAACCTACCGGACACGGCGATGTTGCGTAGACAGCTGACGTACGAGTGTATCATACTGCAGGCGTCGTAGGGTCCCTGCTGTTCGGCGTTAGTGTTGTCAGCGGTGCCACCTGGGGGTAGTCGAGGCGGGCGGGGTTAATACCGGTGAGGGGGGCGATCAGGCGACTGAGGAGGTGTTCCGTGAGGGGAGATCTTACGTTATGTAACGATAAACAAAATGTTAAAACTAAATCAACGATCTAAATAATCAAGATCTATTAATGAATATTTATTTATACATATATATATCAACTGCCTGTGTGGCTCAGTGGCTAAGGACCAGACACACAAGCAGTAGGACACGGGTTCGAGCCTCGTCCGGACCATTAATTAATTTTATAAAATGGGTCATAAAATATTATTTAGAAGTGATCTTATATAATTGTGTATAAATAAATGATCGGCTCTCATTAAAACCATGGATGCCTTAACATGAGAGCGGCTTCGAAGGGATATTAGAGCCATATATGGTTATAAGTGAAAACTTCATCTAAGTTCCTGGATGGGATGAAAGGACTCCACCAAATAACAATAACAATATATATATATATATATATACTTATTATTATACCCCCTGGCACTTCTATCAAACTACTTCAATAAAATTAGATAAACATTATTTTAATGGTGATTTTCTATCTTACACTAGTTAGCGTCAATGTCACATGGTCTGAGAATCATGGGGCACTAAGACTTGTGGAGTTAGATGTAAGTAGACGCGATATTGTCAAGTTCTCTCTCATCTCACATATTATATTGCCTCTATTACCATCTTCATCTTTGCTGATGATCAGCTTGTATTCGGATGCAACCGGTTTCGCCTGTAGAATAGACTTGATCATCTTCTTGTGCAGACCGGTGGATATCATTTCGTCTATGTTGGAGGCTGTGAGGGGGGAAGGTGTGTGATATGATCATTGTGCTGTAATGTAGGTTACGCTCGTAATGGTTGTGAATAGTGGCACTAGATCTATACTCTTGGCCTGTTGTGATCAATCATCATCATCACCATCATCATCATCATCACCTCTACCACCACCACTACTACTATTACCACCACCACAACTACCACCACCTCTACCACCACTACCACTACCACCACAACTACCACCATGATGATAACATTCAGTGGCCCATAATAACCGTTGCGTGCAAAGTTAGTGTAACACAGAGCTCCTCCTGAACGTAGATTAACCTCTTCGCTCTCTACCCACTCTGTGATGGTTCTCATGATGGAGGCATTGTTGTAGAGCTTCTTCATGCAGATATCTGTGTGAAAGGGTAGGGTAGGGGTTAAAGCTATCGGCTAGAGGGGCGAGATGTAATATAAATGGTGTTATATCTATATCTATATATGTCTAGCGATGTATTCTAGCATTATAAAGGAACTGTTCACACGAACATAGCCTGTAGTTTAAGGATATTATGCTAAATACTTTATATACCGATATCGTGGTTAACAATTATTTATTTTCAAAATCTACTTACTAGGGTTATACTGCTAGATATCTGTAAATGTCTATACTTCTAGGTCCGTTGCATATGGCACTATATATAACCGATCGCAACGGAATATTCGATATCGATATAAAATGATATTGTTATTTTGGTGGAGAGTTACCTATAGTAGAGATGTTCATTCAATTTTGGTTAAAGGTCAGTAATAATTAGTTGTAAATAATGTACATACAGGAGACTTAGCGCGTAGGTTAAAGTAAAATAAGATAGATGAGTTTAGTATAGTATGGGCTACAATATGGTATGATATGGTATGGCAGGGATGGGGTCAAATACGTATTTGTATTTAAATACGTTGATTTGGAGTATTTGTATTTGTATTTGTATAATTATTCAGTGATGTATTTGTATTTGATTGTCGTATTTGGTGTATTTGATAAAATACAGGTTCAAATACATTTTTAAAAATATGTTAAATTAATAATTTAATAGAATGTAGAATTTAAAAAATTGATTTTTACAAAATTAACAAATAGTTTACCATTTATATTATATTAAAGATTATATTAAATTATAAAAATGATATACAATAACAATCATTTTCAAAGAATTTTATGAATACGAAAATTTAAATAAGTATACAAAATTTATGAATTTAAATTTATATTCTCAATAGAAAATATACTAAGGTTGAACATAAAGGTAGAACACTGAATTTATAGTTCAAAATGGATAGCCTTCGCGCAACAGGTTAGTTGAATGTTAAGTATAAGGCAGTGGTTGTGATAGTAGTACCTTCAGTGAGGAGAATGATGAGTATAAGGCAGTGGTTGTACTACCTTCAGTGAGGAGAATGATGAGCATCTTGCAGGGTTCATCAGCGTAGGACAGCAGCCAGGTGAAGTTACTTGCATCCTTCTCAAACTCGCAGATCAGATCTCTCTTACCCTCGTCTATAGACAATAAGGATTAGGGTATACGTATGGGGTTTAACCTGGCTAACCCCTGCTAATGGAGCGGTTCTACTAAAGTGGAAGTAGGTTTAAAGGCAGTCGTCGTTCATCTTTACGTTATGAATGAATGAATGAATTTATTTACCGAACATTGGCTATAATAATCTGAGGGATACCCAGAAGCGGCTGTGTTTAGCTTATACTAAGGATACGTTATAGATGTTAACAGCGTAATGTACAGACAGCCTCGAAAGCTAACCATCTACTTCAGCGGAACAGTGGCTGCCTAACTCAGCGACTTTTTACAAACGCTAGCCTAGTTTTGAACATATGTCCATACGCGTGAGAATGATTCGATAATAAATACTAACGGAACTCGAGTGCATGTGTGAAATGCCTGATAGGAATACACACCTACATATCTATCTATAAGTAGTGGTTCCTATATGGATACGCGTGTATGATTGATGCAGCGTGTATACTATGATCATACTAGAATGTAGCGCTCGCAGTACTAGAGTCGATACTAATGAATCATATTACAAAATCGACAATATATTCTACGCTACATAACACTTAAAAACTTGACCATAATCCATCATTACTATTGTAAAGGTAATCATTATACGAATATAAATAAACGGTGTTACGAATATATACACGAAGATATAGCTATGTGATTAATAATTTAATACTGTTGTTCGATTATAGTTAGCGAGTGAATTTCACTGTATTAATGCAATACGTATACTGTATTAACTAATAAACTAGCACGCATTATCGACCGATACTCACATGGTATAGGAACAGTTGATACTGTACACTCTAGGTGTGATTAATGTCGTGCCTGAGTGAATTCACTACTACCCGCGTGTACTGTAGATGTATTACATCATTCAAATTTAATCAATATCTAAGATTATAAATCATTAATTTGTTGCTTCTCCTATAAAATCTACGTATCGGCACACATGATTGGCTATCTCTAACTCCATCGAAGCGGAAATTATAATTGAAATTAACACTAATATGATCGTGACATTTAGCTAGTGCAGTTAATAGCCTTTATCGCAATGTTATTGTTAGCCAATATCTATACTTTCGACTATCGACTATATATTTGCTTAAATGATCAATGAATATAGAGATAAGTGACGTGGATGTGTGGATTACCTGTATCCAGTAGATCCATGAGCAACGCGTACACTGCTTTGTCATTATCCTCGTTGCCCGTGTTCAGCTGTGAATACAGTATGGCCACAATCTTTGTTTCGTGCATCTTGCTTTGTCCGATTTCTAGTTATGGAAACACAAATTACATGATAGCGAGGGAGGGATCAAGGGGTTGAGTGATATAGAGAGGGATCTAGGGGTTAAGAGAGAGGGGTATATAGAGATAGGTAGGTAGATATAGGTAATAAGAGAACAATAAATAAAGAGATAGAGATAGAGATATGGGGAGAGATAGAGAAAGAGAGGGAGAGAGAGTAAGAGATAGATAGAGAAAGAGATATAGTGAGAGAGGAAGGGAGAGCGGAGAGAGTTAGAGAGAGAGAGAGAGAGAGAGAGGGGGGAGAGATAGAGTGAGAAAGGGAGACAGAGAGAGAGAAAGAGAGTGAAAGGGGGAGAGAGAGAGGGATAGAGTTAAAGGGAGAAGGAGATAGACTATACAAACCACTACATAGTATGATCTCCAGTATGATGATGATCATGAGTGTTAGCTTAGGTTGATTGTGTGAATTAGATAGGCAAGTTACCATATCATAGCACAACTGTTCAGTTATTATCAGCTTTTGTATATCTTCTTCTATTTGTGGTAGTAGTAGTAGTAGTAGTAGTAGTAGTAGTAGTAGTAGTAGTAGTAGTAGTAGTAGTAGTAGTAGTAGTAGTAGTAGTAGTAGTAGTAGTAGTAGTAGTAGTAGTAGTAGTAGTAGTAGTAGTAGTAGTAGTAGTAGTAGTAGTAGTAGTAGTAGTAGTAGTAGTAGTAGTAGTAGTAGTAGTAGTAGTAGTAGTAGTAGTAGTAGTAGTAGTAGTAGTAGTAGTAGTAGTAGTAGTAGTAGTAGTAGTAGTAGTAGTAGTAGTAGTAGTAGTAGTAGTAGTAGTAGTAGTAGTAGTATTAATATATGTATATATATAATAACCATCACTATTGATGTAATTTAAAAGGCAGCCAACTAAAAAGAAATGATACTTTTCTGTAAAATCAAGAATATTATTTTTCAAATATTCGTTGAAGTTTGTTTTCAGAACAATTTTTCTTGCATCATCTGTAAATTATTTAAAAATATATAAACATTATAAAGTAAATACTTTAACTCTATATTATGTATACTTATTTTGGTTTAACGGTATGCAAATAAACACTGGCAATGTTAAATTAGCAATGTTATATACAAGGTTCGAATGATTTAAATCAGCATAAAAAAATCATATTTTTTTTGATTTAAATCAATATTTTTCTCAAAGTATATTATATAATTATTAGATCATGGTTTTTATAATATAATAATTATATTCATGATGGCCTCCTATAAGGATATAGGAGGCTATGTTATAATATTAATATTTAAATAAATAAGAATTATATTTATTTAAAAAAAAAAACTAAAAACAAATAAAATAAAAAATCTATATCAAATATATATGTATGTATGAATTATTTTTGTTATTATTATTTTGATTTTGATTTTTGTTAATGTCAAATTTTGTCTATCTACTGTATTTTATTTATTTATTATTATCTTTTATGTAAATACAAAATATATAGCTAACTATTATGATTAAACAATCACTGTTCCTGTCCCATGTATGAATAAATCACTGGCAACAACCTGAAAAGATCAAGGTCTTATTTTGAAGCCATTTGGAAACGAAGAAAGAAACGAAAAAGAATAATAAATGAAAAAAAAAGAACGAAATTAATGAATCCAATAAAATATATCTATCTATCTATCTATCTATATATATAGAGGATATCCCTATATGGAGACGATCAAAAAGGACGAGTTGAGGGTTAAAGGTTACATTTGAAATACGAGTTAATAGTATATATGTATATTTGGTATAGATATTTGTGGGTTATTTGGTTTAATTGGTTTAGTTTTGTACTGTTTGGTTTTTTTTAGCTGCATTACATCCCAACGTGAGCCTATATAAATTTATTTCGTATTTAAAATTTAACCTTTAACCATCAACTCGTACTTTTTGATCGTAACCCTATATATATATATATATATATCATAAATTATGTTGCTTAAACATCAAAGGGAAAATATATAATGTTAAATAAATAAGAATTATATCATAGACATTATTGGATAAAGATATAATTTTATTTGTTTCTATATAAAATCCAAAAAATATTGGTGCATTCAAAATTAAGAAATAGACTGGGAGTTAATAAACCTGCAAAGCTTGTATTTATGTACAAATATTTTAATATAAAGTAATTTATTTAAATTATTATCAAAAACGTTATTTGATTTTATGTATTAATAATTTTAGCATAATTATTTTAATATAATTCTAGATAATAAAGTAGTCAGTATAATATCAAAAGACTAGTAATTAAATAATAATTATTTAATGTTGCATTATGCAACAGCATATAATATAATGTATACATTAATTTAGATAATTCAAGATATACACAATATCACATTTTTATTATAATATAATTCTTTTTATTTATATATCTTTACTTAATTTTATAGATAATAAATATTTATATATAATTTTATAAATTTAAATATACATTAATAGTTATTTAAATTTATAAAGACTTATAGCAGTCTATTAGCAGTAAACAATTATTTATTCAATTTTTATAATTAATTAAACATTTATTTATTATATTATTTTATAATTTATATATTATTTGCATTAAAATCAAATAAATCGGATTTTTTTGATTTTTTTAAAATAATCGGATTTTTTTCGAACCCTGGTTATATATATTAAATTATATTATCATTTATTACCATTTATATATTTAGTTTATTAAATTACACGTGTGTGGATTACTTACTCTCGCATAATTTATTTTTAAATACACATTTAGATAGATAGACAACATTTATTTTCCCACATATCGAAGACAATAAATGAGGATATCCGGAATGATATATAGTTATGTTATCAATCGAGGTGCTAGTGTCTCCTTTACACATCGCAGTTCTAGATTTAAACCTTTACAATAGAACTGGAAAAAGTGAACATATCTTTAAATAGTTTATGATTGTATATGGTATATTATATATTAGTTATTTGATGATGTGTTCAGCACGTTTGATCAACATCCCAAATATTGCTTTATTATTATTTTATTTACTTTCGGTGTGTGTAAATCACAACTTATTTATATTTTCTAACTATTATTTAAATATTTCTGTAATTATTATTTATTGTACCCATCGTTTTGAATCTATTGAATAAGCTATTATCTATCTATCTATCTATCTATATATCTATATAATGAACGCATAAAGGCAATGGTGTATACTGATGTGTATGCTGTTTAGTTGGAATTGCGTACGCGACTCACCGTTCTCGAAGCAAAGATTGCCGACCGCACGGAATATCTGAACGCTGTTGTCGGGGTCGCAGGTCACGCCGTCACCTAAACACGATATCAGCGCTTCTATCAGGTCGGCGTCAGTGAATAGTGTTCTCGCTTCGGCTGCACGGGATGAGGGGGTGATTAGTGATCACAACAAAGGGGATGAGGGGGTGATTAGTGATCACAACAAAGGGGATGAGGGGGTGATTAGTGATCACAACAAAGGGGATGAGGGGGTGATTAGTGATCACAACAAAGGGGATGAGGGGGGAGATTAGTGATCACAACAAAGGGGATGTTAGTAATCAAAACAATGAGTCGCACATTTAATATATATATATATATATATATATAACTATAACTATAATAATATTAATTATTTATTGGAAGATATTATTTTGTTCACTTTGCTATTTATTGTTGTTTATATATATATATATATATATATATATATATATATATATATGTATATGTAACATATATATATATGTTGATATCTCCTAAAGAGCTTCAAAATAAGATGCAATATTGTCATTGTTGTCGCCTAAGCTATATAAACTTTGCACCATTTAATACGTAATAGGTAATTTAATTACAAATCTAATATGCCATTCACTTGTGTAATTATGAAGTTATCACGGAAAGATTACATACATTATTTATATTATTCTATCATTAAATGAGTTTATGATATATTATAATATATGTATATAAACTTATATATATATATATATATAACATTTCTAATATATAATATATATGAACTTATGTATAAATAACCTTATATATAAATACAATTGTAATATCTATATATATATATATATATATATATATATATATATTATATATGTATATATAATTGAATATATAATAGGCTTTATATACTTTTTTTTACGCTTTAATAATTTATGCAAGCATAACTACAGTTAATAATACATTGGAAAATATATATATATAAGTTATTTAAATAATAGTAATTTAAAAAAAAGTATGTATAATTGGTTAAAATAACAAGCGAATAAAATGGAACTTGAAATTTAATATTAATCATTTAATAATACATGATTATAAATTAAGTAGTATGGAAAGGCAATGGTATATGCATTTATACTAGTATCTAGTAGATACTACGTACTTTTTAAAATATAATTGAATACAGTATAGTGAAATATAGAAAACGTTCTAATCAGAACATTTGCAATTATCTCTACTTTCACAAAGCGCAATATTAAGACACGCCCTTTCTACTTGGACATACACACACAATTAAGACCTTTCTAACGATTAATTAACTCCGCCTCTAATCTCTACACACACACGCGCGTTACGTCGCAACGCGCTACTATTCAATACTATATACGGCGAGGGTAACTTTTCTTAGCTAATTCGGCGACTATCTTAGCGACCTGTTCGCATTGGCCCCTGGTGGTTAACTGCGTAAACTGTTCGACGTAGGTGCTGTGCGTTATCGTCTTCATAAACTCTGAAGGAAACGAGAGAGTAATTAACATCGCGTAATGATGATACTGATGATCTTAATGTATAACTTGTATTGATTGATTGATAATTTATTTAAGTAAATATATAGCCGAAAATATGATCGAAAGTATAAAGTATAAATATTTGCTAACGATAACATACGTTATAGAAATAAACAAAGAATAATATGAAATTAAAAAAAAAAAGAAATTAAAACGTTTTACAGTTATCGTAAAAATAAACGAAAAATAATCGAAAGTAGAAATATGATTACCATACTTATGGTGTATGGTGATTCTAGTTGATGATATCACTTACCTTCGTCATAAATGTGTTCGATGATTAATTCAATCGATTTCATGGTTTCTGGTGATTTCGATGATAAATTTTCAACTTTTTCTGTAATATAAATATATATATATATATAATTTAACTGTGATTTACTAAAGATTGGTTATCAGAATCTACTTAATTAATATAATTTCTGTATTATTGATACGAGAAAAAATACAATATATATAATTATGATATTAATAATCCATTAGAAATTGTATTAGTTTATAATATAATAAATGTAAATAAAAATATTCAGTATATTTATTCTTCTAAAATGCTTCAAATAAGGCATAGTATGTTTACTGTTATTGTCATCCAACGAATATATTTGATTTGTAAACTTATAAAACACAATTTTAAAATTTGGTATCTAAACTATATTTATATATTATAATAGAATAATATAAAAATAATAAAATACATTAAATATATATAATTAATAATATTAATTTAATATATATTATTATATTATATTTAAATAAATGTATTCATGATAACATATATTAAGATATGTATATGTGTCAATGGTAATGTATATATGGCGTATGGGGTTCTATAATGCTAGTATTTAGTGGTACACTAATGTATAGGCATTGGAAACACAATTATTGATTGCGTATAAACTCGGCCAGACAATAATTAATATCAATACATCAATAACTAGACGGCCACATAATAATACAGTTAGGAACACTATCAGTAGAGAATTGTAAAACAGGAAGTTAACTTAAATGGTTAATAATAAATAGATAATAATTTAATTAATATAATAAAATTGAATAAATAAGATTACAAACAAATATTTGAAACATATCATAATGATTATATATTCAATGTATGGAGAATCGACTTCAGTACTTTAATTCATATATATATATATATATATATTATTGTTATAGATCACTACACAAGCTAGGTTAATGCATAGTAATGGTTCTGCATTTAACGATGCTTATTATAGAAATTAGAATTCCATCTGGCTAATGTACATAAATTCACTTTTTTTTGAATTATTGCTTTTTCATAACAAATACATATTTATATACTTTCAATTTGTATATACTTAAGGAATATTATTATGCATAATCAATAGGAAATCTATATACATGTATATAAATATATATATATATATATATATATATTTAACTCCTGATAACGACATCCTGTTTAAACAGGGTGTCGCTTTTTGTTTACACTTAAATTTGTATACACTTAATCAACATGTCGATTAGTCAATATATCTATTTGATTGGATTCATATAATCATGTTTATAAAACCCCTTTACACGTCAAGTTATAGACATCGTCGACTATATTTTCTTACCACTATATATAAATTACTATAATATACTAATATATAGTAATGTACAGTATACTAATATACAAATATGTATAGTCGAACACCATGTTACATTATATAACACCTAATTAATACTTATATAGCACTTAAGAAATTAATACTCTATAGCATTTACTAATATATAGAATTTACTACTATATAGCTTTTACAATATATTGATAATAGTCGAAACTCGATTACAGTTCTAATACAAAGATTGGTACATTGGTAATAGACCTATTCGGAATGAATTGATTGAAGTAAATTAATACTCATGTAACTAATATCATTCGACGAGTTACCTTCAGAATGACCACGATATCAGAATAGCCACATATACAATATATATATAAATGAAATAGGTCTTAAAATAAATAGTTAGAAGTGATCGTATATAATAATGTATACATAAATGATCGGCTCTTGCTTAAACCATGGATGCCTTAACGTGAGAGCGGCTTCGAAGGGAAATTAGAGCCATATGGTTATAAGTAAAAATGTCATCTAAGTTCCTGGATGGGATGAAAGGACTAATAAAAATACCAAATAACAATAACAATATATATATATATATATATATATATATATACAGTTAAAATGTACACACATTCACACGTTAACTTATGGAGTATCTTCAAGTATACTATTTCATTTTATAATAGAAATTATACAAAATTTTTATGTAGACTACCATTCTGATATATAGTTTGCGGCCACTATGTAAGCGCTTCCATTTTTAATCAATACCCTGTTTGACTACTTATTATTATCTTGTTAACAGCGACGAGGCTGATGTATACGTTTGTTAAGGTAGAATAAGGAAGCACGGTACATGTGGTGATGTGCTGCTATATATAGCCACGCACGAGGCGGTCATGCATGACGGATATATAAGAATTCGTGGGTGTGTGCTAGACACTCGACGCGAGTGCGACGCACGCCGTTCGTTGTATAGCGTTGTATAGCGTAGTGATAATAGTAGTACAATAATATATAACACTTATAATAATATATATGCCGGCATAAATAAGAATAAATAGAATTAATTATATTTCATATGTCCGTGGATATATATATATATATATATATATATATACAGTTAAATAAATCTAAGTTCATACCAAACTAATGATATATATTATTTATGGTATGGTACCCGCATGTGGTACCCAGCTTAAGATTATTATTATCTGAGTTATATACAAATTATATTTATTATATGCGAATCTATATTTATATATATATATATATATATATATAAATATATATATATATATTATGCATATATTATATATCAATATATGTAAAGAAAAATATGTTAATTAATATATTAGGAAAGGAAAGGTTTACAATTAAAATGGTAGAAATATAATATTATGAATAGATTTATACGTGGTATGTAATTCAAATATAGAAATAATATATTAATTAGTGATTTATGAAAGGTATTCAATCCGAATATAAAAACTCCCATTTTAATTATTAAATAATTGGTATTATACTAAATTTAATTTAAAATTAGTTTAAATTATTTAGTAAATATTGATAATCTGTAGTTATCGAGTTCTAGGCATATTACACTTACCAGTTTTATTAAATTGTTAGATTATCTTAAAGATATCATCTAGAGTCTGCATGAATCATATACATATATAAATGATAGTGTATATGATATAGTCTACTTCAGGATAGGATAGTATAAGCTTAATTTTCTAATAATATAGATGTTGCCTAATAACATCTAAAGAATATATAGATGAAGGCAGTGCATTAATTGTGGCATGTTTGTTATTCGTTAAGAACCGCAGTGGGTAGTGTTAATAATTAAGTAATTAATCAAATGTGTGTTTAAGATTCACATATGACTTATATTATGAGGATTACGATTAAAAAAGACGAGTTCAGTATTTATACGAGCTCACTTTGGTGTGTAATGCAGCTTAAAAACCAAGTAGAATAAAACTAAACCAAATAACCCCCACATATAAATACATAATATATATATATATATATACTATTGTATAAAATAAAATTTTTAACATCGATTGCTATACGAGGCAATTGTTACCGAATAACACTGAATAAGAAGTGTCAAATGTGCCGTGGCGATTCCCCTAAATAATCTAGACTAGATGAAATATAAAATAGTAATATATTGTAAATAATGATTATGATAATCTATCACTGATCATCACACATTGTATCATATAATTTATATGTGAAATTACCTTAATGTCACATATCCTATAATATAGGCTATATTCATTGAAATCATTATGATTATCATATATCATTAACATATATTTAATATAATATAATATTATATGTTCAGAAATACATATTGAATGAAATGTTACATGGAATAGAACTGGTAATAGATAATTTAATTCACTAAATTACAATTAAATTACAATAATTGGGATCTGAGAGTTTAACTTAAAGACAAAGATGATAAATTATAATACTTATTATTCTACAAGGGGTTTCACACCAACTCGAACGCACTTATTAACTCTAATTATTAAAGTTTAAATATATTATTTAAATATTCGTAAAAGGGGTTTTACACTTAATTATTAGAGTTAATAATTGAGTTTAATTGAGTTGGTGTGAAACCCCTATTTACAGATAAACATTTATTTTATTTTAAATATTGGATTTAAATATTAGAGTTAAACTTTAACCTCTAATTATTAGAGTTAATAATTGCGTTCGAGTTGGTGTGAAACCCCTTTTAATAGGGTTAAGAATACGAAGAAAATAATTATTTTGTTTCATCTTTATAAACTTTATAATAAAGATCATCATTATATTATAATAAGTATTCATATTATGATAATATGAATATATTAATTATAAGTAGTTATATCAATTATTATTTAAGTTAAATAATAATTTAAGTTAAATTAAAAAAAAATTATATTTTTAAATTAGTTTATTAAACTTTCTAATATTATACCTGATATAGATGGCATTTCATTCAATAAGTACTAAATAATATTTATAATTTTAATATAGATCCTTATTGTATTAATATATGTTTATTAATAATCAAATAAATGATAACTTAAGCGAAATGTAAGGGTATTGCATGTATAAATATATTTATATTATTCAAAATTAATAATTATTGAATTTATATTTATTTTTAATAAATAAATATATCAAATTACTTCCAATTTATAACATTTAAATATGTTTACATTAAATCACATGTATTTTATTTTAATAAAACAATATAAATTAATACTTTGAAGTACAATATATATATAATTATGATTAGAATTTGGAATTAGAAAGTATATTAATAAACTATTTGATAAAGATTGGCGATTGGGAGTATCCTATCAAAGAAAATAGAAGTTCAGTATTTAAAGAATGTACCAAAGGCCATAATATAAGATCATAAGATTTTCCAAGACCACCTACAACTTCTAGTTTGTAGGAGGTATTAAGATATGCATTCATGTATTGACATGTATAATATACACTGAAAGTCTTAAAGCAGTGATCACATCAAAATAAACATACATATTATATACTATTCAACTAGATATATACAACTATATATATATATATATATATATGTGTAATTATTTTAATAGAATACTATTAATATGTATCAATTTCATGTATATATCTAGTTGAATAGTATCATACTATTAGTATGTAATATGTTTTATATATAATATGTAGTTACCTGTGTTTATTTTGATGTGATCACTGATTTAAGACCTACAGTGTATATTATACATGTCAATACATGAATGCATATCTTAATATAATTGTCCAAAGAATAATAATATAATTAAATTGTTGACGTGAATAACTGTTATAACTGAATAACAATATCACACTATATGCCTTCATCCATTGACATTTATTTATTTTAATTAAATGTATATACAATTGTATATTACACCATTTACTTGTATCAATACAAGTAAATTATTAATTTTTTAAAATAATTTACTTGTATTGATACAAGTAAATTGTATAATATACAAATATTGTATAATACAATTGTAGGATACACATACACATTGTACATATACACATTGAATTAAAAAACACGAATAATAATACTATCTTAATAATGTGAATATAAATATAATATATGTATTTTGTTAACTATTAATATATTAAATAGTTACCATCAAGATATTTCCCCTCACATGGAAACATCTTGGGTTATCATTTTATCAATATATATTATTAATAACTAGATGTATTGCGATTTAATTAGAAATATCAATTATTACCAATTAATAACAGGTAATTAACAAAACATGTACTTCCGAAGAATATATTGAAATTGGAATATTTAAATTTTAAGAGAGAGATTAATGTAATTAAAAAAATAAATTAAAGTTTTATAAATTTATTAAAAAAATTCAAAATGTAAAATCTGGAGTATCTCCTCTAATTATATCAAATAATACTATTTTATTTTCAGATCTCGACAAAGCAAATATATTCAATTAATATTTGAGTTCAATTAAATAATTAAACAAAATAATAATGGAAATTTACACGAATTTTATAATTTAACTGAACACAAATTTGATAATATTGATTTAATTCTTGAAATAATTAAAATATTTTTAAATAGACAAAAATTACACATACTTTCTGAACTGATGGGATGCCATAGTATATGTTAAACTTATTATTGTATTATGTAAGAATTTATATATTATTTTTAATTCATCTTTATTATCGGGTAATATACCGAAATTTGGAAAAAATCTATAATCACACCAATTTTTAAAAAGGGTGAACATTCAAAAAACTATAGGCCTATTTAAATAACATGTGTAATGTGTATTAGAACGTATTATTTCTAAACAATTAATTTTTTATTTAAAATCTAATAATTTATTAACAAAAAATCAATATGGTTTTATAAGTGGAAAATCAACAGAATTACAATTAACAAAATGTTTAAAATTGTTGTATAATGAATTGAATAATACAACATCTGTAGATATAATATATATTGATTTTGCAAAAGCTTTTGATGTTGTTTCTCATGAAACAAATATTATATAAATTAAAATCATACGGTATATCTAATAAAATAATAAAATGGTTTTATAATTTTGTATCGAATAGATCTCAAATTACACGGGTTGACAATTATTTTTAAAATAGTTCTATTATAAAATCTGGAGTACTACAAGGATCGGTTTTAGGTCCAATTTTATTTTTATTATATATTAATAATCTTCCTAGTATATTCTCTTCAAAAAATTAATATTAATTTATTTTCCGATGATACAAAAATATATTTTTATTACACATCTGAGAGTGAACGATTCTAGGTTGTCATAGCGACATCGATGTAAGATTCGTGGTATTCAACATCAGGGCTGTGTTTTGCCGTGAGGGATACGTAGTATGGGTGATGTGCTGTTGAACATGACAAAGGTCAAGGCGGTCGGATGGGCGACTATGACGTGATGGTCGCTCGTATGCGACAGGGTCGGGTCGGGTGATACTAGGTGATTCTCGAGTGGCGACGTTGTCTCTGAGGATGTCTGTCAGGTTTCGCCAGACTGTAGAGTCGTGTTGTTCGGAATCTAGCAGGTATTAGTTTGTTGACGTGTGTTTCTGGAGGAACATTCCAGGGCTCCACGTGCTGGTGATAGGGTTTCTGATGAATATATTCTGTCCGTCGTTCAAGTATGGTTTGATATTTCGTGTTGGTGTGTTATATTTCTTGGCTGCTTTCTTTTGGCGGTCGACAACCGCCGGTCGTTGAGTAGTTGATCTTGGGTGGTATTTCTATATTCTTGATGTTTCGGGAGTATGGTCTCGATGATTCTGCCGTAGGGTAGTTCGGCCGGGGAAGGGTGGTTCTTTTCTAATGGTGTAGCTCTCCAAAGTAATAGTGCTTTTTCTGGATCGTCGGTTTTCGTTAAGATTCTCTTTACAATCTGAATTTGTAGTTCTATGAATCCATTGCTTTTTGGATAGTGCGGTGAACTTATATTATGGTGTAACTCCCAGCTTTTAGAGAATTTACTGAAAGATGCTGCTGATAAATGTGGTACATTGCCCGTGTGTAGGTGTCTCGGGATACTGTATTCCGAGAATATCTCCTTTAATGCGTAGATGATGCTCTTGCTATGTGTGATTCTTAGCTTATTTAATATTGGGAACTTGATGTATATAACTGAAACCAGTAGGGATTGTTATTTATTGAATTCGAACAGGTCGGCTGACACCGCATCCCATGGTTATCGTGGTAGTTTTCTATTCACGAATTCTACGGGGCTTTGTATTATTTGGTGCGTTTGGTACTCGATGTATTCTTCCGTGAGGTATTTAATGTCATTGTTCATTTTCGTCCAGTATATTGGCCATATTTCCACTTTCTATAGACACATGTATTTGCAAGTAGGTTGGTTTTGAAAATTCCGAGGTGAACAAAGGGACTCATGTACGTAGCTATGCCCAAACATTTTTGCAGCTTGGTATTGTTTGTTGGATGTCCTGAATCACTTTTATTATTTCTGGATCTGGCTTAGCTACTTCTTCGTTGAAGAATAGACCAAAGAAGTGTATGTATTTTGCATTTTTCTTTGTTGAAGATTTTTCCTCCTGTTTGTGCGCGTTTCTTTAGGTAGTAGGGGTTCTAGTCATGCTCTTCTTTGGTTTTCCCGAAATCAGCTATGTCGTCTGCTATGCCGAGGGTTCCGGGGTAGTTCTCTATGGTCAGGTCCATATTTAGCTGACACTGGCCGAATGGTAGTCTCTTGAATCGGTATCTTCCGTGCGGGCTGTTTAATATCGTTCTCAAACTGGATTCGTAGTCGATGCTTAATGTCCAATATCCTTGTCGTGCGTCTAGTTTGCTGAATATATTTGCTACTTTTAACTTATAAGAGATTTCTTCTATAGTCTTCGTCGGGTAGTTGGGTCTTTTTATGGCCTTGTTTAGGACTCGTGGGTTAAGGTAGATTCTGAGTCTTCCGGAGTGCTTACGTGCGTAAACTAAACTTGAAACCCAGTCGGTATACCTATAGGTTCCTGACCTTTTCTATTACTCCTGTTCTCTCTAGTTGGTCCAGTTCTTCTTTTATTTCGCGTATCATTGATATCGGCTGTATTCTAGGGGCGTGTACCACTGGTGGTATCGTCAGATCGGTTACAATGTGGTATGTACCTTCGAAGTTTCCAATGCCTTCGAACCTGTCTGTATACATGTTTGTGAGGTCGCTTATTGTCTTGATTTGGTTTATCGTAATGATCTTCATCTGTTTTATTGACAGTAGTCCCATTATTATGGGACCAGGGGTCTCTACTTCGAAGAATGTGGCTCGCGTCATGTAATCCTATGGCCAACATGAGCCGATCCATATGACGACGTATGCCATCCTCTCTACGATTATCAATTTTTATAATGGACATTTAAAAATTAGCGTAACGTATTGTTTGAATATCATAAGTTCGTGACGTAGGTTTCTGGACCGTGCCATATTTGGGGTCCTGATACCGTCCATATTCAAAATTATTTTATTTTTAAAAAAATTTCGTATACGTGCTTTTTGTAAAAGACATTAAATGTCATATTTTGGTGGTTGGTTTTTTTACCGCTGTTACCATGTTATGTTAGTTCATTAATCTAACTATCTGGGGTATCGATCTTGATACGTAAGGATGGCTAAGTTCTGAGTTTATGCTCTATATCGGATATGTTAATTAAGTCACGACTGGCTATAGCCATAACCTATAGGGGAAAGTCCCCGATTACCGACCCTCTCCTAATACCGACACCCATTCGTATCTCATTAACTATAAGAGATATCAAAAAATTATATATAGACGAACTGTTAGTAATTTAATGATAAATATGATTAAGTATTTTATTTAAAAAAATATTTAATCCTACAATTGTTATTTGATAAAATGTAATATTCTGTTTTTAATTTTTAAATATTTGAATAATAACTTTTTTTAAATTATTGTAAATTCTTTATTAATTAAAATAAAACTTAATACTAAGCATAATATTGTAGATCAATAAAATGTTTATAACTATTATAAAAATAATTTAATTTGAAAAACTATTAACCAATATATCTTAATTATAGCAACCCATATCATTTTCCTATTACCGACCCCCTAAATTACCCTAATACCGACCCCATGTGATTTATAATATCCAATCAAAATAGATACGTTTTTTACTTTAAAATATGTCGTAAGTTGTTTGTGTATCATTGATATAGATTTAGGATTCATGATTCAGGTTGATTATATACATACTGATTAATAAATAAATATTAAATAATAATATAAACTATTTTAATATAATTACTATAAAGTTTAAATTAAAATTTAATATTATTATTAAAACATAAATTCAATACAAAATAAATTGCGTGAATATTATAATTAATTATATTTATGTATATCTACTATTTTTATTGGATATTATAATACTACAATTATTTATATCACGATTATTTTAGGGGGTCGGTAATAGGAGAAGGGGGTCGGTATTAGGCATATGTATCCGATTACCGACCCCCCTATTTATTCTTGTAAATATAATAATATCAAAAATTTAAAATAGCCACATTATTCATTGCCATAATATTACCCTAATTACAAAATTTTATAAAAATATATGTAATATTGAATAATTTATTACAAATAATCATTTAGGGGTCGGTAATCGGGGACTTTCTCCTACCATATACATATAACCAATATATATATTTATTTAGACGAGGAAGTTAAGTTGAGTATGTCAAGGGTCGTATGTCATAATCAATGACAATTAATAATAATACAACAGGATGTAATAACTGTTTACAATAAATTATTAATATAATTATTTATTTATTAAAAACTAAATTATATAAGATTATAACTATGTTTAATAACATAAATTTGGTAACATATTGAAAAAACAAAATTATATAAGATAATAACTATATTTGAACACCAATCATGTTATTTCTGACTCAATTCGAAATTAGAAAAAAAATCCTATATAACCAGGATATTAATACATTTTGTTAATATATACTATATTTACTTTTTATGATCATTTAGGGTTTATGAGTTTTATTACTATATATATAGATAGATATAAACTGTATTGTAATGAAATAAAAAAAAAAATAACTGATAATTGCCATTCCCACATAGGATTTTTCAAAATATTTTTAATATATTTATTTCATTTTATATTATGATAACAATTAAAGATTTAAACATAATATCTTTAAGATATTATCTTATATAATTATATTAATTAAATACGTATAATCTTATAATATATAAAGCAATTGCTTTATATATTATAGTATTACTACATACTGAGTTCTCACAAATAGTTAAAAGGATATATTAAATTCTAAATACACATCACCGATAATATAAAATAAAATAATAAATATAATACAATATGGGAAAGTAACCTAATACGGACACTTTAACAATAAATGGTATTAACATTTTATAACTCATTATTTGTATTAAAAAATTACAATATATTAATATTATTTGATTATCTATAGATATTATTTTGATTTTAAAATTGTTTAAATCTTTTAATTCCATAGATAACGGCGGTGTCCATATTCGGTACCTATGTCCGAATACGGATATGGTGTGTCCGTGTTCGGACATGGGTACCGAATATGGACACCGCAGTTATCTATGGAATTAAAAGATCTAGTGGTATATATACCACTAGATAAACTATATATTATTGAAGAATCAATCAGACAAATCACAATTACATTATTTATAATTAATTTTATGAATAATTTATTCTAATTTAGTTAATAATTTATTTATTTTTATTATTTTTTAATTAATAATACAATTTAAGTATCTAAATAATAACAAATTTAGATTTAGCTTTATTGGTGGTATTGATATTATAACACACATGATTTTTATGAAAATCAGAATAGTTCATATTCTGCACGGCGTGCACTGCACGCTGATTGGTTATATATAACCATATAGGGTGTCGGTATTATGACATATAGAGTGTCCGTATTAGGGAATTATATAACCTCTAGATATATGCTTATAAATTAATGAATATTTGATAACAAATATAGAAATTATGTGAATAATGTTTAGAATGCTTTAGTTTTTTTTATAATATATTGTTATGTTTTATATCAATACATTTGTATATTCTTGAGAAGGTTTTAAGTTGAATTTTGTTTTCATGAATTAAAAAACGTAATAAAAAATCAGTTTATTTGATATATCAGCAATATTTTGATTAATTAAAAAATAAAAAATACTTTTTTTTTAATACTATTTATGTAATTATGAATATTTTAGGTATTAAACATTTTTTTGTAGGATGTATGGTTTATGAGATACCGAGAGTGTCCGCATTCGGGCACTGTCCGTATTCGGGTACTGTCCGTATTCGGTTACTTTCCCCTACTAAATAAAAATAATATTAATACATATTATAAAATATAATGTAAATTATATTACACATTTTATTAATACACAATTAAAGATATCAATGCATAATATTATGTTATCATAAAGTGTGATGAAACTAAAGATAAATCACATGTTGAACTGATATATATATATATATATATATATATATATATATATATATATTATAATCAGGTATTTATAAATATCTAAATATCTATAGATAAACACTGTGATATACAATAATTATATAATAGATGCAGATATATAACAGAATACTTTACTTCTCTCTTTATATATTACATTTGAATATAATAGCAAGGCATGAAATGGAATTCAATGCAGAATACATAATAAACTATATCTAAAAATACACTATATAAATTGCTAAATTTAACATAGTTGTTGTAGATGATTGTAAACAATAATGAATTTATATTGCTTTTTATAGAGTAAATGTTTCACAGTATTATAAAAATATAAAATTACCATATAAAAACTATTGGAAACACGATGATCAACTATTACAATATACTATAATCAATAATCAGCGATGATTCATAATAAATTATAATGATATTAAGTTTGCTCTAGAACATTTTTCAAAAGTTTAGTTTTACTAATTTAGTTAATTTTTACTAACAAACTCTCAAATCATATTAGAAAGTATATACTTTATTATATATATATAATAAATATATAAATTATCTATTTAAAAAAATTAATTGTAGAGGTTGTATAAACTTTGAAGTATTTTTATGATAATTTAAAATAACTTCCAGAAAAATAATTAAACATACCATATGGTGATGATTTAATAAAAATAATGATAATCAAAATAACAAGAGAAAATTTGAAAATTGTAAGAATAAAATTTGTATATTAGGAATATAGTGAAAAAAAATGAAAGAACTAATTATAAATGAAGAACAAACTTCAAAAAGAATTAGAAAAGTATGTCAATTTGAAGACTCTTGAGTGTTGTAATAAGTAGATATAATAACTGATATTCATGTATATATATATATATATATATATATATATATATATATCCTATTCGTATATCTGAACTAAAGATAGTGTCGGTGATAATGAAGGATTGTTATGTTCAATCAATTATATCCAACCATGCTTGGTATTAATAACTGCAGGTATTAATAATTTAATAGCATATAAATAGTGTCATTCTAGAATACTAGTATGTTAGTTATTATAATAACCCGTAATAAGGATAATAACTACAATATCTATAACAATTCAATGAATATATATTATAATATATTAAATAATTGTATACAATACCTAATACAATATTTTATAAATTATTAAATTAAAAACAACTGATGAAATAATTAAAATTAAATATTTAGTTTACTCAATCTTCTCTCTGATTCCCATTTTTTTAGAGAGAAATGAACCATTTTGAATAAAAAATTTTCTGAAAAATATTATGAAAAATAGAAATCCCATTTATTAATTATAATATACTTTGATACATGTTAATGAATACATTATCAGTATTTTAGATATTGTATGATAATACTCGAGTTTTATGTAAACAAAAGTGTTTGTTCAAATTTCTCCCATTCTCCTATGATCATTTTTTTAAGTTTACAAATTTGTAAGTCCCTGTAATTTTGGCTCAAGGAATTTCTGATTTGTATCTTCCCTTAAGTCTGTCCTGATTATAACAATTAAAAGCAGTAATTTATATATATATATATATATATATATACAGAGTAAAACCTCTCTATAAGAAACCTCTTTATAAGAAAAACCTCTTTATAAGAAACTTATTGTATAAAAAATATAAAAAATAATTATATATATAAATAGAAGTATTGTATATTGATAACAATTATAGAAATTAATTATTATATAAGATCTTTTTTTCTCACAGATATTTTATATTACATTAATGGCTCGAAATGAATTAAAAATAATTAATAATTGTTATTGTATATCCATAGATTTATTAAAATTAATTAATAAATGTTATTTAAAAAAAGTCATATTACTAAACTATTCTTTTGATTAATACTATAGTATTATAATTAAATAAAAATAAATAAATATACTATATATAACATATAGGTTATATATAACCCTATGCACTATATATAGTGCATTTTCAATTATAGGTCCTAAATGAATTCTTAAAATCATTGGAAAAGTAAAAACCTCTTTATAAGAAAACCTCTCTATAAGAAAAAAAGTACTGTAAAAAAATAGTTTCTTATAGAGAGGTTTTACTGTATATATAAATATTATAAATATATGTCTATGCAGGTATACATGCATACAATACAAACAAAATAGAATGATTCAAATAATATAATTCTGCGAGCTAGACTATATACTGCCTATCTATTTACATGGTAAACTATGCGCTATCACATCCCCTTAAAGATATTTGCATTATTTTATAATTTTCATATAATAGATAGTAAGTGAATAATAAATTAAAAAATGCTCACTAAAATTTTTTCTGACTTTTTAAATAAATAATAATTGTATTTATAAGTGTACAATAATTATATGTATCATGCAGCATTAGTCATGATACATTATCGGTAAAACTTATAATTAGTGGAAATCTGTTCATATAAACTTCAAGACTAGAAAATATATAGTATTTAAAATATATTGGAGGCCTTGCCCCCACTAATGAAAATTCCTGGCTACGGGTATGTATACATATGTTGTAGAGAGAGGTTGTAGAGAGAGGTCTTGTATAGTGAAGTGAAAGTGAATTGTGGATATTATTTACATGTTGAGGGCGACGCAGGGACACATGGTCTAAGATAATACATTGTATTAGGATTATCTTAGGATAATATTTAACATACGGAGATATTTAATTATTATCTTAGGATAATATTTAACATACGGAGATATTTAATTATTATCTTAGGATAATATTTAACATACGGAGATATTTAATTATTATCTTAGGATAATAGGTTATATATCTACTACGATAATTTATTACCTCTGAAATTCTGAGTCAGAATATATAGGAACATGTAATATATACCTATAGAACATTTTCCCAGAAATCCAAGCACATTAATCGTATGATCTCCAGCTAGTAAATATATAGGTTCTATAGGTTTATAATAAGTTCGTGAACTACGATCATAGAGCTAGAGATAATTTTTCTCTAGCTCTATGACTACGATTCATCTACATGTAGGTCAACCTGTCCAACTTGCCATGTGTTGCCAACTTTCTGTTAATCTTGATTCATCGAAACAATAGATATATTATACTAATATACTAACTAGACACTATAGTGTTCTTTGTCATCTAGATAAGAGAATTAGGTTCATTCGACTATACCTACTTCAATAAATAGTAATTAACGGAACCACGGTTGAGGTATTACAGATATCATATTTGCAGAATTATAAGTAGGTGCTAGTGCTATTTTTATTTACTTGTTTATATATATATTCGTATATTTTGTCTGTACAAACATATTTCCTAGAATACCTACGATAGATAACTTTACTATTCTTCGATAACATTATCTATCCCATTGGCTAAAGTGTTTAACATTTTAGTAATTAAGATTATACTTATTTACCATGTAGAAAACCAAATTTTGTTTAGAGATGATCGAACTATTAGTTTATTTTGTTATATTTCTATCTATAAATACTATAGTATACGTTCATATACTAAAATTATCGAAGTTATAGAAACAACTCGATAATTTACTATGTTTATAAGGTCAACTTTTTATAATCAATAAAATGACTTCTCTTATAATGACATATAGGTACCTAACTATATATATTTATTATTAATAGTATTAGTGTTATTGATTATTTGTAATACAAAATCTTTGAAAGTAGGAGTAATAATGAAATTATTATGAATTAATTAATTTTAAAATTATAACATGAATAATAATAAGAATATTGATATAAAGAAGATTAAATAGCTTATTTATCAATTTATTCGTCCAATAAAATATTGATTAAATACTTAAAATAAATATTTGAAATGGAACAATATAATGCAACGAATAATTTGTTTTGACATATCATATTTTCCGATGTTTACGGATGGTCAATGATGGTCAAGGATGGTCAAGGACGGTTAACGCCGCGGTATCTAGAACATGCTATTCTTACAGCCGAGGAAAGAAGTGGAGATCTTTCTTGGGTAACGACTGTTAGACTGTAAATAGGGAGATAAGACATTATATTTAGGCGTTCGAATATCATTATATTAAATAGATGTATAAACAAAATAGAGGGTTAAATATTCAAAATGTATAGTATTAAATAAATAGTGAGGACAATTTAGGCATTAAAGGCGTTATATTAATATAATAAACTATGACGATAATTATATATATATATATATATATATATATATTGGCCAACTGAGCCATACAGCAAGTTATATATATATATATATATATATATATATATATTAGAATCAGATAGAGTGTAAACACTCAGGAAAACACAAAAGCTTGACTAGAAATTTTCCCACTCAACTTGATAACAGCATTACAAGAATAACAATTAATAAAAAAATATAAAATAACAATAACAATAACAATATATTCGTATGATAGGTGTGGTGTGATCGTATTGACTAACCGTCATGTCTTTGTGCAGGCGGTAGTACTGGTTGCCCGAAAAGTAGTAGGTGTGCTTGAAGCGGTACCAGGTGAACGCCGCCTCGACGGGGTTGGCTCTCAGGTGTCGGAATACGGACTGTCTGCGCTCGATACGCTGGGCGCGGCTACCGTGAGATCCCCGCTTGTATTTGTAGACGTAGTTACCTGACGGTGCGGGTGTGAGTGCGGGTGTGAGTGCGGGTGCGGATGTGAGTGTTATCGACTCGTGTTCTCGATGGGATAATAGAGGACTTCTCGTTCTCGTGTTAATTATGAATATAGTATACTATTGTTACTGTATATATATACAGTCGACCTATATATAGGTCGTCTACATATCCACGTGTTTACCGATTTCCGGATGAATGCGGAAAAATAAGAAGATATTGGAAAAAATATATTTTTTAGAATACTAATTTACTTTGTGATATATAGAGAAATAAGAGGATGGATAATTGACCTTCTATAGATACCATATGAGGCAATAATGTTTAGATACATCATGGTTATAGCTACTAAGTTTATTGTATGTCGATTTTTAAAGTTAAGCTATTATCTCGATATCTCGACACGGTGTATTCGCTGTATTACCAACTAGAGTTTTCTCATTGTAATTAATTATAACATACGTTATTTACATACACCAATTCACGCGTGGGTCTATAATTATATATAAATATACTTATATTCCTGTAAATATTTACAAGAGATTAAATGTGTATACGTATTTACATAACTGAAAATAACCTTTAACGAAGTAGGTTACTCCGCTGTTGTGTTCGACGAAAGCGGTGTCAAGATTGTCCGGAACTCCGGGGAATCCGCAGCTGATGTCCTTAGGGTATCCGGCTACGAGACGTTGCTTCTCGAAACGGTAGTATTTGCTACCCTGTTTTAGTGCGTTGTAGTCGGTGTGTTGTATTTATCGGGCGTAATGGCGTAACATTCGAGTGAAGAACCCCACTCTATATCTATGTGCGGAGTATACTCCTATAGGAAAGCGTGGTTATACGGTATGTTTATCTCATTCATTCATGTGTGGAACATGGCGACTATCCGTATATAAGGGGGAGGTAACATATTTTACGAAGGAAAGATATGTCCCTTAGGCGAAAACACGTATTTCGATACGCTTCATATAATATCGATATTTATGTTTATCGAAACTACCAGATATATTATTGGGCATGGCCCAGTGGGCGTGGCTAATATAGACAACGAACGACGGTCGCGCTAACCTTGAAGAAGTAGACAGCGCTACGTTTTCCCTGGCGAGCGGGCCAGTAAAGAGCGGCGTCCAAGTAGTTCGGTAGTCCTTTCCATACGTCGGAGATAGACTGCGTGGCGACCGGTGTGTTGATCTTCTCGTTGAACTTGTAGAAGTGGAAGCCTGAGTAATGGCCGAGGTCCACGGATTAATGCGGGCGCTCATTTAGAGGTAACTCACGACGTGTGAGTAATACGTTATATATATATGTTTTTTGTTGATATTATATTACTACAGGAACCTACATATTAATAATTTGCAGTAATCTTCATTGATATTAAAATGAGAAAATTTCGAATATTTACTATTATTTTATCGTTATTCGTAGTACATAGATACTTTCGCAAACAGTATACTATATTAAAGCTATGCAAATACAGCGCGGTATGCCGAGGCTTTTAATAATATATTCTTATCACGTCGTCGGGAATTATTTCGTTTCTATATTTGATTAAATACGCATACAATAGACATCTAAGGGGCCAATATAAATATATAACTATTGTATAACAACAATATAGTTATATAAATATATAACGTCGTTGATATACTGTTGTACCGCGCATGCGCTGTTGTATCGACTGACCTCTGAACCCGTAGGCGTTACCGTCGTCGCTCATTGTAACGGCGTCAAGTTTAGCGTCGAAACATTTGTCGTAACTACTATGGTCGTCTGTTCGTGATTAGATGTCGTGCGTTACGTACAATAAGGGTGCGTTAGGGTATATAGGGTGTTGTGTAGGGTAGGGTATACAGGATGTTGTGTAGGGTAGGGTATGTAGGGTTGCGTGTAGGGTATGATATGTAAGGGTGTGGGTAGGGTAGGGTGTGTAGGGTATTGTATAGGGTATGATGTAAGGTGGTATGGGGCGATGTAAATGTGAATATGGAAGTGAATGTAGTGGTCAGTGTAGTGGTCAGTGTAGTGGTCAGTGTAGTGGCCAGTGTAGTGGTCAGTGTAGTGGTCAGTGTAGTGGTCAGTGTAGTGGTCAGTGCTGTAGTCAGTGTAGTGGGTAATCTAGTGGTCAGTATAATAGTCAACGTAGTGGGCAATGCGGTGGTCAATGTAGTGGTAAGCAGCAGTGGTCAATGACGTGCTAGTATGATAACGTATAGGATGTACAATGTCCACCGACCTGTGGTGGTTGTTTTGACGGGGGTGGTGGTTGTTTTGTCAGTGGTGGTGGTGGTTTCGACACCCTCTGTTGTTGTCTTGTAACCATGGGGTTTACCTGCGTAATATGATACGTCACTATTATGTATCTAGTTCATTATATATATATATAGACAAGTAAAACTTATAAACTAGATACAATAGATACTACCTATTAGATAGCATAGGTGACATACCTATTGATAGAACGCATAGCACAATTACCATATACACATCATATAGTACATATAGAATAACACACGGATATAACAGATAGCATTGCTAACATATATGTATATATATATAACATCGATAACACTGATATCATAGATAATATATATATATATATATATATATATATATATATTACACACACATGTATACAATACAGATAACACGATGACTAACACATACACCAAAGATAACGTGGACTCCTCGATGACTAATACATATACATACAATAATGTGAACACCTCGATGACTAACCGTACAGGGATTGGATACCGTCGATATCGTCCTGGAACAGTTTGAAGTCGACGTCGTACTTCTGATAGTGGGGGGCCATGACCGATGGGCGTGTCTTAGAGTGGTGCAGACCGAGGGAGTGTCCGAACTCGTGTGTCATCACCTGAACCAGGTTGTAGGAGTCTATGTGGGGCGGGGGGTTGGGGGTGATGAGTCATAGTATATGATTCTGTGTGTGTAGTAAAGGAAGAGGCGGTGAGGTATAGTTACGGTATACTGTTATAACTATAGGTAATAATTGAAGTTATATATAATATATTTATATCATATATATATATATATAAATATATATTTATTTTTATTTTGGTGGATTCCCTTCATCCAACCTCCACAGATTAAGTTTAACTTTTCCAAATAGCTACGTGTACGTACACGCGTAAAGCGAGAGTTGCCGTAACGTCAGTTGCACGCGTACCTAGATCTAGGTGCACGCGTACCTAGATCTAGGTGCACTGTGTGTACTAACGTCTGACTGCTCCTCTTCCTTTCTCTAACCACAGCTCGGCATCGTCGAAGTGAGCGTCACCACGGATAAGTTTGTCTGTGGGCGAGTGGATGTTGTATGACTTATAACTTATATAATGCATAAGAAATCATTAGTATTATATAATTATAATAATAATAATTATTATAATAATAATAATAATTATTATTATTATTATAACAATAATACATTTATTGATTTTAAAAGTTAATTATAACAAATTGATACTATATATATACACTATATAGTATACTAATCATACGTATATAGCACATATAGGATATAGTATACCGTATTTTATTTTACCTCGATACCCTCGGAACTTTATAGAATTATCCACAGATTATAATCTATACATATATATATATATAACTCAGAAGGTGTAGCGAACTACTGGGTAGAAAAAAGCAAAGCTTATCTAGTTCTACCCGGTTAATTATTCGAGAATGGAAAATAATAATACAAATATAATAAATATAATAGGCAATTTGATAACCTTAAATATATATATATATAAACATATATATATATATATATATATATATATATAAATATATATATATATATATATATATATATATATATATATATATAGTTAATCTACGTATCAACTAACTGTCGGCTCTCGGGAAAAAGGCGTGAGCCAGAGTTTTACCGGGTCCGTCGAAAGGATAGTTGTCTCCGTGTTCTCCGACCACGAACGAGATCTCGATATCGGCGTGACCTCTGTGCAGTTTACGGAAGGTCAACGGGGTCACGTCAGTCCACATCTATTCGTATAGTTGGGCGTATTAGGCGCGATCGCGATAGGCTCGACTATGTGTTATAGTCTACGACACCATGTCATGTATGTAGTATACGATAGGTGATATATATATTATATACCGTAAATATATATATATACAAATAATTAAATTTTGAAACCAATATATATATATATATATATATATATATATATATATATATATATATATATATATATATATATATATATATATAATGAAAGTGATGATGAATATTATACATATATTTATATTTAAAAATTAATTTTTCTATTAATGTCTATATATAAATTTGTAAAAATGTGATACATTGCTGATAATAATCATGATAAGTATCGAGAATAAAACTAAATACAAATGTACTCGTGTCAAATCATTATTAATTATGATTCGTTTCGGTCGACATTTAAAAATAGACATCTATTTCAATCCAATTAATAATAAGTACCTTAATATTATTGAAATCGAGAAATCTATATTTAGATGACTACATATCGACACCAGGGTATTAGGTAATGCTAGATGTTTATATTATATAATCAATCGCCACGTCGAGTAAATATAATACGTAACGTTTTTCGATGCGCATATATAAAATATAAATAACTTAACGAAATCAACAACTAGTATAAATAAGTATAGTCAATAGAAATCGACGCGATGCGAGCGGATCATGGAAAATCGGGTCTATATTTGGGTATAGGATGAAACCCATAATGCAGCAGTGGAACTAATAAATCATCAGTGAATGATTCACGCTCGTAAATAATATAAATAATAATAATAGGTGTAAATAAATAGGTCGCCTATTAATTGTTCGCATTCGTATACGAATGAGGGTATACCCTAATTAAAATAACTCAATGATAATAACATTGATATCTATGCAAAATTAAAACTCGCTATGGCTAAAACTTAACTTATATATAAGTAATATACATAAGTAATATACGCGATTATATGGTACACTAGCATAGAAGTAACATAATATATAATTAAGTGCCTTTTTTAAGGATTTGAAAGTGGGGTAAATTTCAAATATAATTATTTTGTTTTCAATTGTATATGAATAACAATCTAATAATATATATCTACTGATTTATAATCAATACACAGAATTATGATATAATTGATTATGAAAATGATTTGTTGTGGGTACATTTAAAAGTGGGGGTGGTAATAGTGGAAGTAATTACCAATAAAATACCCCTTACGATGGCATCGGTATACCGTATATACACGTGTTAATTCGGGGTGGGGGGGCGTGGTTAACCTTGAGGGCTTTGATGATTGCCTGGTCGACGAAAGAGCGGGACAGATCTTTAGTGTACTTCATCACTCGGTAGGTGATCACACTGTGGGTCCATTTCTCACCTGGTTAAGTGTACACACGGGGGTTAGCTATATTGGATAGTCAAGGCATCATTAGCTACTTTGGCCATGTCATAAGAGCAGGCGGAATGGAATATGAAGTGATGGTAAGAAGAATGAGGGGTTATTGAATCAGAGGGAGACCACGGCAAAGATAGCTGGATAGCATAAGGAAAAACTTCTATGGAATTATCTTCAACATGATTCGAGCCTCAAGATGTAGGAGGAGTTGGAGAGCTGCTGTCATCGATGTCGCCAGGGGTTGGATACGACTCGACGTCACAGATTAACAGATTACATATTGGAAAGAGATATAGTGAGCAAGTGCTGGAGAGATAGGGAGTGATATATTTTGAGAGAAAGATATATAGATAAATAGAGAAATATAGATATATTTGTATTTCTATATAAAGAGAGATACAATGATATAGATATATACTATATGTATATTGAAAAGTTATAGATAGATAAATAGTGAGGGATATATAAAGAAAGAAAGATAATAAGAAATATGGAGAGAAATTAGATAATTCGAAAATAATATTGAAAAACTATATTGTAAACATATAGCGAGATAGGGATAAATAGATAGAGATAATAAATTATATAAGGTAAATAGATGGAAATTGAGATAAACAGAGAGAGGTAGAGAGATAGAGATATAGAGAGAGATAGAGAGAGTGAGAGAGATAGAGATATAGAGATATAGAGATATAGATAGAGATAGATAGATAGAGAGAGAGAGAGTGTGCGATAGAGAGAGTGAGAGAGAGCGAGAGAATGAAAAAAAGAGTGAGAGAGATGGAAAATACATATCGAGAGGAAGAGAAACAGGGAGAGGGTACATTATATACTATTTGCCCGGCGACTATATCTGTGACGTGACATCATCACGGGGCGGGGTGGGGGTGGATGGGGATGGGGTGCTGGGAAACCTACCTCTGGTTACGTAAGGGGCTCCGTTGTTGTGAACAATAACACCCTGTTTAGGGCTCTCGCTATCGACATCGGCCACCCCACATCGGGGCAACTCCATGGCGGCTAGGGTCTCGGAGTTCATTTCACCTGTGTGGTTGCGCGTGTGTGTTGGTGTGTGTGTGTGGGGGGGTGTAAGTGTTATGTTGTGTGCGCGAGTGTGTGTGTGGGTTCGCGAGTGTGTGTGGTACGCTACGTATAAGTATGCATGTGTGGCATGGGAAGTATACCCATATATGGGGTATGCACATATATAGAGAAAATTAGTGTACTCCTTAAAACTACAAGTTTTATAAACATTCTTGCCTTAATTGTGCGCGAATGTAGGAGGTACACTAGACATAGGTGAGGTCATATTATAGTATAGTACTGTATTATCTATTAAGAAGGTTAGTAGATGGAACGAGTGTGTTTATTAGGAAATCTGTATTATAATTATATTAATACTACCCTATTAACACTAACCTATATTAATATAGGGTAGTGTTTAACGCGATGCTTGCGAACGTTTTATTATGTAATATAACATAGTAATTATATTGATAATACTACCAATGAACATGATATTACTGTTGCCATACCGTCTAACTTAGAATAACTACTTTTATCGTTCCAGATTTAATAAGAGAACTGTTTGTCCTACATCGTAATGTACATCGCATAGACGTACTTAACATGTTGAGGTTTACTACGGTCTCTATGTACAAGCTAACTAACTACACGTATCATAGAAACAATGCTACTACAGGAAATAATGAAATATGTACGCGTGAACTTGTTATACGTATATAGGGGCGCTGAAACATGGGGGGGGGATATGCCCCCCCCACTTTAAAATCTAGGGGGACCTCCTATGTATTGGTCCACCCCCACTTTTATCACAACATTTATTTTGATTGGTTGGTCCCGCCTACATACAAAATCGTTCCAGCGCCCCTATATATATGACTTGTAGTTGTTATTGTTATTGTTAATTTGGTGGAGTCCTTTCATCCCAACTATGATCTTAGTTTAAGTTTTCATAACTAAATGGTCTAATATCTATGGTTTTAACTAGAGCCGATCATTTTGTATACACGTTTATATAATATCATTTCTAAAGAGTAGTTTACTACTTATTATATTAGTCTGAAAAGGGATTTAATAAGCATACCAAGTATCCGACGCCTCGGCCAACTTAGCTATATATACGTTATAACAGCCTATATGCTATAGGCTATATATAGGCAGTCATAACTCTATGAGCTAAAAGAACCTATAGCTAAACGGTTCTATAATTAAATGTATTCGGTACATCTATATTTATGCATAGATAGGTATATATATAGCAATATATAAATAGATATGCACATATATTTATATATATATATATAGATATGCATATATAAGTGCAGATATAGATAAACCTATAGGTGTCTGAGATATACCGATAGTCGGTACAAATAGTGGGCGTGTCTAAATATTAGGGGGTGTGTCTAACCGGTGATCTCGATGTTGAACATGCTCTGGAACGCCTCCAAAGCGGTTGTCATAGCCATATCGGATTCAGTCTCTGCCAGAGATTCATGATCGGCTGTCAGATAGTTGAACTGCTTCAGGTACGCCTGTAAGGACCAATCGGGTTAATCGTATAAGTCACGTGACACTAAAGTAAACAAAGACACGATATTGCGTAAAGAATGTATCCTATAGGATATATATGCAATATAATTTTCCCATTATTTTGCGAAATATAATAATAATAATAATACTATTTATTAGATTAATTATGTTTGTTGTCTGTTTAGCTTTCTAGTTTATAATATTAATATGCATCTTAGAGGGATTAACAATAATATAGCATCGGTTCTGTTGTCGCCTCTCTTTATCATATATTATTTACGGGCCCTTTCCACAGGGTACCGTATTGCCGAGCAGTGTTCAGTGGATACCCAGGGACACTGTCAACCCTTATATGTATGTAGTGGGGGGTAGGGAGAGTTGGTATTCCATAGTAATATGTATTGTACTTAATTGTTTCTAACTTAAATCTGATATTTTATTTATAATATATATATAAGGTATATAATTATCTATACATTAATTTATTTAGTATTAATCGATTATTAAATTACTTTAAAAGTAAACTTGTATTTAAAAAAAAATAACCCTATTATATATTTGACGTATTTTATAAATATATTCTTAACATTATACACATCAGGAAACTATATAGAAATATAGTTTATTTAAATTTACAAATAACTGTAATAAATTGATCTGATAATTAATTTTCATAGTTAATTATGTAAAATTAGATAATATACAGCAATATACTTAATATTGATATATAGAGTATATTTAAGTATATATATATATATATATATATATATATATATATATATATATAAGTATGCCGTGTTACATAACGAAGCGTGACTAGCTGTGACGTAATACTAACGACGTGATCGAGTGTAGCGGTTGCTATGGCAACGAGGGTTACTAGGACGCAAACGAATGCCTTCATGATCGACTGGCGGGCGGTGGTGGTACTACTACTCTACGGGAGGGAAATAAGCACTGTCGTTTCGCAGCGCGTCGACGCCGTCTTATACTTCCAGTCGGTCACGGTCCGGTGAACACGACTATGATTTACGATTGAAGGCTAGTAGGCGCGATACGGAGATATCGCAGCCTGCGATTATCGGCTTCGCGTGTTGGGGTATCGTAAAACGTCACGGATCGGTTTGATTGACACTTTTAGAAAACTCTCTCTCGCTATATCTCGCTCTCTCTCTCTCGTAAACTATAGGCCCTAAATCTATAAATAGATTAGCCGCGGTGCTGGTCGTCGCAGCTAATTAATTGGGATTAGTATTTTTATACTTTTATGGCAGACGTATAGGCTACCAGCTTACAGGTATGCGGTCGTCGCATAAAGACATCGCCGTATTTTCCGAATATTCTGGAAATTTTCATTTTATTCCGATTTACACGGTAAATACTTGAGATATCCTTAAAATATTCTCAGAATAAAATTTTATGACATTATATCCTCGGAAGATACTCGTCATACCATTATTCAATAACATCGTTATAACATCATCAGAAAATAATCTGTTTTTTAAACTAAATCATCTGAACATCATTCAATAAATATATCAGAACACCAATAAGAACACATTCTTTAATACTTATATATTTTTGTGTGGAATCCTTTCTCGAAAGCATATTGCTATTATAGGGTTCCTTTTTTTACTCACTATTTAACTATATTATATTGTATACATATGCCATGTGTATACATTTTTAATTTTTGTATATTATACAAGTAAAATAAATATAATTCATTCATTCATTCAACGAATAATACAATGCAGTATGTAATGTATCGTGCTTACACGGAATTTCGTCATCAGTGACGTCATTTGTCCACTTTATATGATGAATAACGTATGTTCATAATAATGTTCTGCGGGTTTCAGTGTTTGCTGGGAAATACAAGAATTATTATATTAGAAATACATTCTTGAATATCTATAGTATGTCAATCATGTATTATTTCAATTTCATATATAATTGTAGTACCTATAACCTATATGACTATTCTAAAAATACCCTATTTATGTAACTTAGTATACATACAAACTAGTATATAGTCCTATACACCGAATACTACCGAGTTCTTAGACATTTAAATTTAAATCTCATAACTGCATTAAAAGTGATCGTAAAAAACAAGTAATAATATGTTTATTAATTCGAGGAATGTGCACGCAATGTTATTTCATAGCAGTGCATTGCTCCACGTAGCTGAATATCGATGATATCTTAAGGCATATAGGTTCCAGAGCTATCTCTCACAAGTTTCCTGTAATATTAGCACAATTCTTAAACATAATTCCTACAATATTTAAAATCAAGTTGAAAAATATATATATATTATTAAATACTATTTAATTTATCATTGTTATACATTACTATTGTAGGAATATATATGCTTATCTTATCAAGAAAGGATATCGTTAGCGCTTTAAACAATGTATAACTACCTCATCTGTAGTGCTGTAAAATTTCAAATACTTGGTTGTTCTCGAGAACTTCAAATCTTAAAATGTGTTCTCGAGAACTTCAAATCTTTAAAAAAAATATCAAGTTCTCGAGAACTTCAAATCTCTCATATTTAGGTATGTTCTCGAAAACTTCAAATCTTTTAATAATATTTTAAAATAAGTCAACGAAGAAAAAATGAGATATTAATTAATTAATTATTATTAATAATAATAAATGAATTAATATATTAATTATTAAATAATTATTATTAATTAAATTAATTATTAATTATAATAATTAATAAATAATTATAATAATTAATAAATCATTATAATAATTAATAAATAATTATAATAATTAATAAATAATTATATTAATTAATAAATAATTATAATAATTAATAAATAATTATAATAATTAATAAATAATTATAATAATTAATAAATAATTATATTAATTAATAAATAATTATTATTAATTAATAATAATAATAATTAATTTATAAATAATTATTAATTAATAAATTATAATAAAATAATTAATAATTATTAAAATAATATATAATTAATTATTATTAATTAATAATAATAATTGATAAATAATTATTAATTAATAAATTATAATTGAATACGTTACTATTCTAATAATCATATATATCAGTATATAGTATTTAGTAAAGTTGTAAGAGGAATCCTATATACACCACAGATTATATAAATAGAAGGCTAAATATAAATATTATATTTAGACTATATATAAATATATATATATATACCATAGTGTCACATATTTATTCAAAATGTACTTGTAGACAAATATAGTTTTAAACGGTTTATGAATTAACATTTGTATATACTAGTACAGAGTAGATATGATATTCTTCAGGAATATACAGAATATATGTATTAATTTTTAAATATTGTTATTAATGGATAATAAATAAAGGACACGGTGTCCTTGATAACATTATTATATTTTAAATACATTATCATATAGGTGACATAACTGATGATCGAATTAATACTATCTTACAGTTTAATGGATATTTTAAAATAGTTGAAAGTTAAAACTTATTACATAATTATGTTAATCGATCGTTACCCGAACAATTACCCGACATGATACCCGAACCGAAACTAAATTTAAAATAAAGATTTGAGACCATCAAATCTTTCCAAATACCCGAAAAT
This sequence comes from Osedax fenrisi, assembly GCA_964019155.1. Classification (NCBI taxonomy): domain Eukaryota; kingdom Metazoa; phylum Annelida; class Polychaeta; order Sabellida; family Siboglinidae; genus Osedax; species Osedax fenrisi. Next base: position 85,301,538 of record OZ025240.1, on the reverse strand, counting down.
TAAAGATTTGAACCGAACCGAAAAAAAAAGATTTGAGATTTGATATTTGAGATTTGAAATTTTACAGCACTACTCATCTGCATATTATTTATATTATATAAATATATTATATATTATATATACATATATATATATATTATATCATTTGTTATAATATTTTATATAATTATTACCGTATAACTATTATTTTATTTTCTTCCCGCATGAGAGAATTGGTCTACATGACCCTATTATAGTGCATAATAAACCTAATATCATAATCATCATCATTTATATGTAAATATCGTTTATTATTATTATTTACAATGTTATAATGGTGTATTTTAAATTATTTCCTTTATATTATCATATAGTCTATTTATAATTATTTATTTAATTTCATGTATTATTCATTTAAATGTATATCATATATCGTCCTATATTAAATCTTAATTTTTACTACCCCACATTTCTTTTATTCGTACAATTATCTTTATTTTTACGATATGCATATTGACCCACTAAAATAGCTCAAGCAATTATAGCTTGTACTTAGTAAATCATCAACATACTTATTATAACCATATATGCTATAGAAACTATAACCATAGTAAATATAGCTATAGTAACTATAAACATAGTAACTATAATTATAGTGAGTATAATTATATATTAAAAGAAACATGTTTTTATATAAAAAATAAATTAAATATTAAATTGTTATATTACGTATAGATTACATATTACTATTGTATAATACTATAGTATAATATATACGAACTATATGCAGTATAACTATATAGTAATGTTTAGAAAATATAGAATATATTATAAATAAATGATATTATTATGAAATAATAGTTGTGGTGTAGATTATGGTAATGTATAACGTGGTATATTATTATATAATACATCATGTGATATATATATATATATATATATATATATATATATATATATATATATATATTAGTTTATTACATATAGTAATACGATTATGCAGTTAAATATCCTGTTTTAGATTTTTCTATTACTATAGTAGTATACTATTCTATTGGTATACTAATATAAAAATGTCTACATAAATATTTAACACATTAAAGAGGTAAGTAGGGGAAATTAAACGAATACGGCACTCTCGGTATCTCAGAAACCATGAATCCTACAAAAAAAATGTTTAATAATTAAAATATTCATAATTATATAAATAGTCTACAAATATATTTTGTATTTGTTAATTATTCAAAATATTGCTAATAGGGGAAAGTAACCGAATACGGACAGTGCCCGAATACGGACACACTCGGTATCTCATAAATCATAAATCATACACACAATTTTGTAAATAATAAAATATTCATAATTATATAAATAGTCTAAAAATGTATTTTTTATTTTTTTATTATTTAAAATATTGCTGATATATCCAATAAACTGATTTTTTTATTACATTTTTAAATTTATGAAAAAAAATGTCAACTTAAAACCTTCTCAAGAATATAAAAATATGTATCGATATAAAATATAACATTATATTATTAAAAAATAAAGCATTCTAAAATTATATATATAATTTCTATATTTGTTGTCAAATATTCAGTAAGTTATAAGCATATATCTAGAGGTCATATAAGTTCCTAATACGGACACTCTATAGAGTCTATAGTTGTCTTAATACGGACACCCTATAACCAATCAGCGCGCAGCGTATGATCTATTCTTATTTTCATAAAAATTCGCGTGCGTTATAATATTAATACCACCAATAAAGCTAAATCTAAAATTTGTATTATTTAGATACTTAAATTGTATTATTAATTTAAAAAATAATAAAAATAAATAAATTATTAACTAATTAAATTAGAATACATTGTTCATAAAATTAATTATAAATAATTTAATTGTAATTTGTCTGATTGATTCATCAATAGTATATAGTTTATCTAGTGGTATATAGGGTGTTCGTATTCGGACATAGGTACCGAATACGGACATCCCCATTATCTATGGAATTTGAATATAAATAATGAGTCATACAATGTTAATGTTAAGACCATTTATTGTTAAAGTGTCCGTATTAGGTTACTTTCCCCTACGTTTAACCCTTGCAAATTATTATTATATGTAATGTATATACATATATATATATATATATATATATATATATATATATATATATATATATATATATATATATATATTATATTCACCTATATCAAGTATCTATATATAGGTACATGACTAGACTATAGTCATATACATATATGCAGCTATTTGATGAGCCGATACTAATGATCCTATGTTTTGAGTAGATAATCACGTGACAGTAATGTTTATATCGTGACCTCATCGATAAGTAATCAAAGTTATCGAACATTGAAACATTGACACATTGTATAAAATATAGCATAATTAAAATGCTACCTAGTAAAATATAAGTATAATTTATAAATAAGCATGCTTATTATAAAGCTGCTTAACATGCATGTTCAGCAGCTGCTTTAACAATTTATAAATTATAATTGTATTCTGTGTATGTAATAGTATATAAAATAGTGATACTATATAGTTATTACATAACAAGAACCTACATTTACTATAGTATATAACAATTTACTATAGGTATACCTATTCCTATAATATTTCTATAATACTCCTAAGATTCCTACGATATTCATATATCCTATAGGATACTTTAACTAATATATTATTATAGTATACAGTATATTAATCCTATATTAGTATACTGTTAAAAAATAACGTACAAAATGATCTCTAATAACGTACAAAGCTTGTCCCCCTCAGTGTACCTTATAACGTACAAATGACTTTTTTTATTTCAAATGAATTTTGTACGTTATTACAATATGCTGGCTTTGTACATTATTATAACACGGCTTTGTACGTTATTTAAATAATATTTTGAACGCTATTTAAATAGTATTATAGTATATATATATATATACTATATATATAGTATTAAAAAATGTAGTTTTCCTATATATGAGTTTTAATATGTTAATTGTTATTATCACATTTATTACCACCTATATAACATTATATGTCCTCTTATGTTAATGAATTAAATAATATGACATACACTTATTATTAGACATAATATTTCAGTAGTATTACTAACATTAATTGTGTATACGAATTAAAAATTAATTAAATATACATAATTATTTAATTATGATATATAAAAATGGTACTATATATATAAACTATATATATAGTTAACTGTATACAATATATATATATATATATATATATATGCATTTATATATGAATTTATATGTGTATATATTTAATATATTTATGTTTATTATTTATAATAAGATGCATTTTTTGTTTGTGTTGAATTGTAGTAGGAATTCAAAAAAACCAACGTTTGATATCTAATTATACTTATTTATTTATATTCGATATGAAAATAGACCCATTCTAATAATAGATTACCGTCAACATTTCAGTATAACACGTTATCTAATATTAGCGTAAGTCGAAGTAGGCATAAGACAAAGGCGTATGCACCGACACAAATGAAGACAATTAGCTCTTCGTTATAAATCATACCACATTCGCTCGGCCTTAAATATAGATTTCTATTATAGATAATATATCACAATGATAGGTTTGGTTATTAATATTGGTTGAAAATCACTGACATAAATAGTCGATATATATATGCGAATATGAAGATATATAGTTATATAACTGTTTACCAGGTCTACTATACTAAACAAGAGTGATTTATATATTATATTATATTAATATATATATATATATATATATATATATATATATATATATTTATATATCAATAGATTATAAATAACTGATATTTATTAATTTGTTTATAATATTATTTATAACTATATCTTATTTATTTTTATTGTTATTGGTTATTTATTTATATACTACTATATAAACTTATACTACATTAATTTACTCCATATGTATACTATTAAATACATAACATACCTTATAATTATTATAAAATAAATATAATAACAATTATAATAATTAACTATAAATAAAATTAGAATCATAATACATAAAAAACATAAATAAATAAACTAGAGTTGAGATGCTCACGAGTGTCAAAGTAAATAATATTTAAGTTTACGACGAAATCGTTCAAAGTTATTTATGAGCCTTGATTAAATATGTATACATAATAGGAAATTCCTGTAGGATATAGCGGTTATCTAGTGATTATTTTTAAGAATTTGAAAGTGGGGGGGGGATTCCAAAAATAATAATTGTGGTTAATAATCTAATAAAATACATTACTGATTTATAATACATACATACGATTATGATATCATTTATTACGAAACTATCTGGATTTTGTAGAGTACAACTTATTAATGGGGCAATTGCATACAAAATAAGCCTACAAAATTATACTTTTACGTTAACCCCACTATAGTGGGGTTAACGCTGAAATGATTGACAATCATATATTTTAGACGTGAACTTTTATTATTGTCTAATCGTACTAACTCATTATCTTAAATATAACATAGGTTGAATCTATTCATTATAGTAGTCTACTTATATGATATGGTGTATTCCAATTATGATTTTATAAGTAAAACAGATACGTGTATGTATATATATATTTATAAAATTAATTCAACATTGATTAGAGAGGAGTAAAGATAAATAAGTTGTATAGTCATTGTGAGATAGATTAACAACTGATAGGGGAAAGTAACCTAATACGGACACTTTAACAATAAGTGGTCTTAACTTTTTATGACTCATTATTTTTATTCAAAAATTACAAAATATTAATATTATATGATTATAGATATTATTGTGATTTTAAAATGTTATTTAATCTTTTAATTCCATAGATATAGGGGATGTCCGTATTCGGTACCTATGTCCGAATACGGACACCCTGTGTTATACTACGGACACCCTAAATACCACTAGATAAACTATATATTATTTATGAATCAATCATACAAATTATAATTATGTTATTTAAAATTAATTTTATAAAAAATATATTGTAATTTAATTAGTTAATAATTTATTTATTTTTATTATATTTTAATTAATAATACAATTTGAGTATCTAAATAATATTTTTTTTAGAATTAGCTTTATTGGTGGTATTAATATTATAACGCACTCAATTTTTATGAATATCAGAATTGTTCATACGCTGCGCGCTGATTGGTTATAGGGTGCCCGTATTAAGACATTTAGAGTGTCCGTATTAGGAACTTATATGACCTTTAGATATATGCATATAACTTAATGAATATTTGATAAAAAATATAGAAATTAAAAATACAATTTTTAGAATGCTTTATTTGTTGATAATATAGTGTTATATTTTATATCAATACATTTGTATAATCTTGAGAAGATTTAAGTTGAAATTTTTTTTCATAAATTTAAAAAGGTAATAAAAAAATCAGTTTATTGGATATATCAGCAATATTTTGTATAATTCAAAAATAAAAAATACTTTTTTAGACTATTTTTATAATTATGAATATTTTATTCATTAAACATTTGTTTGTAGGATGTATGGTTTCTGAGATACCGAGAGTGTCCGTATTCGGGCACTGTCCGTATTCGGTTACTTTCCCCTACTATTTAGATTAGTTTATTGGATGAAATAAGTGACAACAATAAAGAATTATAATATAAAAGTAGAGATAACAATAGATAAATATATATATACAGTGAAAGCCGCTTACATCGACATGGTTGTGTAAGCTCAAAAAATGTCGATATAGGCGGATTGTCGATATGAGCGATAGGGGCGTAGCCCTAATGATATATAACGCATTAGTTTATTTATAATTAATTGTATGTAATAATTTATATATTCATATAATATAATAACAAAAAATGTTTAATTACACGTTTATTAAATAATAAATATGTATTTACTAAAAATTGTATATATAAACTAAACATATTTTGTAATCGATGATTGTTTAGCGGATTGTATTTTATTTAATTGTATATTATCAATATGTGCTTGTATGCATGTATTTATATTACTGTTATCGTGATTGGTATGTTCAATCAAAGAATATATTAAAAAGTATTACTTAAATGTATATAGTATATTATAGTATAGTAGATTATATTATATATAGTATAGTATACTATATAGTATATATTATACTTAACCTATATAGTATACAGTATATATAGTCAGTGATGGGAAGGATAGCGATAATTGATAAGCGATCCTGGTTCAGGATTCCTGGATCGGCTTATTTGATTCACGATCTTTATATTTATAAGAATAAGAATAGCAGCAAACCATGTTAATAATGGGTTTTCTACATCATCATAAGATGATAATTTATTTTTTTTTTTACATTTTTTGAATTTACAATTGTACTATTACAATTTTCTATTATATTTTTCTCATCTTTCATCTATCCTACAATAGTAGACAATCCAACACCCAGTTCCTCTGCCACAATCTTTATCTCCTTTCCATTGTTAATATTATTGATAGCAGTATTTATCAAAGAAATTAATTTACGTTTTGGCATCGTTACAATAATATAATAAATGAAATAATACATACGTAAGTATATCACAATACATATTTGTAGGCGTATCTAAATATTGACCAATTACGTAAGATATTAAAGAACAAGTTATTTATAAATATACTGACGATATTGAGTAGTAGGGTAGTAGGTTGAGTAGTAGGGGAATAACAATTAATACTATGGGAATACTTTTCATTAAAATTTGTAAATAATGTGATTTAGAATCAAATTTGTCGATATAAGTGGATTCAATTCCAAATATTACCTTATAAATATGTCGATAATTCCGAATTATCGATATAAGTGGATTGTCGATGTACGCGGATGTAAATACATGTAAATAGGTGTAAATCCAACAAAAATATCTCGAAATGTCGATGTAGCCGAATTATCGATGTACGTGGCTGTCGAAGTAAGCGGCTTTCACTGTATATATATATATATATATATATATATATATATATATATATATATATATATATATATATATATATATATATATATATATATATTTATTTAAAATATAAAAATTAAATTTACATTAATAATAGATTTATCTGTATATATTTAAAATTATCATTTGATGAAATATATAAATAATATTTTGTATTAAAAAAATAAAAATAAAGAATATGTAGAATAGATATAATTGATATAACTGATAATTTTACAGAGTTAACTTAACTAATATACACATAATTCACACTTATCGTAAGTAATGAAATTAATAACAATTGTTAATAATGAATTAATAAAATCTAATAATTATACAGGATACAATATGATAGGAATTCGAATAGCAATATAGTTATTGAGTATCATTGTCGATAATTTATCTATTGTATACATATATATTTCAAATATAATTATATGTAAATTTATATAAATCATATAGTTATATAGTTATATAATATGTATAGACACTGTATATTAGACAGTATATACTCTATAGAGTGACTCTAATGCCATTGAATACATGGTATGTCGCGTCAGGTAATAAAACATATATAGGTACCTACGATACCCTAGATACAAGAATACGATCGTCTTAAAACAGTTAGAATAAATACGGCCATAAAATATGATGAATAATAAATGTATATACGGTATAGGTATACATTGTTAGTTTCATTTAATGATGATATTAAAGTTTAATTAAGTAATATAAACATTACCTAGTGATATAAAATAGTATTAACAGACAATTGTGTCATTGAAAAATCAATTAATTGATGTAACCTTACGATTCTATCTAATTACTAGTATTTAATACATCTAACCTATTATATACTCTTAATATATATATATATATATATATATATACTATACAGAACAATATACATGTGGTATCATCTATTTAACTATACAATTGTATAACATATAGGTTAGTTAACTAATAGGACATTTATATAATAAACTATAGACAATTATGAATATTATAAATAACTTTATTTTTAGAGATTTTAAAACTAATTAAAACCCAACAACAACCATTTTATGATTTAACCATTTGCATCCGAGCTGTTTATTTATGTTGGGTTACAAAATGCCGGGCTGTTTATTTCTGTTGTGTTACAAAATGCCGGGCTGTTTATTTCTGTTGTGTTACAAAATGCCGGGCTGTTTATTTCTGTTGTGTTACAAAATGCCGGGCTGTTTATTTCTGTTGTTAATAGAATGTAACGAGAGAAACAATTGTTAGAAATAATATAATTATTACATTTAATAAAGCTGAATGTGATACATAAACTATAGATTACCTGCGATATCATAAGGTAAGTATGTTTTCAGTATCTGTTTTACCCGAGTAAGTCAGTACAATATTAAACAGTTGGTTACCATTATGCTAATTTTCATTTATTCTTAATTTATAGTAGGACCTAGTTGGATTTAGAATGTTTTAATAAGTTATTTTGTCTGTTGCGTTGTTTAATATACCTTTTTGAGTATATAGTATACACTTTTGTCTTCATCTTCTTTCTGATGTTCTAGTCTAAGGTGGTATACCTCTTTGCTAACAAGTATAGTATACTTAGTATACCACTATTCCATCATGTATCAAGTTAGGTATAAGCTAATATTGCTATCAATGTTATTGCAATATGATTATTATTTTATATGAAATTTTAAAGTGTAAATTTTCACTTTTTTAGGAGACAAGGAACATTACATAATACAATGATCAGTATACATATTATTATTATAGGGAGTATCAATATATTTAGCAATTATTAAATTATCAGTAGTTACAATTAAGTCAATTACCTATATAGATTTTTAAATGAATTGATAATAACATGTGTTGTATCATATTGTATTACAAATTGTATTATATATATATTATATATATATATATATATATATATATATATATATATATAAATATTATGAACTGTCAAAGTTAATAACATATTGAACGACTATATTGGATCATTTTTAATATTATATGAACTTCAAAATGTTAACTAATTTAATGTAATACCATTTACCACTCAATATTCAAACACCGCCTTACATCTTGCATATGCATAACTGGTACTGCACACAAAGGGCTATGTTTTTCATTCATTAATGACAAACCCGTAGGTTATGTTATACCTGTGGTGTTCCCCTAAGGGTCGGCCCTTGTACCAATACTATTTAACATTTACACAATTCCCCTTCTCCACCTTATCTCGAATTCTCCCGTTAGCTCCCATACAACTTTATGTAAAATATACAGATAATATAAACTTTGCACCTGACATCCTTTACTCTACTATTACTACCATTCATAACTGGCTCACAATAAACTCCCTCGTCTTTAATCAGATTAAAACCGATTCTATCTTCCTTCACCTTGCACTACGAAGTACAACTTTACAACTACCTCCTCCAATCAACATTAATGGATAGTTTATCAAGTACCCAACCCATGTAAAAAATGTTGGTGTTATATTTGAAAATACTTTTAGTTATTATAGACATAACAAAGCTAGGGGAAAGATGGGTAATGTGGCCACTTTTAGATAATGTTGTATAACTTTATAAATATTAGATCTAATACGATACTTTGTTCAATATAGATACATCTTATGATATGCAAGAGGACTGCCGAATCAGTTTTTCATGATAGCATATCTAATTGAAATGATTAAGATGGCCACATTACCCTCCATGGAGGGTAAGGTTACCACCTAATGCGGGTAATGTGGCCACCTGAAAATGTGGAATTAATCCACTAGATGGCGATACTTTATATCAAGGATAGTCCAATAATATCACATCAAGTAACATTTACAAAACACACGCAATTGTGATAAATTAATGCTTTTTATTTTAACTTTATAAATTACTATATTCATTAATAGGCTATATCCTAGTATACCATTAAACTTAATCGTTAATAATTATTAATTATGTTATTAATATGGAAAAAGTAATTTCAGCAGTAAATGACTGTATGTCATAATAATATGGCGATATAATACCTAGATAAAATAGTAATTAATAGTACTATATATATATATATATATATATATATATATATATATATATATATAATATAATTACCATAATATATAGAACCATTTATATATATATATATATATATATATATATATATATATATAATTTTATACATGTATAATGTATATGCATATATTAATTACATATATTACACCAACATATATTAAAATCATATCATATCAACATTAATACAAAGTATTTTTATAATTACATAATATGAGGTAAACAAAAGTGAAATGTAATATACAAATAAGCCAATAAACAAGTATAAATGAAATATATAAAGCACAGTTAAATTAAATACATAAAATAGAATTAAGTTTATTAAATTCTTTAGAAAATCAATATCGAAAGTACAATTTATTATATAATGTATTAACATGAAATTGATTTATTTATTTTTAAATCAAGTTATATCCTATGATAAATATATTAATATATAATACATATACATATTTACATATACAAATAAACTTTATGTATAAATAAGTTTATACACATATGTTTTATACACACACATACACATATATATATATATATATATATATATATATATATATATATATACATATATATATATATATATATATATAGGTTGTCATATCATAATTGTTATTCATCACCTATGTATTTATATTTAAACATATATTGTGTAGTACGTAAAGTATTAAGTATACATAATTCTTAATATATATAGTATACTATTAAGTATATATATATATATATATATATATATATATATATATATATATATATATATATACTTAATACTATACTATATATATATATATATATATATATATATATATATATATATATATATATATATATATAATACTATATATAATATAATACATATATATATATATATATATATATATATATATATAATACATATATATATATATATATATATATATATATATATATATATATATGTATTATATTATATATACTTAATACTATACTATATACTTAATACTTTACACGTATTACAATTACTTTACGCACTACTACAACTATATATATATATATATATATATATATATATATATATATATATATATATATATATATATATATATATAATAATAATAATAATAATAATATCAGAATTTAGGCATGACCAAGGTAATCGAAGAAGCGCAATGCTTATCTAGTCGTTTACCTGAAACATGTTCCCAATTAACAATTATGAGGAGAAAAAAAATAAAATTAAAATTTATATAATATAGAAGTAAAATATGTAATTTTATAAATCTTATAAGAATCATGAGAATATAAAATTATGAATCATATACAAATATAAATAACTTTAAAAATAATATTAAAAGTAAATAATTATAAATAAAAAAAGTAATAATATAAGAAATTTAAAGTATAATTGGAGTATATATATATGTTAGTTTTGAATGCTGTAGTTAAAGATTACTAATAAATTAGACCCAGAGTTGACAATATTATGTTGAAATTAATGATGGTATATGATGTATCAACTTCAAGGATATGGGTACGCCAGTTCCAATGCCTTAGGGATCTTAATATCGCCAATAATAAGAACACTGACAATACTTGCCCACTCCACAAGTATATCCCATCCCCCGATACGTATCATAATCATATCAAGTCCAAACATATTAGCTACTCCGGTCATAGAAAAAATATAATGAAAAAAAAAAAAATAAAAAACTAATATATATTAAATATAAACTATATATATATTCCAATAATTAAAAACTCCTTATAATGTCATTCATCATATAATCATAAAATGTAAAGAAGAAAAATAAATTAATATAAAAATCTAGGAATATAAATATAAAATAATTATAAAATTAAAAATTAAAAGACAAATCCTATTGAATAAAAAAATTAAACATAACTAAAAATAACTAAAAAAATAAATAAAAAAATAATAAAATATATAAATAAATAATATAATAAATAAAAATAAATAAATAGCTATATTATATATATATACAAAAATTAAAAAAAAAATTAAGTAAATTTATAGTAAGTCGAACACTGTAAACACATTTTTTTTTTAATATTATAATAAGTCAAGAAAAAGTCAAGAATAAAACAAACAAATAATATTTTGTAATTTTATATTATGTCAAAGTTATATAAATAATAAAAAAATTATATAAATATTAAAAATAAAAATAAAAATAAAAATAAAAATTTAAAATTATAAAAAACATCAGAAATGTGTGTTAAATTTATATTATGTCAGAAATAAAAATTAAAATAACAAAATAAAAAAATAATTATTTAGACAAATTTTCTTTTTTAAGTCATTTTTAATTCAAGAATATATTTTTTAACACGTCTTACAAACGATTTAATACACCTATTTTTTGTAAGTTGAATGGGAAGTAAGTTCCACTGTCTAGAGGACACATTTCTCATTCTAAACAGATCTCTGCTAGTTCTTGACTTGAATCTTACAAATTTATCCGTGTTTTTATTAATCAAAAAAAGTTTTTGAATGTTACTCGGTAATTTATGATAATATGCTCTGTGAGCAACTTTAATCGAACTTAATTTTACAATATGATCAAAATTCAAAATATATATATATATATATATATATATGTATAAAATAATATATATATATATATAAATAAATATATATATATATATATATATATATATATATATGTATAAAACATATATGTATAAACGTATGTATACGTATAGTTTTATACATATATATATATATATATATATATATATATATATATATATATATATATTAAATAATATAATATATATGTAATACATAATATATATATATATATATATATTTTGTTCTTTATAATTGTGTGAATAGATAATTCAATATATTATATTAAATTTAAAATTTAAACCACGATTATAATACGTATTGAAATATATTTGTATGGTTAGGATATGTTAGATGTTGATTCAATCAACGCTTTCATATAATGACGCACGCAATTTATCAATATATACAAATATTGATTTCAGATCATATGATTGGCTTACATCATAGCGAAGTGGCCACATTACCCTCTAAAAGGTGGCCAACTTACCCGCTTCGAGGTATCACCATCGATATAAATAAAGTGGATAAGCAATTGACGCACGCAATGTATGTAAAATATAGACATGTGAATGACACTTTTATCGATAAATTTATAAAATGGTATCAGTGATTTTGATTGGATATTAGTCATATTATATATGTCAAATATCAAAACAGTAGTCTTTTCATCGAAATAGATTTAAGTGACTTCTATCTATATCAATGGATTTAAATTATAAATATCAATAAAATCAATAAAATAGTATTATATCTTCAATTTAAATACACAAAATTACGAGGAATGTTAATATTATGTATTTTAAATATATAATTTTATTTTTAGTATAGATAGTACATTAAAATTGGTAGTGATTATCAATATATATATGATAAATACATATTATTATAAATAAAAAGTAGTGGGCCAGATAGTGGGTTTCGACTGCAGCGCTCGTAGCGGATAGTGCCATACACTACATTCAATTGCTTATCCACTTTCTTTATATCGATGGGTATCACGCTATTTACACTATATAATAATGAATATTACTTACTAAAATAAATTGCTCACACACTTTATTAAAATTAAATAGTTCTTTAACACCAAACATTAATTTTCAATTTATATTATATATTAGTGATTTAATAAATGTTTTAATAAACTTTTATTTCAATTTTTTAAAAAGTAAATCGATTTTTTTGTATTTTTTACATCATTTTTTTTTATTAATAGATATACAAATTATTTTTACTTATTTGAACAATGTTTACCAATGCGCATATTTCATGTATATATTTTTTTTTGATTGGACTTATAGTTTATGAGATACGCCAAGTGGCCACATTACCCGCATGGCCACATTACCCATCTTTCCCCTAACTAAACCATCAACTACATTCATTACGCCTTATTCGCCATATCAACATCCACAGCTACCACGGCTTCTGCCTAAATCCTACCTCTGATTCGACTACTGCAATTTCATCCTTTACAATACCCCATAATAATATATTACAAAACTCAAAATTCTTCAGCTTAAACATTCCAAAATATTCCAATGATACTATATCTCCACACCTAGCTAAACTCCATTGACTACCTGTACGCCACATAAACCTATATAAAAGCATACTACTGGCACATAAACCTAATCCACCATGCATCTCTTGAATACCTAGCATCCCTACTCAAACTTAAATTATCAAATAGTACCACTAACTAGTACCGCTACACATTCCACAAATACGTTTCAATATACTTCAATACCTCCTAAACATAACTTACATTCAACTAACACTCGCGCCTTGGCAATATCCGTCCTATACTCCTGATATATTCTCCCTACACCCATGCATACTACACCATCAACTTAAAACTTCAAGAAACTACTGACAAAAATGTATTCAATTTAAAACATTAATTTCACATATATATCGACGGCCGACTTCTTTATAAGCACAGTTTGCAGTACGAAAAATGAATGAAAAATATACGAAAAATTAAAAATGTAATGTATGTAATTTTCTAATACGATACTTTTCATACTCATGCATGTATTGTTTATTTAATGTATATATGCATATAGTAATGTATTTTCATTTACATTTCATTTACATTACACCACTTAAAAGTAATTTTAAATTTATATGGTTATAATCCGTATACGAACAATTAAATATATATTTTGTTGGAAAAAACTAGATACATATTTGTTTTGAGTACACTTTCATTTGAGATTTATTATTATTATTATTATTATTATTATAAATTACCAATCCATATCGACATATTCACGTATTTGATTGAGATATTTATGATAAAATAATTAAATTTAATAATTTCTGGCATGTACCTACATTAACTCAGAGTAGGGGAAATTCTCCGATTACCGACCCCTCCTAATACCGACCCCCTCTCGTATCTCAGTAACTATAAGAGATATCAAACAATTATATATACTTAAACTGTTAGCAATTTGATGATAAATATGAATAAGTATATTGTTTTACAAAATATTCAATCCTACAATTGTTATTTGATAAAAATGTAATATTCTATTTTTACTTTTTAAATATTTGAATAATAACTTTTTTTAAATCATTGTAAATACTTTATTAATTAAAAGAAAACTTAATACTGCACATAATATTGTAGATCAATAAAATGTTTATAACTATTATAAAAATAATTTAATTTAAATAATTATTAACCACACTATCTTAATTATAGCAACCCATATGATTTTCCTAATACCGACCACCTAAATTACCCTAATACCGACCCCATGTGATTTATAATATCCAATCAAAATAGATCAGTATTTTACTTTAAAATATATCATAAGTTGTTTGTGTATCATTGATATAGATTAAGGATTCATGATTCCATTCGATTATATACATACTGATTAATAACTAAATATTAAATAATAATATACACTGTTTTAATATAATTACTAATAAGTTTAAATTTAAATTTAATATTAGGAATTATTAAATATACTATTAAAACATAAATTCAATAAATAATAATTGCGTGCATGTTATAATTAATTATATTTATGAATATCTACTATAGTGATTGGATATTATAATACTAACATTATTTATACCACGATTATTTTAGGGGGTCGGTACTAGGGGAAGAGGGTCGGTATTAGGAACAGGTATCCGATTACCGACCCCTTGTTTATTCTTATAAATATAATTATATCAACAATTTAAAATAGCTACATTATTAATTTCCATAATATTACTCTAATTATAAAATTTCAAATAAATATATTTAATATTGAATAAGTTATTACAAATAATCATTTAGGGGTCGGTAAACGGAGACTTTCCCCTACCTATATTGAAGACTCTACAATGTCGAGTGTATAAAGAAATTGTGAAACACAGATATAACATTCCCTATATATGCAACTTAATAATACTACCTGCCCCTGCTATTGAATCACTGAAATAGATTTAGGTTCGGCGCGGTTTTTATACAACTATATTTGCATTGCTCTATTATATTACATGCAATTTCAATTAGCTTTACTCGCCAAATAGATATTTATAGAATTTAAAAGGTTTTAAATATCATAATGGTTTATTATATATTAGCAATGAACACTTCGTTTTCATCATATAAATAATAATTTAAAGTATATTAAATATTTTAAAAGTGTATAGTTTGATATGATTACACCTTAAATAACACATAGTTCCTAGCATTAACCCTATGTAGGTGGCACTATATATAGTACAAAATACCAATATGTTTTTGTATAAATAATCGAATTACACGATTTCGCGTAAGTGATATATATATATATATATACCAATATGTCTTTAGAAAAATCTTTGGAGTATATATGTTACAGAATATTATAGAATTATTAATGATATTATTATAAAACAATTTAGAGTTATTCAGAACATAATTTAAAATTGTATATTTTAATTACTAGATTAATAATGATACACTTATAATACCCATGCCAAAAATTATATAATATACACATTATTTATTACTTTTATAATAGGTCGAGCATAACCACCTTAGCAAAACAATCCTCCGATGTTAGGTTGAGGTTAATCGCAAATGTGGTAGACCCACGAGAGAATGGATTGATGATATCATACAATGGAGCAAGATAACTCAGTCTGAGTTAATGATGAAGCCACACGACAGTAACGAATGTCGACGGCATTGTATAACATCCAGCTCATTGACTTCCGCTAAGATTCGCCAGTCAAGGGAATAAAGTAAGTAAAGTAAGTGGTAGGTCGAAATTCATTATTGATATTTTAAATATTTTGTATATTTACATTTCTTGAGTTATATATTTAATGTTCATTCTCTCCTATCGAACGCGAACGCCTCTGCGCATGACTACGCGACTCACTTAGGAATGTGCATATTAGGAGTCAGGGTAGCGGCGTATTTAGACGCGCTGGCTTGCGTGTTCTCCGTAACGGCCGACCCGTACACCTGTCTGTCAACGCTAGCCTTTTCCGGTGTACCCATATACTTACGGTACAGGCTGATAATACGTTCTCGGGCCAGAACGTCGTACGAGACGGGTTTGTTGTTCTCGCGAGCTTCGTCGATATTTCGCGAGATCTCGGTCATGATGGATTCCACGGCCAGACTGTTGAGGTCTTCGTTACGCTTGACGCCTCGCTCTCCGCCGCCGCTCAGCGTCTCGTACACGTAACCGAAGATGTCGAGTTTGATCCAGCGCATCTTCAGGTCGTCGTCGTATTCTGTGTGTGAACGAGATGTGGGGTTAAAGGTCATTGTCGTATTTGTATTAGCGTCGGCGCCTACGCAGTGAATTAATAGTAAGGCGGTGTGTATATTATTCAGTTATATATTATTAATAGTTGTAGTGGTAAACTTGCATATATAATATCTA
This sequence comes from Osedax fenrisi, assembly GCA_964019155.1. NCBI lineage: Eukaryota > Metazoa > Annelida > Polychaeta > Sabellida > Siboglinidae > Osedax > Osedax fenrisi. The sequence continues at coordinate 85,284,046 of OZ025240.1, read as the reverse complement.
TAACTATATTGAAATATGAATCATTACAATGCTACTGTATACAGTATAATTGTATCCTAGGTATATAAGTGGAAGCTGTAACGTTCTTAAATCGGAGGCCATGCTTGAAAATATTCGCCATTATTTAGGAATAGTTGAGAATAATCGCGGTTTTTATAGATTAAACATGTTGGATGTTTGCGAATATTTTTGATGTTTGCGAATATTTGCGAATTGCGGATTTTCTATAGAAAATAGCTATAGCTAATATTCGCTCAAGTGGCCCCATATTACGTAAGCATCAGCATCATCATGTAACGGGTTACGCTGCGCATGTCAAGGGACCGGTAAAATAGCGAGATACGCTGCGCATGACAAGCGAGCGGTAACGTAGCCGGTGACTCATAACCTCCGTTGTGAATGTCGCTCGCGTATCTAGACTTTCGCTTGGGAAGAATGAACGCCATCGAAGAGAACAGAAATATAGTGCATAATCTGTACAGTAGAATATGCGTGTGTATTAATTTATAATTATTATATAAATATAATTATTATAATTATTATATAATAATAAGCGTGTATTGGATGTTTTGTTTTTATAATACTATATATATAACTATAAATATAAATACAAATATTCAATGGTTTTGTACCTTTATTTTTCACCTTTAAAAGGATTCAAATCATAATATAAACCTTTTCTATTGTCAATCATTAACCATACACGGAATATATATATATATATATAATACTATAGCTAATTGGAAGCATATTGGGATACCTATTATCTACTACTCCATATAAATCACATGTTAAATACCGGCTTACTATTCTCAGGTTGAAACTTTACACTTATACGTTTACGTTTTCTACGCTAATGTATATGCAAGTGCGGTTTATAGTATATATATATATATGATTGTAAATATTCGCATCGAACCGAGTGAATACACTGTAATATATTACAGTGTATATATACTGTAATATATTACAAAAACATAAGTCGAAGAGTTTGTTGCAAGTATGTTGTACAATAGAATACCTAATACAATTCTATACACATGTGTACACACCGCTATATTGACTATATATCCTGTATACTGTTAACACACATTCTAACAAATCAATACAAAATAGAGTGATTTGGTATTGACCCTTCATTGAAAGCTTAACAACCGGTAAGAGTTCTTCTACAATTTACGTACTTTTGATATGTAATCATTTTATATGGTTATTGGAAACCGATGGCCAAATTCATATATATATATATATATATTATATATATATATATATATATATATATATATGAATGTTTATTTAGACACAAAAATAACTTTAAACGTTCTCTATTATGTAAAAAAAATATAAAAATAACAAAATACACAACAACACAAATATATATATATTATACATTGTTGGTATTACCAGTAAAGGGTGATTACCAGCCGTGAAGGGTGATTACAGTGTACTAACATGCGAGTGTACGGCTGCATTCCCTGGAAGTTGAAGAAGATGATCGCCAGACCGAAACACACGACGCACGGGTAGATCTTGTACTGTATGAGCTGTCGGTTGACGAACGTTCTCTTCGTGTGGTAGTAGTAGAGAGACTGTTCGCCAGGGCGAGGAGGAGGAGGAGGTCACGAGTTAGGGTCACGAGTTAGGATCACGTGTTACAGTCACGTGTTACAGTCACGTGTTACAGTCACGTGTTACATAGTACGTGTTATATGGTATATTGTTAGTGTATCTTAATGCGTGCGGTAGTAAAGTTATTTTCTCCGTAGAGAGGAGGTCACGTGTTACTTGCAAGTGTTACAGTCACGTGTTCAGTTACGTGTCACGTGATATCTATATAACATTAAGTACGTGGTGATTCGTTACCCGTATGGTTATTTAGATTAAAGCTCACAATGTTTGCATTGGTAATTTAAAAAATATATTTAGATATTTAGATATTTAATTCATTATGATGAATTAGTCATTAGTTATTAATAATTAATAATTAAAATATAGCGTGCAAAATGTGAAGGATATGTTTGATATATTTACTACGATTTAATATATGTATAATAGATAGTAGATGATGACTATAATTGATATTTATAAACTATATTTATAATTAATTTATAATTAATTTTCTTATATAATTAATAATTTATAATAAATAATAAATATTATAAATCAATAAATATATATATATATATATATATATATATATATAATAGAAGAGTTAAATAAATATTACCCTATATATATATATATATTAACAAGGTAAACTTATCTAGATGTCGTCATGTTCCAAACAACTTATGAAGAAATAACTAACGGTAATAATATATATAATTATAAATTATTTACAAAATTAAAAAATTAACCTAAAATAATACATTTAAAATATCGCTGCTTCAAGGTAGTATGATATTTACAACTTAAGTCATATCTATTATAGCACACGTATTAACACCAATCGTTACAATCGAGGTGGTAACGATACGAGTTTCATAAGAATTATTACGTAACACTGATTAATAAAGTTAACTACTATACACGTAATAGCATACTATACTGCAGTAACTAGGGGGCAGTAACTAGGGGGCAGTAACAGGGCAGTAACAGGGCAGTAACAGGGCAGTAACATACAGTAATATCAGTAACTAGAATATTCTAATAAATACATCACACGCAACACACATATGTATACTATAATTCTGGCATGTAATGCTGCAGGTGTTGTGATGTGCTCGACTTACCCAGCTTAACACCAGTACAAGCGTAGTCATGCATAGCGGGAATAGGAATACGGTGAACACAAACTCGTCATTCATTCTATTGTATTGTAGAATACCATTATACTATTTTATCGTTATATATATCATATATATATATTATATATATATATATATATATATATTATATATATAATATATATATATATATATATATATATATATATAATGTGTTTATATAATACACTATTAGATTAAATATAGGTTATAATATATATTTTGTAATACAGTATATTTAATTATTTAAATATACTAACCGCCATCATCACCATCACCTTCATCATCACCATCATCACCACCTTCATCATCACCTCCACCACCTTCATCATCACCATCACCATCATGACCACCATCATCATCACCATCACCATTACCATCATCACCGCCACCACCATCACCACCATCACCATCATCATCACCACTACCATCATCACCATCCCCATCACCACTACCATCATCACCACCACCATCACCACCACCATCACCATCACCATCACCATCATAACCACCATCATCATCATCATCACACCATCATCACCACCATCATCACCTCCATCATTATCACCACAATCACCACCATCATCATCACAAGCACATCCAACACGTCAAGCATCATGATCACCACCATCATCACCACCATCATCACCACCATCACCATCACCATCATCACCACCATCATCATCATCACACCATCATCACCACCATCATCACCTCCATCATCATCACCACAATCACCACAATCACCACCATCATCATCACAAGCACATCCAACAAGTCAAGCATCATCATCACCACCATCATCACCACCATCATCACCTCCATCATCATCACCACAATCACCACCATCATCATCATAAGCACATCAAACACGTCAAGCATCATCATCACCACTATCACCACCACCACCATCATTACCATTAATCCAGGTACCATTTATTTTATTTAACTCACATAAAACAAATATATATTAGTAACATATTTTACTTCTATCGCAATTAAATTTCACTTTATGAAGGAATCTGACATACAATTAATAATACTGTTAATTTATGCTATCTAGGGTAAATTAATAATTATACATACAATTTCAACTGTTAGCTTATAATTTAAAAATTACAAAGTTGTATGAATGTAGATAATTCCTAGGTAAATAACTTGAAAATTCTGCTTATAAACTCACATTCGAACCTATTTATAAATCTATTAATATTATATTATCTAAAACCAATCATGCATGACTTAATAACAATAATTTACTTATGAGATAAGGATACAACTGTATGAAACTGCCTATGTGGTTCAGTTGGCTAAGGCGTAAGACACACAAACAGTAGGATACGGTTTCGAGACTCGTCCGGACCATTAATTAATTTTATAAAATGGGTCATAACATACATGTATATTATTTAGAATTGATCTTATATAATTGGGTATAAATAAATGATTGGCTCTCGTTAAAACCATGGATGCTTTAATGTGATACCAGCTTCGAAGGGGCATTATAGCCATATATGGTTATAAATAAAAACTTCATTTAAGTTCCTGGATGGGACAAAATGACTCCACCAAATAAAAATAACAATAACAATAAACATAATATTATTACTGATAATTAACCACTATCTTATTATAATCAATTCTCTAAAAAATAACTCATATCCTATGGTTGATATATTCTTATCCCATATCTGCCTTCATTTCACTTATTAGTAATTACTAACTACATACTAACCTAACCACCTACTGATACTTGCATATACTTCAATTACTCTAACATATTATAACGCAATTAAATTATACTCGAATACTTTCTCTTCGATTAAATAAATGACGTAGTGCTATTGCTTTTATAGTTAAAGCTAACCTTAGAAACATATCATACATCACATAGGTTCATACAGCACATACTACTGTCTACCCCATAATCTACCCCATAATTTACCCCATAATGTGTTCTTATGTTTCTTAACAAGACAATTTTATACTCTACTAAATTATAATCTATATTTATACATTGACCACTCATCGTTTACATCTTTATTTGAATAATGCTCTAACATTTCATTACATATTTGAGAATATGCGATAATTAGTGATTTTAATTATTTTTTGTTATTGTTATTGTTATTGTTATTTGGTGGAGTCCTTTCATCCCATCCAGGAACTTAGATGAAGTTTTCACTTATAACCATATATATGGCTCTAATGTCCCTTCGAAGCCGCTCTCATGTTAAGGAATCTATGGTTTTAACGAGAGCCGATCATTTATTTATACACAATTATATAAGATCACTTCTAAATAATATTTTAAGACCCATTTTATAAAATTAATTAATGGTCCGGACGAGGATCGAACCCGTATCCTACTGCTTGCGTGTCTGACGCCTTAGCCACTGAGCCACATAGGCAGTTATAACTATGGTTCTCAATCCTATAGGATTATACATGCTATAGCATATAACATCTATTTATATAATTAAAGCACTACCATCACAGATATAACCTAACTTACTCGTATTCCAAATAATATACTAGATCTTGTTATTAGTGCACTCGATTTCTCATTATTTATTACAAAACCAGTAGTTTCTATTCTATTCACTTTTCTTTGAATATTAAATGTAAGTTTTGTATATCTATTTTATTTACGTATAGGAAATTATCTAACACATCCATTCCCAATTTCAAACTAATTTATTTATTTTCTTGGAAATATTGAATCAAATTTACATAGGTGAAAGTCTCCGATTACCGACACCCTCCTAATACCGACCCCTTCTCGTATCTCAGTAACTATAAGATATATCAAAAAATTATATATACATGAACTGTTAGTAATTTAATGATAAATATTAATAAGTATTTTGTTTAAAAATATATTTAATCTTACAATTGTTATTTGATAAAATGTAATATTCTGTTTTTACTTTTTAAATATTTGAATAATAACTTTTTTTAAATCATTGTAAATATTTTATTAATTAAAAGAAAACTTGATTTTGTGCATAATATTGTAGATCAATAAAATTTTTATAACTATTATAAAAATAATTTCATTTGAATAACTATTAACTAATATATCTTAATTATAGCGAACCATATTATTTTCCTATTACCAACCCCCTAAATTACCCTAATACCGACCCCATGTGATTTATAATATCGAATCAAAATAGATTCGTATTTTACTTTAAAATATGTCGTAATTTGTTTATGTATCATTGATATAGATTTAGGATTCATAATTCCAGTTGATTACATACATACTGATTAATAAATAAATATTAAATAATAATATACACTATTTTAATATAATTACTATAAAGTTTAAATTTAAATTTTATATTACTATTAAAACATAAATTCAATAAAAAATAAATTACGTCATGTTATAATTAATTATATTTATGTATATCTACTATTTTTATTGGATATTATAATTCTACAATTATTTATACCACGATTATTTTAGGGGGTCGGTAATAAATTAGGGGGTCGGTATTAGGCACATGTATCCGATTACCGACCCCCCTGTTTATTCTTGTAAATATAATAATATCAAAAATTAAAAATAGCTACATTATTAATTTCCATAATATTACTCTAATTATAAAATTTCAAATAAATATATTTAATATTGAATAAGTTATTAGAAATAATCATTTAGGGGATGGTAATCGGAGACTTCCACCTATATATATATTTCAATACAGTTATTTTTAATTTAATAAATAAATATAACAAAATCTATAATATTAAAATTACACCTTGTCATAGTGGTCATTGGTTTAATGTGAGCATATATCTGATAAAACTATAGCTTGATCTTAATGAATTGATTAGACCAAATATAATTCTGACAACAATTTAAAATAAAAAGATTTCATCTATATTGTAAATATCATAAACAATCTGTTTTAAAAGGTAAACATCAATATTACGTGATACAATTGAAAATATATTATATTATTAACTGTAGCTATGATTATGTAGCTATGATTATGTAGCTATGATTACCCGATGATTCCATACACACTCCTGTACACCGGCTATATCCAGTATACATATCCCGTGATGCACATACCAACACGATAGTGTACAGTGTGACTGCATCGATGCGGTTTCAGTCTCGCTTACATAAATTCTCAACTCGGCGCGGGCTCATTTGGCTAGAGTCTCGGCTCGGCTCGGGCTCGTTTTTGTCCAAAAATAAAACTCCCTCGATCGGCATCGATAGCCGATAGTCTCGGCTCGGCATAATTGACATCACTAGTATACACCCGGATACGGTGCTATCCAGACGACACGCTTCACCGCACACACAGATGACCCGATGGCATACACAACCCCTCGTACATACTACGACATACCGATAAGATGCTAGGTACACGGTGATGGACACGGGGGCAGATGTCTCAAGCTAACCCAGCCGATATGCTATACACGTACCCACGAACAGTGTGCGTCATACACTGTATTTCACACCGAGTCGCACAATGTTATCTACGCACATTCATACCCACACACACGCATACCAACTTCGATACACACACACATATATATACACATACGTACACACATACATACGATACGCTACCTGATGATAGGACATACGATGATGGACATAGGCACGAACAGGAAGTACCGGAGTTCGGCGTTACAGCGGCTAGCGGCCAGAATAGTGACCGATACGGCCAGAGTAATGGCGTAGTGGTAGCAGTGGGCCAACAGTTCGGGCTCGAACAGGCAGTAGTGGTACTCTATCGACAGACTCACGTCGCAGAAGTAGTATACCTGTAGTGTTGGCACGTGATAACGAGTGATAACACGTGATAAAGAGTGATGACACGTGATAACGAGTGATGCCACGTGATAACGAGTGATGACACGTGATAACGAGTGATAACACGTGATAACGAGTAATGACACGTGATAACACGTGATAACGAGTAATGACACGTGATAACGAATGATGACACGTGATAACGAGTGATGGCACGTGATAACGAGTTATGACACGTGATAACGAGTTATGACACGTGATATCGAATGATGACACGTGATGACACGTGATAACGAGTGATGACACGTGATAAAGAGTGATGGCACGTGATAACGAGTGATGACACGTGATAACGAGTGATGACACGTGATAACGAGTGATGATACGTTATAACGAGTGATGACACGTGATAAAGAGTGATGACACGTGATAACGAGTGATGACACGTGATAACGAGTGATAACACGTGATGACACGTGATAACGACTGTTAACACGTGATAGCGAGTGATGATACGTGATAACGAGTGATGACACGTGACAACGAGTGATGACACGTGATAGCGAGTGATGGCACGTGATAACGAGTGATGACACGTGATAACGAGTGATGACACGTGATAGCGAGTGATGACACGTGATAACGAGTGATGGAACGTGATAAAGAGTGATGACACGTGATAAAGAGTGATGAAACGTGATAAAGAGTGATGACACGTGATAACGAGTGATGGCACGTGATAACGAGTGATGGCACGTGATAACGAGTTATGACACGTGATAACGAGTGATGACACGTGATAAAGAGTGATGACACGTGATAACGAGTGATGACACGTGATAACGAGTGATGTCACGTGGTAACGAGTGATGGCACGTGATAAAGAGTGATGACACGTGATAACGAGTGATGACACGTGATAACGAGTGATGGCACACGTGAACCGATGTTACCGCGTGACCCCTATACATGTATAGGTCACGTATAAGTACTATTCACGGGAGACGATCGAAAAGCGCGAGTTGAGGGTTAAATGTTACATTTGAAATATAAGTTAATAGTATTTTAGTTATTAATTTGTATATATATGTGTTGGTTATTTGGTTTAATTAGTTTAGTTTTGTCTGCTTGGTTTTTTTAGCCGAATTACATCCCAAAGTGAGCCTATACAAATTGATTTCACATTTAAAATGTAACCTTTGCAACTCAACGCGTCCTTTTTGATCGTAACTCCTAATCACGATACATAACGAACTAGGCTATTACATAACTAGATTTGCGCATGCGTTAACTATCCATTGCCTATGTGTGTGTTAAGAGTGATGATAATTTAACAATTAAATTGTATAATTTAATTGTTATGTTTAAATGTTTATATTGCGTAACATTGTAGATATAATGTAGATATAATGTAGATATAATGTGGATATAATGTAGATATAATGTAGATATATTGTGTTAATAAATTACATACACAATTATAAAAAGATACGCCCATTGAGCATATATTATGAATTGTTTGTGCAAAATCATAGAGAATTGTTAATCGTGTTCACTAATTATGTATGTGGTTATCATTAGTTGTTGTAATAGGGTGTGATGCGTTTCAACTTATAGATTTACAAAATAATTATAATTGAAAAACCTTTCTTAAATTAGTTAACCAAGATATAAATAATTTAAAATTTAACATAATAGTAATTTAAATGATATTTTATTCATATTAAAAATGCCTAGTAACTAATAATGCATTACTACTAATATACATACATATATATATATATATATATATATATATATATATATATATATATATATATACAGTTAAAACACTAGCATGATCTTATATATAATTTATTTTAATATATTATTTCTAGTTTGTGTTATTAAGGGGGTTCACGGTCTTTAGATTTCAATGTAATAAGATGAGATATTTTTTTTTTGAAAATTCAAAATCTCACGAAATAATTAATAATTTCACATAATTTAAATTGCATAACATTAATATATATTGTGTTAATTTTTCTATATGATTTTTAAATGATCAGAATATTAGTTTTGAAAATATCAGTATTTTAAAAAAGTAAAAAATATATCAAAATTAAATATTTATTTTTAAAATTTAATTATCAATTATTTATCAACTCTATATCTAATCACACATATTTTCTAAGCTACAATATAAATATAATTCTAAACATACTTGGAAAATTTGACTAAGTTTAGTTAATTATTATTGAGAAATAGCAATTTTCATAAAAAAAAATAAATATTCTGAGATAATTTATGTTAAAGATTGACTATATTATTTATCTGCTTTTGGACTCTTATTATTATGGTAAACGTTATTTTAGCTAATTCTTACAATTTGTATATTATATTTATATAATTTGTATAATTTGTCAAAATGTTGACATAAATTGCATCTATATAAATTATTAAATAATAGTGTTATAATATATGCATATATTACATGTAAACAGTAATTTTTATTTGAATTTTATTAGAGATAGGTAGTGTTATAAAATGATGTTTTGTATGCTTTATATATGTTTTTAACATATGATATTTTGACATGTCATACATTATACATGTAGTAATCTATTTTTTAAATAAGTTTTTTAAATAACATGTTTTTTTTTTATTTTTGTATTTTAAATACCGTGAATACCCTTAAAGAAAAAACACAATTTCCCCTAAATACACATACATACGCACGCACTCGCACACATACGCACTCATATGCACGCACGCACACACGCACACACATACACACACGCACACACGTACGCTAAGCTGGAGCGGCTCGGTAATTTTTCTTTGAAAATTGCTGCACCTTTTAGCATTAAATGTTTGGAGTATTTCTGTCACAATGGTATACTTTTTTTTATATGTAGTATTCGCCGTGCGCCAGAGCTTTTAAAAATACCTATACATATTTTTCTATAGAAAAAATACCGCTATTACCTATATTGAAATCACATGACAATTACATTATAAACAACTAATTTTCAAATTATATTCATTTTTATTATACTTTTTAACCACGAACCTTCTTACTAATACACCTTTTTATATTTGATATAACCCCACACCATTTACTAAATGACAAATAACAACATATAGGGATATAATCGGCTAATCTTACTGTATAAATAATAACTATAAAGATATTCGAATATGGGATATTGGTACTAAAATGAGATTTTACATATTTATGCTATTATAATACAATTTGTAAAGTTGGAATGCTTATCAAATTCTATAATAGAAGTCATATCTTAGTTTTTTTTTATTTTTATTTAAAAAAAAGTTATGACCACAATTGTGAAAAAAAAATTAGTAAAATGTTAAATTTTGTAGATAGAAATTATGAATGTATTAATTTATTTATAATACATATTATAACATAACTCATTCAATAATGAATATTATATAATGAAATTAACATTATAAATATAGCTATCTAAATATTTATAGAAATAAAAAAAATCAGCATTTCTGACCAATATGGGGACAATTGGAATTTTTTTTTAATAATATTTTTTTTATCTAAAATTAATATGATTTATATTTTTACAAAGCTCTTTAAATTCTATAATATAAGTTGTATCTTGGTTTTTACAAATTTACAAAAGAAAAAAATGATAAAAAAAATGATATAAAAAATGAAAAAATGATATAACAAACTAATAATTTAAAATTTATAAAAAAATAAGATAAAAAGTAAAATATATTTAAACAAATTTCTAACGATTTAAATTCTTTAAAAAAACCCTATTATTAATCCAGTTAATTGAAAAAAAAATTTTGTAATAGTGCGTAAACTTTTTTTTTTTCAAATATAAAATTTATCATTTTTTTACATTAAAATAGTGAATAAATAACCATATGGTATACTATACATTATTTTTTTTAAATTAATTTCATGTAATAGTACACTCATATACTTATGTATATATATATTTATGTTTATATTTTATTATAAATAATTTTTTTTTAATTAAAATTAAAATATTTTTTATTTTTCCAAAATTTCCTGGAAATTTCCTGGAAAATTGATAAAAAATATTGTATAAATATTATCTTATACAAAAATATATAATTCAAACTATAATTGCAGATAAAACTACAAAAAAAAATTGTAATGATGTTATATCGAAGTTTCAAATATGTCCTATCTTCTCCATGTTAAACTTCCTATATCTTCATGTTAAACTTTAATGAGGTGGCGCATCTCCAATAATTAATTTAAAATTTTTTTTGTTTGTATTCAATTTATTATGTTATCTAGTTCTTATAAAAAAAAGTGCAGCAATTTTCACAAAAAACTTACCGAGCCGCTCCAGCTTAACGTACGCACCTATACTCGCACACACGCACGCACGCACACACACGCAGGCATACGCTACCAACGAAAGAGGTCAACATAGTGATGATGTAGACGATAGCCTCGCAGTAGCAGCGTCTGATGATAGCCACGTAGATAGCAGGCACGATGAGAACGTTCGAGAAGGTTGAGATGTACAATAGGTAGCCGTCGTACTGGTTCGAGTTGGAGGTGATCGTGCAGTCGAACGCGTTGTTTCCTAGGGGGGGGGGGGTCGATTCATCGATACGTGATAAGCGATATTTTGTAATTAATACAAATATATTTATTAATATTAATAATTAATAATTAATTATTAGTTATTGATATTCTATGAATTGAATTTCGAATTTACGTTTTAACGATATGTATGATATGAATGAATGAATTAATGGATTTATTTTTATCGAATATTAGCTATAATAATCGGATGGATACCCAGAAGCTATGTTTAGCTTATACTAAGGATACCCTTAATATTCCCAATAAAGTATATAATATTATCCCAATATTATACCCAATAACGTATATTATAAAAATATATATATATATATATAAAGTTGTCATGTATATGAATTCATATCATTAACAATGGAGTAAAATCCGGAACTCAGATTCCCAATATTCATATATTAAACACAGCGTTTAGCGTTTAGCGTTTAGCGTATACGGAACACCTCTCTCTCTACCCACACGCACACTACTACACATCATCGCACAGCTAAGCATATATGTATACGTACACGCGTACATACACCACCTCCCGTTAAGCCGTATATGGGTGCCGCCCGTCGGGCGATGTCATATGCTCACCTATGTATACTAATAATTAAATATAACTAGCTACACAAACGCCATATAATAATCGAATAAACTATAGTTTTATACTATATAAGTATATAATAAGTATATATATATATATATATATATATATACGTGTGTCATGCTGGTAGCCTTGGTACCTTGGTCGCACTTGCAGTAGTAGATAGGTTCGTAGACGGTGTGGTTGCGTCTCTCGCACACTCCGGCGTACAGTTTGTTGTACGAGATGCAGTGCGACGACAGACAACCCTGGATCTCTACCCGGAACTCCAGGCCGGCGTAGTGCACCGAATCCAGGCACTGCCTCTTGTCTCTGTGAACGCCGCGGCGATAGCGTTAAGAGCGGGCGTCGTTATAGGTCGTGTACATTGTACACTGTACAACCCACCGATATAAAGAAAGCGGATGAGTAATCGACGCACGCAATGCATGTAAAAGATAGATACGAGAATAACATTTTTATCGATCAATTATCAAAATGGCATCAGGTATTTTGATTGGATATTAGTAATATTATATATGTCAAATATTAAAACGGTAGGCTTTTCGTCGAAATAGATTAAAGTAACTTCAATCTACATCAATGGATCAGATTATAAATATCACTAAATAGTATGATATCTTCAATTTAAATACACAACATTACGAGGAATATTGATATAATGTATTTTAAATATATAATTTTATTTTAGGTATATATAGTACATTAAAATTGGTAGTAATTATCAATATATATATAAGTATAAATAAATATTATTATAAATAAAAAGTAGTGGGCCAGATTGTGGGTTTCTACTGCAGCGCATATAGAGGATAGTGCCATACACTACATTCAATTGCACAGGTCCACTTTCCCACTATATCCATGGTGTGAACGGCGCGGCGATAGTGTTAGCGATTGGGCGTGGTTATAGGTCGTGTACCCACTGATCGCTAGCGTATATCGTTATGTATCGTATGCAACAAGATCTCGTAGAGATTCGAAATTATATATATATATATATATATATATTTATAAATTATATATATGATATATAAATTATATAATATAGTCACTGTTAATAACAACGATTTATTTCTTCGTAATAATACATTAATGAAAATTAAACTATGTATTTTCATAATTAATCATTTTAATTAATAAATGTCCAATAAATATAGTGAAGAGATTATTTTTCTAAAATTTCTAATTTAAATTATCATTTTTTCTGAATATTATTTGTGAAATATAATCACTCTAAATATATCATTAATGATATATATTTAATTATATATATATATGTAGCCTTGCCGGCTGGGTTCGCGATCCAAGAAGTAAATATAATTTACTTACTATGTTATCAATCGTGTTGTTTCTTAGATCTTATTTATTTTATGATTATATTGGCATTGTTTTCATTACCCATGTGCACACGCATTTATACTATTCACCGTCACGCTCAGATACACATCATTTCACAATCACACTATTAAATATATATCATCACACTATTAAATACAAATCATTTCTCAATCACACTATTACATAATATTACATAACATCCATTTATACTTTCAATAATAATAACAATAACATAACATGTAACTAGTTACACGGTTACACTCACCCCCAAACAAAAATAAACAAAAATAAAATAAAAAATAAACTCACTCACTCAAATTAACAATACAAACGATTACGCTCACCCCGAAACAAAATAAACAAAAAATAATAAAAATAAACTCACTCATAAAAATAAAAATAATAAAGATAAGCTCATTCACCCCCAAACAAAATAAATTCACACTACTATTACATTCTTTCTATATTAACTTCCATTTTCTTCATATTACTGCGGTGTAATACCTTCGATTTTCCATCTCCCGTTTCTATTTCATAAGTTTCATTCGTTCCCATTCTTCTTACCACACTCCAGATATTGTCGGACCATATGTTCATCAGTTTCTTCCTCCCTAGTTCTCTTCTCTTAATTCTTACCTTATCTCCATAATATAATCGAGTATCTACTACTTTACCATTTATTCCATCACTCCTCTTCTTCCATGCTTTTTCTAAAGCTATCTTTACTTTGTACTTAGTTTCAATGATCCTCTTACCCATTCCTATTATCCAGTCATCCTTACATCTGTTTATATTACCTAATATTTTCTGTTGTATCGGTATTCTCTCTTCTCTCCCGAACATTAAGAAGAATGGTGAGTAACCAGTGGATGAATGTTCTAGTATATTATATGCATGAATTAACTCATTCAGGTATAGTGGCCATTTAGATTTTTTTTCTTCAGATAACGATCTTAGTAATGATAACAGGGTTCTATTCATTCTTTCAGTTTGACCATTACCGGCTGGGTGGTAAGATGTTGTTTTGCTTTGATTAATACATAATAACATACATAGTTCCTTTATTAAAGATGAAACAAAATCCCTTCCTTGATCTGAATGTATTCTTTCGGGTATTCCGAAATTATATATCCACTCATTTAAAATAACTTTTGCCACTGTTAAAGCAGATTGATTTCTAGTGGCAACAGCCTTTGTAAATTTAGTAAAGATATCTGTGATTACTAAAATTGAATCTCTACCGTCTGATGATTTGTCAACAGTTATGAAATCTATTGATATCATCTCTAGTGGTCTACTCGCTGATAACCTTCCCATTTTTACGGGCCCATCTCCTACTCCCTTACTTTTGTTGCATACTGTACATCCTCTAATGTAATCACGGATATCTTTATATTTCCCTTTCCAATTCATTTCTAAATTAACTCTATGAATTACCCTTTCTATACCTTGGTGTCCACAGCCATCGTGTATTCCTTCTAATATCTGAAATATTAAGGATCTTGGAATCATAATCCTCCTACATGCTTCATTTCCCCATCTATTCGCAAATAAAACACCATCTATTATTTCAAATTTTGTATTACCTTTTTCTACTTTTTCTCGTATCGCACATAGTTCATCATCCTCTTTCTGTTTACTAATGATCTCCTCTCTACTGAACATTGGTATTAAGTCTGTACCTAGGTCAGTATTACTTACTTTGTCTATTACTACCAAACCCTTCGAATTAACTTCTACATTATTTAATCTGGATAATGCATCCGCGTTTACGTTCTCCCTTCCCTTTCTATATATATAATTTAGTTTGAAAGGGGCTAATTTCGAAACTCCTCTCTGTTCATAAGCACTTAATTTATGTGTTGAATTTATATATGATAGTGCAATATTATCGGTATATACATCACATTCGGTTCCAATCAAATAATGATTAAATTTCTTTGTTACTGCCCATACCAGGGCGTTAAACTCTAACCGTTTCGAAGAATAATCAGGCTTCCTCCAACTTTTTGGTACCGTTTTACTAGCATATGATATAACCTTCATTTTTCCTTTACATTCCTGGCTCAAAACCGCTCCTAATCCATAGTCTGAAGCATCTATATCTAATCTGAATTTCCTATGATAATCTGGGTATCCCAGTATTGGTGTTGAACACAATTTGATTTTCAGATTCTCAAAAGCTTCTAATGCTTCTATACTCCACACTAATTCAATCTTAGTACTTGATCTCCTCCCTATTACTGTACCTCTCTCATTATTCTTCTCTATAATCAATTCATGTAGTGGTCTACATAGACTAGTAAATTTAGGTATAAATTTACCATAATAAGAGGCAAAACCTATAAATGAACGTAATTGTTTAATCGTTTGTGGTTTCTCCCAATCTCTAACTACTTTTAGTTTATCGTCATCTGTCGCTATCCCATCTTCTGAAATTATATGTCCTAGAAAACTAACTGATTTATGGAACCACGAGCATTTTTCACTGTTTAATCGAAGATTTACAGATTGGAGTCTTTCTAGTACAATTTCTATTAGTTTGAGATGTTCTTCAATTGTATGTGAATATATAAGGATATCATCTAAATAACATATTACTCCCTGCATTAACTCTCTCCTAAATAAATTGGCCATTATTCTTTGGAAAGTTGCTGGTGCATTTGCAAGACCAAATGGCATCCTTTTAAAATTATAAAGACCAAACGGTGTCGAAAATGCGGTTTTGTTTTGGTCCTCTGGTATTACAGGTATCTGACTATATGCTGACTTTAGATCAAGTGTGGTAAACCATATTGACCCTGCTACAGCGTCCAACGAATCGTCAACTCTAGGTAATGGATATTGATCTCTTACCACTTTCGCATTTAGTTTACGATAATCCACGCACATTCTTAGTTCTCCAGATTTCTTTTTAACTAACACAATAGGACTGGAATACATACTTGATGATTCTTCTATAACTCCTTCCCTTATTAGATTATTTATATGATCTTTGACTGCTTTCACTTCAGTTGGAGGAATCCTTCTGTAAGGTTGACATACTGGTATGTCATTTATCGTCCTTATACGATGACTACCAGCAGATGAAGGAGAATTAATACCACTTACTGCAAATATATCCTCATATTTATTTAATAAATTTTCTAATAACTTTCTCGTATTACTATCTATATGTATATCCTCATTTATTAATCTCTTATGAATTTCTAATGCATTTACCTTAACCGTTTTATCCCCTGTTCCTAACGTTGTCTGTTTACCTATAAACCTTAGTTCCCTTAATATATTCATACCTATTATTTTTAATGTATCATTATTCGTAACTAAAAATCCCTTATTCCTAATTATTATACCCGAAATTCTAATATCCGTCATAAAATATCCTATATATTTCATAGTATCTCCACTTGCTGATTTAACTATTAGCCAATCAGGTTTAGTCTGTAGTTTTACTCTATATAATTTTTCAAAAAACCACAATGGAACAATTGATACTTGACTTCCGGTGTCTAACGTACAATTTAAAGTATGTTGTCCTATGTTAATATTCACTGTTTCACAACTACCTATTAAACCAACGCGCTGTTTACAATTTTCCCAATGCGCACTTAATTGGGAAAATTGTAAAAATTTCTACAGACATTTGCTAAATGGCCATGCATGCCACATCTATAGCATTGTATTGGTCTACCTCTATATCCCATATAACCCCCTCTACTTATAGCACTATTTTCTCTATATGTACCTCTCTCATTATTTCCTCTATACATAACACCATTTCCTCTATACATACCACCGTTCCCTCTACTCATACCACCATTTCCTCTACTCATATCACTATTTCCCCTATACATTTCACCATTTCCTGTACTCATATCACTATTTCCTCTATATATACCACCATTTCCTCTACTCATATCACTATTTCCTCTACTCATGTCACCATTTCCTCTATACATATCACTATTTCCTCTACTCATATCACTATTTCCTCTATACATATCACTATTTCCTCTATACATATCACTATTTCCTCTATACATATCACTATTTCCTCTACTCATATCACTATTTCCTCTATACATATCACTATTTCCTCTATACATATCACTATTTCCTCTATACATATCACTATTTATTCTATAACAATTTACATCATTACTATCATCCCCCACAATATTCCATTTCCGAATATGATCTCTTATTTCCTTGAATGATAAAGCATTCTTATTAATAAGGCTCCTCCTCAACTCATTAGATATTAAGTTCTTCCTTATACTTTCTACAACTACTCCCTCCCATTTTTCCTCCTGTTGTTTCAATTCTAGCCCTAGTCCTAACATCGCATCTAAATATTCCATAACTCCTTCCTCACTACTCTGTTTCCTAGCCATAATTCTATATATTATTTCGTTTATACTATTTTCGAATTCGAATCTATCTAATAATGCCTTCCTAATTTGATTTACCTTAGTTAAGTCCTCCCCTAACATTAATACCTCTATTCTAGCCTGCCCTGCTAAGTGATATAATATATATGATGCCGCCGCATCCTCTTTCAACCCTTTTATGGCTATACAGCTATCGGCACTGTCTAACCATATACTTAACGCTACTGCTACCATCATACATGCTTAATTTATTATACGAAGTATCATCTACTCCTAATTTTATATCTTTAGTATCGGTCATAGTGCCCGACCTTAACTTCATAAACTATTATATAAATAAAGATTAAATATAATAAATAATAATATAAAATATAAATATAATCAATTATAATATATAATAATAAATATAATCAATATAATAAATCAGTATTTAATACTATATCTTATTATGATAATCCACAATTTATCATACACGATTTATATCACACAATATTTCACAATTATAATATATAATAATAAATATAATCAATATAATAAATCAGTATTTAATACTATATCTTCTTATGATAATCCACAATTTATCATACACGATTTATATCACACAATATTTCACAATGGGTAATGTCCACTGCACAATATAATCATAGAACAAATAAACCTGTGGTCCCTATGATCCTATGACTGGCTCTTCTGTGTTACCGGGTACCGTGTGTACTTCCGGGTTTCTCGTATTACTCCTGAGCGATTGATTTCTTGGATCCCGCCGCTGTCACCAAATGTAGCCTTGCCGGCTGGGTTCGCGATCCAAGAAGTAAATATAATTTACTTACTATGTTATCAATCGTGTTGTTTCTTAGATCTTATTTATTTTATGATTATATTGGCATTGTTTTCATTACCCATGTGCACACGCATTTATACTATTCACCGTCACGCTCAGATACACATCATTTCACAATCACACTATTAAATATATATCATCACACTATTAAATACAAATCATTTCTCAATCACACTATTACATAATATTACATAACATCCATTTATACTTTCAATAATAATAACAATAACATAACATGTAACTAGTTACACGGTTACATATATATATATATATATATATATTTCCTATATATATGAAATACATACGTTACAATTATGGAAACAATAAGAAACCAAAGAAGTTGAAAAGCGTGCACTTAAACAGATTATACAACGGTCTACATGTCGAGCTGCCGTAACGCCCGTATACGGGGTTACTAGGCGACGGGTACTAACTTGGAGACACAGGTTCTCTTCACCACGATGTAGTACATACCCGGCTGGGGGTAGGGTACGTAGAACACGTCACGTGGTCCTCTGACTGTCCGCAGTCTGGCCGGCGGACAGTCCAGCAGATTGTCCTCCTTCAGGGGGATCTTCGAGTGGCTGAAACATATCTGGTACTTCTGCGACGGAGGGTGTGCGCGTGTGAATAATGATGAATGAGTGGTTAATGGTGAATAGTTAATAGTGAATACTTAACTACCTGCGTGGCTCAGTTGGCTAACGCGTCAACACACAATCAGTAGGTCGCGGGTTCGAGTCCCGCCCGGAACAATTACATATATTTTACATAATATTTAGAAGTGATCTTATATAATTATGTATAAAAGATTATACTATGATATACATATACCATACTATAAATATACTATTCTATACAATATACTATATTCTATATAACATACCTTACTATATTCTATATACTATATATATAGTATATACCTTACTTTTAAGGTATACCTTTTTTTAAGGTATACCTTACTATATTCTATATACTATACCTTACTTTATTCTATATACTATACCTTACTATATTATATATACTATATCTTACTATATTATATATACTATACATGTGTACTAACGAATACTTTGGTGTGTTTAAAGTTTGTGACGAAGAAGTTCATAGTGCTGCCTCTCTGATGTTCGGTGATGTAGAGCCGCCAGATGGTCAGGCTGTATACACCTGCAGGGGTTAAAGGTTAAGGGTTAACGTTATCTCTCGGCTAACAGTAATAGCCTCATAATAATAGAATAATAGCATCAATAATAGCCTAAAATGTTTACATTGTGCTATTATGCTGCTATTATGTTGCTATTCTATTAATAGCAACATAATATATATATATATTAAAAGTATACTTTTATAATTAATAGCGACTATGGAAATTATCAGTACAACCCGAAAGTCGAAAAAACATTAAATATATAACAAAATATCACGTGTACATATATATTTAATGAATTATTATTATATTATTATACATTTAAAGATCATCGGGCGGATAATAATAATCATATAATAATACTATATTGATATTAATTATAATTATAGGTATGCTAAACCAAGGTGAATACTTGTAACATGCAAATACTATTGACCTTTACATAATATAATTCTAAATATAAATGTATTCCTTTATCATTAAATATGTAATCTAATTAATATTGAGGGATACACTAAGACTTACACGCGTATTATATATATATATATATATATATATATATATATATATATATATATTCTATATATCACTATAGTGATATATAGAATATATGCTATAATATAATTATCTATGATTACATTATATTTAGGTGTAACGTGATAAAGTACATTCATAAATGTAAATGGCGCATATTTTCTATTGATATAATTATAATATATTACATTACATTATTTCACCTATTACTTCACTTATGTATTTTATATATATAATTCCATAATTTAATCAGTTAAAATTGTGAAACATGTGAAAACGTTATTACTCTATTACTTAAAAAATAATATATATATATATATATATATATATATAGTATATATATACATATATATATATATAATATGTAGATAGAGAGAATACAAGAAAGAAAGAAATACATATATGTATAGGGAAGAGAAAGAGAGAGGGAGAGAGAGAGAGTGGGATAACTATGATATATATAGAAATAGATATATAGAAATAGAGATATAGATACAAACAAGTAAAAGACGTAGCTAGAGAAATGAAGATATACTAATAGAGACTGAAAGAAAGATATAGTGGAATTGGGAGAGATGGATAAATATAGTGATATATAGATATAGTGATAGAGATGGCAAGTGACATAAAGGTAAGAGGAGAGAGAGAGAGAGAGGGAAGGATAATAATATAGAATGAAAGAAAGAGAAAGATAGATAATGAAAAAGAGGAAGAGTGAAAACGAGAGAGATATAGGGAGAGAAATATAGCGAAAGAGAGTAAGAATGAAAGCGATATAGAGGGATACAGAGAAAGAGAGAGGGAGAGGAATATGGTTACATAGAAGAAGAGTGAAAGCGATATAGAGACAAATAGAAAGAAAGGGGTGGGATATATAGAGATGTAGGGAGAAAGAGAGAGAGAGCCATAGAAAGATGGTGAGAGATAGAGAGAGAGATATCTATAGAGACTCACCTTCGGTTGAGTTATTGGCGATGTACTTGCGCGGGCTGCTGAAGAACTCCTCGTAGCGCATGTCCTGTACGACGCATACAGACCTAGCGGTGACATTGTGTCTCTCGTGGCAAGCTGTACGGGATGTTACACGTAATAGTGACGTCGACGTTATAGTTAGTACGAGAAACTCGTTCGAGCGTGACGCAGGAGTTTGCAACAGAAACTCGTTCGAGCGTGACGCCGGAGTTCACACGAGAAACACGCCCACTATTCTATTCGTCCGATACCAATATACCTATAGCTCGATAACTAATCACCACGTATTGATGACGCATAACGACGCTGATTCACTATAATACACACACACACGACGTGTGTGTGTGTATTATAGTGAATCAGCGTCGTTATGCGTCATCAATATCACACGTACACACGTATACCAAGGTTTGTATTGCGGACCGTATTATTGTACTTATAGGCATATCATGTATATCCTAGTATATAAATAATGACTTCATTACATTGTCGCCAAGGGCGCTACGCTATAATACTAATTTAATTATATATATATATATATATATATATATATATATATATATATAATTATATTAGTAACTATAGTAAAGTAGGGTCGGATAATGATTATAGAATTTGTTAATTTATTTTCATATAGTAAAATTCCGATATGTAAAATTATAATTTATAATTTATATAATTATTTATGAAATAAAATATAGTTGCTCTACTTTAGACTCTAGCCAGATGTATGCATATGTATATATATACTCTTTATACTTTTGTAATTGTATTCACGGTAATGCGCTTATGTCAATAGATTATCACGATATGTATACTTATATATATATATATATACCTATATATATATACATACAGGTGTATACATAATTATATATATATATATATATATATATATATATATATATATATTTATATGTGATACTGGCTAGTATATTTCTTATGAATCCGTTTATTATTAATGCATCTAATTGATCACCTTTACGACATAGTATATAGCTACTACATTATACTATATACTATAGTACAAACGTATACCATAATACCCTATAGGGTATAATAATAAAATATAGTTTTGCGAGAGTTAGTATTGCATAAGAAAAATATCGTGTAAATATATCAACAAAATAATTTATTACATTTTACTTAAATTATCCTATTTGATATACTTCCAGATAGATATTCTTACACCCTTCTACTCTATATGACGTAATCGAAAACCAATGTATATTTCGTAACAGTAACGCACATATTATTAAGTAATACATTCATAACCACATCGCATTAATACATATTATAAGGCAATAAATTCTATATTATTTAAATTAATTGATATATATATATATGGGTTTTAGGTGGGTGTATATGTATTCTAATTATATTATAATTTGATTTGCTATTATATTAATATTAATTCATTAATCCATGGAATTCACTGATGCATTAACGTAGAACGATAGGATAGTGAGATAGGAATATGGGGTACGTTCATCAGGCTATAGCAATATATATAACACATACATTGTTAACAATTAGGGTAAATCGAATTCAATTTATAGGTTACATATCGTTAAAATAGCACAACAATTTACCATGTACACTAAATAGGGTACACGACTTTTAAACTCACTAGGGTACAATATATATATATTTTTATGGTACATATATGTTAAATATTAAGGTACATGACTGTTCAATATATTAGTGTACACTCTATGTATTTATTAGGGTACAGCTATGTTAAATATTAGGGTACGTAATTATTATATTTACATAGCATGTAATTCAATTATGGTATATATCATATAATAGCATTAGGGTACACTGTATCATATAATTAGAGTACAACCAGATACAATTCTTTAGGGTACAGTTTGATCATTTTTAGGGTACTGATCATATTTATTCAAATTGTACCTTAAATGGGGTACGGCTATGGGGAAACTACTTACACCCTAACAAAGGCACTCGCTGTACCCTCATTTTTAATAGTGTATATATTGTATTATGTCATTATTTGATATAACCCCCTCCTCCATAAACTCGAATAATAGGATGTTCCAATATTCGAATTATTATCTGCGTTATATAATCCATCATGCATCATTACACACCATTCGGACTATATAACGGCAATCGACTCGCTAGTAAGGTATTCTTATATTAATAAATAAAACCTCGATTATTATTATACCATCTTAACATATAGCGGATACATATAATGTGATCGTGGATAACCTTGCTTATAGATCTTGAATTGGAAGTCGGAGGTTTTATTTCCCGAGTACCTCAGGCTCAGATAGTGGTCGACGTGGATCATGGGACTTTTTATCGTGAAAGTGCACTGATCTATAGGAGGAGTCGGACGAGTAAGATGAGGAAGAGGAGGGGGAAGAGGAGGAGGAGGAATAGTAGATGGGCAAGAGGCAGATATATATTAGGAGAAGTAGGAGGAGAAGTAAGCATTGGAGGGAGGTTTTGTGATATATTATAAGAAATGTATCAAACCTGTCGGAAATATATTCTCGGATAAGTAAAAAAACAATGTTTTAACATATAATATTGATATCGTTTGTTAGATTATATATATTAAATCTAACATTCCTCGTCCGGACCATTAAAATAGGTCTTAAAATAATATTTAAAAGTGATCTTATATAATTGTTTATAAATAAATGATCGGCTCTCATTAAAACCATGGATGCCTTATCACGAGAGCGGCTTCGAATGGACATTAGAGCCATATATGGTTATAAGTGACGACTTCATCTAAGTTCCCGGATGGGAAGAAATGACTCAACCAAATAAAATAACGAAAAACGATACCAATAACAATATATATATATATATATATATATATATATATATTTAATTACGATAATGGGGTAATTGTCTCGATAAGCAACACTGCTTATATAATTAGCGCGGCATTGCCTACATCTGATAATAAAAATAATAAAAATAACAATATAATACACCTAGAATAAGCGCGCTAGGTGGGGTTACCTGTTCCGTTGAAGTGGCACTGCGTCTTGTACACCTGACTATCGAAGCGAGAGCTCTTCACTGTCACGTTCATGGGTACGCACTTGTCGAGGCGGTGGCGCTCGTGCACTATGGCCGATATGTTGCAGCTGATGAAGATCTTGTACTTGTAGACCGGCTTCTCGAACCTAAATCTATATGTGAGGCGTGTGCGTGTAGGTATGGGGTGAAGGTGGATTGGTGGGGGGTAGAGAAGGAGGGGGTAATAGGAGGATGATAAGGAAGAAGGTGAAGAAGAAAAGGGTAATTAGGAGTATGATGATATGGATGTAGTGGAGGAGGTGAAGTATGGGGACGAGGAGTCGGAGAGGATGATAATGAGGAGGAGGAGGAGGTGTAAGAGATGAATTGAAATCATTCTTTATTTAATTTAATTCAGTATTTCAATAATGCATATTATAGTTATCAAACATATTCACTACAGAATTGATATATAATTGTTTAAATAGTTTAAAGGGTTAATAGATAAACCAATAAATCATTATTAATAATAGTGTAATCAAATGTGTACAATAAATGAAATAATTGTAACATAAATAGAACAAGATATATATATATATATATATATATATATATATATATATATATTAACATATCATGATCGGTTTGTGGTTATAAAAAACGTTAAAGAGATAGGTTTACAAGAGATAAATCACGTGATAGGTAGAGGTTACGGAGTGCATTCGAAACGCGAAGCAGTCACATTATATGTATCGTTATGATACTGTTGATTGTACAGTAAATACAGATTGCATAACTAGAGGGTAATGCAATGATATGCAGAGGATTTTGTTATGAAATGATACCTTATTATCGCTCAAGTTCAGGAATATCGCTATATATATTATTTTACTAAGTAGAATTTCATTTTTACTATAAAAGTATACTTTTATAGTAAATTGTATAGTAAACTTTTATAGTGTACACTAATTATACATAAGGATACGTGTCTAACAGTTTAACGAGTCTCTTCTTCGAGGGAAGCGTCACTATTTCATTGTAGCTGATCATGGACGGTGTCGGCACTATGTACTGCACTAGTAACTTGATGCTTATCTTGTAGTTACAGTGGTAGGCGAAACTCTAATGAAAGCATTGGGTGGGCGATGTTAACGTCGAGCTACGATTCGAGTAACTCGCCATTGTTATAACGTTTGTTACGATATGCAATGCAATAGAATAGCGCTTATGTTTTAATTATTGTTATTTTTGTCTCGTTTTATCTTCAACGTATTATTATTATCTAATTTGTATCGAGAATTATTGTTATATTTATATATAATTATTTTATTAATATTTATTTATTATTTTCTTCCCGTACGAGCGAAGAGCGATATTATTATTCTTAATAAAAGTTTATTATCATTATCGTCATCATACTTTAATTTTCATGTATACGCATACTATATATGTACCTTAATATGTATTGAATAGTAAAGTTCGTTACGTTAATAGAAAGAATGGCTCTCAATGGAAAGATAGTTCTTGTTGTGCGGAGAAGAAAATAATGGAGAGAATTATGAGCTATATTATCGTTGTTATCGTATGTACCTATTACTTAATGTTATTTAGAATCAACATTATTATTAATCTATTGTACATATATATGTATATAATTACCCATGTGGCTCAGTTGGCTAAAACTTCAGAAACACAACCAGTAGGACGCGGATTCGAGCCTCGTCCGGACCATTAAAATAGGTCATAAAATAATATTTAGAAGTGATCTTATATAATTGTATATAAATAAATGATCGGCTCTCGTTAAAACCATGGATGCCTTAACACGAGAACGGCTTTGAAAGGACATTAGAGCTATATATGGTTATAAGTGAAAACTTCATCTAAGTTCCTGGATGGGATTAAAGGACTCCACCACATAAAATAACAATAACAATAACAATATATTTTAATAATTATTCTTTTGTTTATATTTGTTAGTAATTAAAATGGTACTTCATAATCAATAACTAACTTAAATATTATAACGAGGTTATCGTATTGATTGATTGCTAATTTATTTAAGCAAATACATAGCCTAAAATATAATCGAAAGTATAAAGTATAAATATTTTCTAACGGTAACATATGATATAGAAATAAACAAAGAATAATACGAAATTAAAAAATTAAAGAAATTAAAACGTTTTACAGTTACCGTAATATTTCGTATCAATATGTATCGAACACTATATTTATATAAATAATATATACGTTATCGATCATGCTGTTTAATTAATTATATTTAATTAATACAATTGTAATCACGATAGTAAACACAGATTTGAGATCACGTATACGTGATATATAACATGCTATTCAAAAAGTATAATTTATGTTCAACTGTATGTTAATATATATAATCTCTCATGACATCTGAAATATAATAATATTAAAAATATATCTTATTTTAATATTATATTAAACATTTTAAATCATATGATAACATACATTAATTATATTAACTCTTAGGAGTTATTGATATTTTAATAATTATGCAATTATATACAACCCCTCACATCCCCTATATCGTGTTTAAGATCAACATAAACATACAAGTAATAGATATCTTAACATATTTACATGTGCAACCTATAGGATACATACAACATATATGTTGTAATCATAACTCAGTAAATAATACTATATTGCGCAACAAATGTGCACACATTATTGCATATATGTGCATACGAATTGTTTGCATAAAGGGGGTCACATCCCACTACCAGTATTTCCGGAAATAATGTCCGGAAATGTTTGCTAGAAAGTGATTTTCTAGCAAGTTGTAGTAGGATACCCCCTTTAAAATACTATATTTCCGGTAAGTTGACGGAAAGTAAGTGTACCCCACTACAATTGTAGTTAACTTGCTAGAAAATCACTTTCTAGTAAACATTTCCGAACACTATTTCCGGAAATACCGGTAGTGGGATACCCCCTTAATATCATGATAATTATACCGCACGAGTATAAAACCATATAATATCTGGCCGTTAGATATCGGCTGACTACGCGTAGCGCCACCTATACTATAGGGGGCGTGGCCGGGGGCGGGGCGTGACTGGGGGGCGTAACCTCTAGTAGATAGCTCTCGAAGATCGTGGTACCGACGAACGGAGCCCTAACGCGGATGTCGGACATCTCTACGTATGTATGCCACGTTGATGTGGTTATCGTGTACTCCTGATCCTTGTGGTAGGCGTAGATTATGTTTTGGTTCTGCGGCTTCTCGAGAGAGTAGGTCTCGTATATCATCTTTCTGTTCGACGGGGGGGGTGGGGGTGGGGGGTGTTTACATCGCGTGTGGTGTAGCGTTATGCGGGGAGGATACAGGGGATATGGGTGGCCCCTCAAGAAAACTATGTATATATATATATGTAATATATAGTATAGCTTCTTTACATTTATTACCCAACATTACTAGGTCGAGCTTGCTTAGCATACATATATTACAACAATATAATATAGTATACAATAGATTTATTTTTGAATTCCCCTGTCCTTGATACATTTAGGACCGATCAATGATCACGCTATGTGCGCTTGATCTCTGTTATTCTGCCGTAGGGATATTAGTCTTTGCACGAATATACTAATTTTAAAAAATTTAAAAAATCTAAATATTCATATATATTCATATACAAATAGTAAATATATATATATATATATATATATATATATATATAAGTTATATTATATATATATGGTTTCGCAATAAAAACCAATATATTCGTGAGCATTAACGGTGTTCATTGAAATTTTAAAAATTGCATTCGGAAAAAAACTAATTTTTCCTTATATATAACTTAATTATCTATTTACTTAACAAAAGTTACGTGTTCTACCTGCCTGTTTACACTATCGCCATCTTAAATAGACTATAGTGTTAGAGGTTAACGTTTGAGGTTAGAAACTAGAATATAATTGTATACGATTTTAACAGTTAACATGAATGTTATTAGCAATATAGAGTTAGTATTACGCAATATTACGCAATAGCATAACATTATCTAACACTACTACTCGTTTTGAAGGACATCCTATTCCTTTTGTTGTGTCGATTCTAATCCTCCAGATGATCTTATCCGCGTATTCCGGTACAGGGATCTGTTTGTTGTATTCGATTAGCTATGGTGTACGATATATATATATATATATATATATATATATATATAAATATATATATATAATAATACTATTTATTTATTGAATATCATATAATAATAGCGAATCAAATGAATCCCTATAGAATACAGTTATCATAATCCGATTCCTATTTGCGTTTTTATTTGCGATTCCTATTTTCCTTAATGAGAATCGGTTTTAAATAGATTCCTAAAATACAAGATTAGCAATCGGTTTATATGAAACAAATGATTAAATTACTATAGGAATCGGTTTATTTGAAACCGATTCCTAAACTATTACTATATGAATCGGTTTAACTTAAGTTGTTGATGTAAGTTGAACGTATGTTTAGATGTAAAATAAATATTAGTATAGTAGAAAAATATTAACTCATATATTATAATGTATTATATAATTTCATTTAAGTTAGATTTAAAACTTAAATTCAATAATAATAACATTATAATATTGAATATACTATGTTTAATCAATATTCAATTTCTGTAGTTATATATATATATATATATATATATATAACTGCCTGTGTGGCTCAGTGGCTAAGGCGTCAGACACACAAGCAGTAGGACACGGGTTCGACCCTCGTCCGGACCATTAATTAATTTTATAAAATGGGTCTTAAAATATTATTTAGAAGTGATCTTATATAATTGTGTAAAGTTCGTTACGTTAATAAAAAGAATGGCTCTCAATGGAAAGATAGTTCTTGTTGTGCGGAGAAGAAAATAATGGAGATAATTATGAGCTACATTATCGTTGGTATCGTATGTACCTATTACTTAATGTTATTTAGAATCAACATTATTATTAATCTATAGTACATATATATGTATATAATTACCCATGTGGCTCAGTTGGCTAAAACTTCAGAAACACAACCAGTAGGACGCGGATTCGAGCCTCGTCCGGACCATTAAAATAGGTCATAAAATAATATTTAGAAGTGATCTTATATAATTGTATATAAATAAATGATCGGCTCTCGTTAAAACCATGGATGCCTTAACACGAGAACGGCTTTGAACGGACATTATAGCTATATATGGTTATAAGTGAAAACTTCATCTAAGTTCCTGGATGGGATGAAAGGACTCCACCAAATAAAAAAAAAAAAAAAAAAAAAAAAAAATATATATATATATTCAATATTGAGAAATTAGTTCAACATGATTTCCAATTGTATCCTCAATATAATTATAATTAAAATTGTAGTTCAATGTTTTTTAATTTAGAAAACATAGGATTATTTAAATATTTTTAGTTTTTAAATTAATATGTTATTAATTAATTCATAAGTTAATATACTTAAATATAAAATTAAAATAATAATCAATAATTAATTTTCATTAATAAAAATTAAAAAAATATATTAAAATAATTAAAAGTTATAATATGTTATTCTTTCTATATTAAAAAAATAATATACCTCTAACTTAGAAAATACTTACATCAATAATTTAAACCAATTCTCAATAATTAGTTTAGGAATCGTTTTTAAAATCGATACTCAATAATTAGTTTGGAATCGATAATATCCATTCCTACACGATAATTGTAGGAATCGTTTTTATAAACCGTTTTCTAAACAAACTTTACAGGAATCTGTTTTCCAATTTGAATCCGATTCCTATAATAAAATCGTAGTAGGAATCTGATTTTTTAAACTGTGAAGTCATAGACTTATACATGTTATAAATAATAGTTAGTGGCGATGAAAATACAATACAAAGACCGATACGATGGTAAACACAAGATAAAAATAAGAACTGGCTGGAGTTGAACCAGGGACCTAGGAGAGCTCTCGCTTGCTAGCTTTTGATTGTTCCACTGGTCCATATACCCCGGGTACAAACCCACATATATGTATACATATATATATATATATATATATATATATATATGTTTATTATAATATAAAAAAATGGATCAACAACATACGTCATGAACATAATATAATTTACCTAACTATTATAATAATACATGTATAGATATTAATTGAAATTATACGCATTATTAAGACTTGCCTAAATAACGTATATGTTGTAATTACGATGGAAACAGAAGAGATTTCGGGTACGTATCAAGTATAGAGCCCCATTATTAATATACAAGTTTGATATAGTGCTATCGTGTCTGTGACCACTTTTACACGCATTACACGAATAAGGCGCTCCTGTTCAGTTACGGGGGGAGAGATGGGAAAATGATAGACAACAGAAGGTAATACATATAATTGTAGAGAAAGAATAACTAAAATTATAATTTAAAAAATATTAAAATTAAAAAATAAAATAACACAAAAACTTAAACTCCCGTCAATCCTTATATGTCTGATAAGTGACGTATTTTCTACATACTTATATATAGAGAATTTATAATTGATGATGAACTAAGTCTAGTTCTTATATAATATAATAAGAACTTTTAAACATAACTGTATTTATATCGATTATATATTATTATATATAATTATTAGTGAACAAAATATTATTAAATATAAATAAACGTCAATTATGAAACTTTTTCAACTATATTTTATAATTTTGAATATATAAAAATATATTCAAAATTGAAGTTTAATAAACAAATATTTATCACATAAAATACTAATATTCACATACATACACATAAAAAACATATATACACACACAACCACACAAACACACACACACACATATATATATTGAATAAATATAATATTTATGGAATTGTTTGAAATATATATGCATTAAATATGAATAATATCATATCATATGATATATACTATACAAATTAGATTGTATAAATCATTATTTTTATTGTTCGAAAAATAATTCATAATTATAAACAATTATTTATCCGAATACTTTAAATTCGATTATTTTTTAATTTTATTATAAACAAATCGTAATGATATTAATTTACTATTAAAATATTATCGTGAATGATAATTATTATAATAATTGTTATTCGATATATTCGACAGCTGATCATATTATTAAAATGCATGACGTATATCGGCAATTTCGTCTGATGAGTCATCAGAGTAAGTCAGGATTGTGTGTAGTATCATATAGGACGCGGGTTCATTATAACATAGATCTTGAAACAAACTCTTTAGAAGTGATATTATATAATTGTGGATACGATTTTGATCGGCTCTCGTTAAAATTAAGAAGACTTAGTGATACAGCTTAGGAAGGATATTAATTATCCATTTAGTTATAAGTGATAAATCATCCAAGTTCCTGTATGGGATGAATGGATTATACAAAATAAAAATAACCATAACAATAACATCAGATTAATTCGTTATATATGTAAATGGCCGAGGTTAAGTTGTCTCTATAGGACGCAATGATGAACATGATTCCGAGTAGTTCGATAGTAGTCCGAACAGTATAGTTTATGGATTGTGATTCATATTTTTAAATTGCCTACAACTTGGTGAATTTATTTCGATAATATTTAATTAGTATAATAATTAATATCGAATTAAGAAGGTATTAACTAGTGATTTTAATTAAAATGACTCCATAAATATAACCTTATAGTTTAGATATATTTATAAGTAAAATATAAAATTATTAAATTAGCACATTGAACGGGATAGACAGATATTATAAACATAATCAAAATTCTCACCTATACCCTGGGTATATACGACATCACGGTTGTTAGTATATAGACTAGTTACTATTAGTTATATCTAATATCACGTAATAATAATAATAACAGGAACCTCAACCAATCACGCGTGAGATATTTTAAACATCATTTAGGCTTTTTTTATAGAAGTGAAGAGTTCATAATATTGTTAGATTTTAAATGCCGCTAAGTGTTACGTTCAAACGAAGTTATTGATGACATCTTATATCGAGGGCACTTTAAGTGATATAAAACATAATATACCTTATAAGGTATTTAGATTGTGATAATAATAGAAACATCTATAGTAGAATGGGATCAAGATATCGAGTAGTTAAATGTATATAGAATTTATATATATTGTTATTTTTATGTTGGTGGATTATTATTCCTTTCGTCTCGTCCAAGAACTTATATGAAGTTTTACTTATATGTATATAAGCTGTAATATACCTTCGAAGCATATTTCACGTTAAAGTATCTATGGTTTAAAGATAGCTGTAATTTGTATACACGATTATATAAGATCATTTCTAAATATTATTGTAAGACCTTTGTTATAGGTCCGTTCGGTATTTGAACGGTGACGCAGGTCCAGAGTCATACTTCCTGTATGTATGTCTGTCCTAGACTTTGGAACTATCTAGGCAGATTTTATATCAATATATATATATATATATATATATATATACGTATGATATCTATAATACATACTCACTGTATTATATATGCTATACTATAAGTTATAAATTAACCTGTATAATAGAATTAGTACCAAGATTCACATTTCCGTTAACTAGATAATCTTCCTGCGTTTGAACGTGTACGTATTCACTAGTACACGAACAGATGAAACCAATTAGTATTAATGGAGTTATCATAGTTATATAACTTATCTTATTGTAGTTATTTTTATTTTAAAAAATTATATAACAATAATAATAACAACAATATAAATTAAATTCTCGATTAATTTAGCGATTATCTTCGTTTAACAAAATAGAATTTAATTATTTTAAAATTGTATAGATAAATTCATTTTAATTATTATAGTTGTTTAGAAATGAGCTATTCTACTTAATCTAATTTGGTGAGTGTGATGGTGATGATGATGGAATAGTAGATATATATTATAATAGAGGATGCTATTCTCGTATATATAATGACAAAAATAAACAATTATATTATCCCTATGAGAATGAACTACATTTTAAGAGTGAAATTATAAAAACAAATCCTTGGTGAAAGTAAGAATAAATATACAATAATAATAGAATATATATATAGTATACTTAGTTATTTAGTTAATAATGTTCTTAGTTATTCAGTCACGTGACGATGTCGTCGTAGAGTGAGCACATACTATTGTCGAACACAACTTCCTCCATTAGTAAAGAGCAGTAGACTTATATAGGAGGTAGCGCAAGGGGAGATTAAACCAGTTAAGGATTTCACTCATCTAGTTTCTCTTTGGATGGTATATCTTTCTACTACCTTCAACATAACATTGTAATGTTATCTTTGCTATCTATTCATGTCTAGAGATATGCCTAAACAAAATCATTCTACGTACCACGATATCTAAGAAAATTAAAATGTTCCTATTTTCCTTCTTACTTTAGTGGATACGTAGATGTTGGTTCTTTATTTAATAGTGTTCGATGTTCTTTCGATTCGATTTCGTATATCTTCTTTTTATACTCTTCCAACAAAGCCCAGGTTCCACAGTCATATAGTAATATGGATAGTACTAAAGATTTGTAGAGCTTGAACTTGAATTTGAAGAGCTTGAACTCCAATCTCACCATTGCCGCAGTTACTGTGGCTAGTCTAATTTAAATCTCTTTCTTGCTTGTTCGGTTTTCGTTTGGCATAGCACCAATATATGTGAAGTTGTTGATATTCTTGATCTGTTCTCCATATAAAGTGATGTTTGGTTTACCACCATCGCCGATTATGAGGATTTTATTCTTCTAATGTATTATTTCCATACCGTACGATGTAGATCTTTTTCTATAGTATGTTAACGTTTGTAATTCACGTTAAGGGCGAGCTAAAGATCTAATTACAAGCGAATCGTAGGCTGTAAATTGTTCTTACTCATAATCGTAGCCTTTCTTGATCAGTATATTTCTCCATTAATTGTCTATAGTTTAGAATGTATACAATGTTTCTTCGATTTTACCTAAAGCTTACATGTATATCAGCCAAAATCTGTTCCTCCATTGGGGGTTAACATATTATATATTCTTCTTAGTATGATTTTGCTCGAGTAACTAATGATACTAATAGTGCAATAGTTTTAGCACTTTTTAAGGTCATATTTATTTGTTATAGGTATAATCAACAAGTTGTAAATGCTATTGGCCATTCCTTTGTATTCCAGATTTGTTGATAGAGTTTAGTATATATATCTCTCCCGGTCCGCTGAGAGTGATCATTCACCTGCAAATGTGTCCATCAATGTTAAAAAACCCAGAACACCTATACAGTATAATAATAAGTAAACATTTTTTTAAATTGTTTTGACTATCCTAAGGGATGCGATAATTCCTCGAATTTAACATGGAGAGATTACGAAATTTAAAATGGAATTTTAAAGATAACTTAAAAGTGACCTTTGTTATACTGATATTTTGTTGTTGTTTTATTATGAATTTTTTATGGTATATATATAATAGATGTGATAATTATAGAAAATAAAACAAAATAAATTGTTTTATATTTTCCTATAAATGCATCGACATTAACTATATTTCTGGGATTTAAAAAAAAAATAAATAAACGAAATCTTTGTTAATAAAATATATTTAATTTATAAAAATGTAGTATTCATCACTTTTACTTTTTTTTTAGCGAAAAACTCGATATTTTTTAAAAAGGTACCAACCAACATTTTTGTCTTCACTTTTTATAATATTTTAGAAAACATTTATACTATATAATATAATTAGAGCTATAGATAACAAATGTTAAAGAATAATGGTGTATCTACTTTTTTCATATATCTTTATATATTTTCGTTATTAATTACCATTTTTATCTTTGACGATAGTGTTTTTTTATATCCTCAGAAATTCATTAGATACAAAGCCGTTCTCTCATACTTCTACTTATTATATTATTTATATGTCTATATTTTTCAGTGAGTTTTTCACTTCGATATTGAGTATTAGTCGAGCTTATTCTGTTGTCGACTATTAAGAATATCATCTGTATATACATCTGGATATATCTGGATATCCATGGTTATTTCTAAATATATAGGTACATACTAAATATATACCTACTTACACAAGATATTTTGAGCTGTCAAAGCAATTGTAGTATATCCTTCATTAGTGGATAGTTTGTCAATGTTAACGGATATTAGTTAATTCCAACTCTTCCTTGTTTTGTTGTCGAATTTTTTAATTTTTCCACTCTGTATCTTACTCTACTATGCTTGCTCTTTTCCTGTTTTGATAGCTTTAACTTAATGTTACACAAGACTAAACCATTGTCACTATTGATATCTGCCCTCGGATAGATAATATGGGTATACCCAACATATATGTTTGAATTGAACCGTTGAACTGTATTAAAATGAAGTCAATTAAATATGAATCAGAACATTAGTATACTATATATATTCTATAGAGTTCCAAGTGAAGTAAACGATATATTTTGTATGTGTAGTGTATTTGTAAGCATGGTATTTTGATTGGCGTATAATTCAAGAAGTCTATTATCTCTATGGTAATATTTGCCTAGTCCAAATCTACATACTATATTTCTCAATTTATTATCTGATTCTTCTATGAATTTATCCAATAACCTTGAATAATAATAATGTCTTGTTTATATAACTTTTCCAGTGTTAATTATATTTCCTCATATAATTCTTTAATTACTTAGTCCTTGTAATCGCCGGGTAGAGCATGCCCATTTGTATGATTGTTAAATTCATTCGATGGGATGCTATCCTTGATGAGATGATTCTGCTAGAGACTGATGTATAATTTATAGTATACAATAAAATAAAAATATCCTAAATAAAATAAATAATCACTAATATATGAGTTCATATTGTACTAGTAAAAAGGAGAATAATTTGAAATATATCATATTATTATTATTATTATTATCAGATTTAGGTTTGCACCAGGGTTTTTGTAGAAGCTAAAGCTTATCGAGACAATTACCCTTAATCTTAAAGCAAGTTCAAAAAAAAACTAAATAAATAAAATATTATAAAATATTAGATGACTTCCTGTTTACATAGATACAATACAATGAATAAAATAGAAAAAATAATATAAATTGTTTGAACTTGCCATAAAATTATATAATCATCATTTAATTATTTATAAATAAATAACTAAAATAAATAATAAGTACTATAAAATAATACACTAAACAAAAATATAGATGTATTAGTATAAAAGAAGAAAAAAATGAAGTAAAATGAAGTAAAACTGAATAAAACTGAATAAAACATAACAAAAAGAATATCTAGAAAGGTGGTAAGAAATGTATGTAACATTTTTTTTTTTTTTTTTTTATTTATTTTTTTTTTTTTTTCAGTAATAATATCCTCATAATAGAGTAAATAATAATAATAGTATAAATAATATAAATGATTAAATATATGTATATATATGTAGCAGACTAACGTCTTTTATATTTGTAATATAGTTGTTTTTAATTGTATATGATATATTTTTAATTAGTATTTTATTATGTAATAATTATAAAAGTATAAATTGTAGTTTTCGTATATATTGATTTTTGTGTTTTTATATTTAATGTTATTTATTTTATTTTAATAGAATTTATTAGATCAATGAACTGTTGCGCAGAAATACTATAATCTGAATTATATTAGATTTAATAATATTATTTCCTTTTTGATTATGCCTTGAAAAGTGAAGAATATTAGTGTATGGTTTTGTGTTCGAATATTGAATAAAAGTAATTTGGTAATTAGGTAAATACAACGGTCCATATATCATTTTGAGTGGTGTCATAAGCCAGCAACTATTTCGACCATTCATTATTACAGTTGATGACAGCGGCGGGATTACTGTATTTAAACAAAAAACACATATTTTTACTTGGGTCGTTACACATTTCGCGTTTAAATTAATTATTTTTACTTTTGATTACAATAATTCAGATTATATTTATTACCACGCGACCGATATTGCTACGCATACTTCCTTGCCATTCATTATAGTACACTCTATTTTATGAAATTTCGTAGTGTTTAGTTGTTAATATGGAAACAAGTTATATAAAAGTAAGTAAGTTCAATGGGGAAGATTATGTAGATGAATGGTTGGGAAATGTAGATGAGTTAAGTATAAGTTTATTAGGTATACAGGGAGAGGAGGCGGCATCGTATGCGTTATATCATGTCACCGTACGAGGTGCTAAGTTGGAATTGTTAATGCTAGGGGTTAAGTTAACCACAATATAGCGAATTAAATAGAGTTTGCATGAACGTTATCCGAGAAATAGAAATAAGAGAGAGATTATTTATGAGTTGATGAGTAGGTTACTTACCTACTATAGTTCTATAGTACTATAGTTCTCCTGCTTATAAGCAGGAGCAGAATTATACTTCAATGGAGTTTTCAGATAAATAAAAATTAGGTAGGGAATTAAAAGATGTAGAGAACAAGAAGGAGGAGATAGTTGTAGAGAGTCTTAGAATAATTTAAATTGATATCAGGTTAAGTCAGGCTATGTGTAGTTTGGGGAAGGATATTTAAGGAGTTGAGGAAATATATTATTAGTTGGGAAGAAGTTTCGAAGACGGATATATATGAAAGTTATGGTGTTAAGGTAGAGAGTAATCAAAGTAATTGGCAGGACATTCAGATTATAGATAACAATATTGCATTAAAGTCGTGTAGTCCGAGGACAAATTATGGTAGAGATCATGTAGATAACTATGTTAGAGAGGTTCGATGCTATCGATGTAATATATTAGGTCATATAAGTAGTACTTGTAGAGTAGATTTAAAAGAGAAAACATCAATAGGTGGGTCGAAGGGAATTGTAGATAATAACCATCGGTTGATATATATAAATATATATATATATATATATATATATATATATATATATATGCGAGTGAGTTAGGAAAGTATGATATATAGGTGAGTGTAATATATAATGTTTAATTGATACGGTTAGTCAAGTATTTATTATTCCATTTAATTTCTTTAATAAAATAGTTAATATACAATTGTTACCACAATAAGAAGTGCATTAGCATGGTTAATAGTAAGCTGTACATAATAAACTCTATCTTAAGCTACCAACAACCCTTACCAAACGTTTCAATTTAGATATAGGTTTGAAGCCATTATTAAAAATTGTACAGCTAGTTATGGTTTTTCTACTTTTCTTATAGTAATTGCTTTTGTTAAAGTTTATATGTATGGGTTTTATCCATTTATGTAGTTATGGATATTATCCATGTAGGTAGTTATGATTTTTATCCATTTATGTAGTTATGGGTTTTATCCATTTATTTAGTTATGGATTTTATCCATTTATGTAGTTATGGGTTTTATACATGTATATGGTTTTGAATTTTAACCAATATATAAATATTGGTTTAGCTGAATTGATTAGACCACAAATATTTTATTAATCCGGCTGATGGACGAGGTCTCGATTATGGTAACCACGCGTCATTTATTAATAACTGGATTAAATTCCCTACTGGATTACTAATAGGTAGGTATGTAGGTAAGTAGGTAAGTGTGTATGTATGTAGGTAAGTATCTAGGTAGACATGTATGTAGATAGGCAGCTAGATAGATATGTAGGTAGGTAGGTATATAGGTTGGCAATATATATTTAATAAATGTACTAAAAATCAATTGCTAATATTCAATGTTCGATGAGTACTGGGTACTATAATAAGTGACAAATTAGATCGACTATATTAATCTATAGATGTGATTAATTACATTGGGTGACGGTATTAGGGTATAGGGGAAAGTAACCTAATATATTATAGGGACTCTTTAAAAATAAATGGTCTTAACATTATGACTCATTATTTGTATTCAAAAATTACAATATATTAATATTATATGATTATAGATATTATTGTGATTTTGAAATTGTATTTAATCTTTTAATTCCATAGAAAACGGGGGTGTCCGTATTCGGTACCCATGTCCGAATACGGACACCCTATATACTATTAGATAAACTAAATATTATTGATGAATCAATCAGAAAAATTACAATTACATTATTTATAATTAATTTTATGAATAATTTATTCTAATTTAATCAGTTAATAATTTATTTATTTTTATTATTTTTTTAATTAATAATACAATTTAAGTTTATAAATAATACAATTTGTAGAATTAGTTTTAATGGTGGTATTAATATTACAGTGCACGCGATTTTTATGAAAATCAGAATAGTTCATACACTGCGCGCTGATTGGTTATAGGCTGTCCGTATTAAGATATCTAGAGTAGGGACATATATCCGCATTAGGGACTTATATGACCTTTAGATATATGCTTATAACTTAATGAATATTTGATATCAAATATTGAAATTATATATATAATTTTTAGAATGCTTTTGTTTTAATAATATATTGTAATATTTTATATCGATACATTTGTATATTTTTGAGAAGGTTTTAAGTTGAAATTTTTTTTCATAAATTTAAAAACGTAATATAAAAATCAGTTTATTGGATATATCAGCAATATTGTGAAAAATTAAAAAATAAAAAATACTTTTTTAGACTATTTATATAATTATGAATATTTTATTCATCAAACATTTTTTTGTAGGATTTATGATTTATGAAATACCGAGAGTATCCGTATTCGCTTACTTTCCCTTATACACATACATGATACTTATAATGAAATGTTCATTATTCGTGATTACGGAGTTATATCAAATAATTATATAACATAAATTATGTTACATAGAATATATACTCAGTAAAGTTTGATAATATATTCTAATCATTATTCAAACACTTCAATCCATTTTATTATATGACAATTATGACAATTAGAGCTTAATACAAAAGTATGTTTACCGAGAATATAGTCTAGGTTTCAGTAGTATTGATGAAATATTAGTAATGGTAATAGGAAAATATTAAAAATGTATTTTTATTAGAAGAACGCGCATCGATTATAATAAATATGGTGAAATAATACGTTATATTAATTGGTTATTATCTATATATTTTACGCGATTAGCATATGTTTAGGAGAGATGCATTAATATTATGTACACTAAACATTAATGTTAAATACCTATTAGTATACGATTTAGATAGATATAGTTTATTGTTTAAAACAAACAAAATGACATAAAACAATAATAATAATAAAAAAACAAATAACGAATATAAACGAATATATATAATGATTTATAAATGCCATGTTACATATGGTTAAGATATAAAATTAACAAATGATATAATAAAAATAATAATAAAAAGGGGAATTATTCAAATGCAAGCACTTACTAACCGTATCAACTTTAGGGAAAGGGGTCCTCAATCCCTGTGCCTTGGGGGTACAAACTTGACCCAAGAGTTTGTCCACTGACACCCGTAATACCCGATAAATAATGATAAAGAGAATGCAACCGAATAAATTAACCCCATAAAACTAAAAATAAAATAATATAATAATTGAATAATAAAAATTAATAAAATAAAATAAAATTTAAATATTAATACAATGAATTATCAAGCCTTGTAATAAATTGATTGACCGAAGTTGCTGAACATGTATAATTAGATAGCAAATTCCAAGGAGTTGAAATACGATTACTAAAATAATTCAGAGTAACATTAGTCTTGCATTTGTCTTTTCGAACTTTAATGGAAGGACCTCGACTTCTTGATGAATACGTTTCAAGTAGCCCCGAGCAATCAACATCAACTAGACCATTTATAATTTTATAGGCAAGAATCAGATCAGCCCGTAACCTGCGTTGAGATAATGAAGTTAACTTTAAAAATAATAACCTATTTTCATAATTTGTATATGGTATACCACATCTATAGAAAAGCCTTTTAGTGAATGTCCTTTGGACTTTTTCAATTTTATTTTTTAGGCCTACATATATATTAGAAGGGTTCCAAATACAAGAATTATATTCTAATAAAGGTCTAACATATGTTATAAAGGCTTTTGTTAGGTAACAATAGTCATTAATAATAAAGCATCTAAATATAATATTCAGAATATTAAAAGCTTTACTGCACATTTGGTTTATATGAGTGTCAAATGTCAGTTTAGTGTTAAAAATTATTTAAGCTGTATATAAACTATATATATATATATATATATAATATATGTTATAAACTGAAGTTTTCAAATATAAGGATTAATGAAATATACATTTATATTGAAATGAATTAAATTAAATTCGTTCGTTACGTAATCGATATATCTGCATACATACATTATTTTCGGCTTCACGCTATGTTGAATGCATAGCCATGTGTATATTTCTATTTTTGTAATTACATATTTTATTATTTGTATAATTGTTATTTATTTTGTAATACAGTCAACTCCCGATAAGTCGGACTCGCAAAGGACCGGGAAAAGTGTTCGAATTAGCGAGATGTCCGACTTATCCGATATTCAGAATATCATGCAAATATGACATGAAATACGCAGCGCGAGTTAAATGGTTACCGAAATGTGGAATTATGCAACAATCAACAACATAAAATGTTGTATTCACTAATATTACTTACCAAAATTATAATATTCATTATTTAAAGTAAACATTTCTGACAATTTATAAAAAGTCCGACTTATCCAGTATAAAAATCATAAAAATGACTATAATATGTGTCCGACTTATAGAAAAGTCTGACTTATCCTATCCATATTATCCGATTTATCCGATTAATTTAACACGGAACTAGATATAAATCCAACCAAACCAACTAAATGTGTACGACTTATCGAGAAGTCCGACTTATCCGTATTCCGACCTACCGAGAGTTGACTGTATATATACATATGCATATATATATATATATATATATATATATATATATATGTATACATATATATAGCTATATATGTATATTATTAGGTATATCTATTAATGTAATGACTATCATTATAACGTACGCAAATTATAAACAAATAACACTGCTTGATTATATGATTGAAAGGGTGTCGGTGTTATGAACATGTACGTTGATTAGATAAACGTTAATAACTTTACAACAAATTATGAAAAATACAATATATCTTCGGCACATTGTAAAATATAATAAGGTCTATAAGATGAATATAAAATATCTAAATTTTAAAACGATTGAGAATCGATATTGGTGTTCACAAATTTAATGTAGAGTACTCTATAGCGTTATAACGACAAATTCAGTTTTTTGATTATAATTTAAAAAATGATTAGTATTTAAAAAAAATGTATATTTATATGAATTAGAATTATATTGATCAACATTTCATACATTAATTATTTTACGATAGAAATTATATTTTAGGAGATCTCTATGGTATCGATATTACGTGCATGTCGATATTAGAGCACTCTCCCCTACATCTCAAGGCCTTGTACATCATTGATGGAGGTACGTTAACTGCCTGTGTGGCTCAGTGGCTAAGGCGTCAGACACACAATCAGTAGGACACGGGTTCGAGCTTCGTCCGGACCATTACTTAATTTTATAAAATGGGTCTTAAAATATTATTTAGAAGTGATCTTATATAATTGTGTATAAATAAATGATCGGCTCTCGTTAAAACCATGGATGCCTTAGCATGAGAGCGGCTTCGAAGGGATATTAGAGCCATATATGGTTATAAGTGAAAACTTCATCTAAGTTCCTAGTTGGGATGAAAGGACTCCACCAAATAAAAATAACAATAACAATAACCATAACGTAAAATAGAGAACATATAACATGTAGCCAGGTAAGAAATAGATAGGATTAAAATAAGATCTAATTGGCGATATGTCAAGGATATATACACCAAGATATACAAAAGGTATATATATATACTTTTTATATATATATATATATATATATATATATATATATATATAGGTATACCTGCATATGTGACTCAGTTGGCTAATGCATCAGACACACAAGCAGTTTGAAGCGGGTTCAAGCCCCGTCCGGACCATTAAAATAGGTCTACAATAATATTTAGAAGTGATCTTGTATAATGGTGTATATATAAAGTATTGGTTCTTGTTAAAACCATGGATGCCTTAATATGAGCGCGGTTTCGAAGGTACATTAGTGCCATATGGTTATAAGTGAAAAATTCATCTAAGTTCCTGGATGGGATGAAAGGACTCCACATAAATAACAATAACAA
Source organism: Osedax fenrisi (assembly GCA_964019155.1). Classification (NCBI taxonomy): domain Eukaryota; kingdom Metazoa; phylum Annelida; class Polychaeta; order Sabellida; family Siboglinidae; genus Osedax; species Osedax fenrisi. The sequence goes on along the minus strand of OZ025240.1, from coordinate 85,239,881 downwards.
TAACTATATATATTAATGTATATCAAATTACCCAACAATTAATTAGGACGAGGATTGGAGAATATAGTGAATTGAAATAATGACATACATTATATTAATACATACATATATAGATATAGATAGGGGATATATATATATATATATATATATACATATAAGGATTCTAGTAACTTTAGTTATATGTGTAATTAGAATATATTAACATATATACAATCGAAGTAATATAGGTGGTGGTGTCACAGCGAGAGAATCGTTAACAAATCGATACGATATCTGTCAAAAATAGGCCGATTTATTCGGTGTGACATGGACATTATTGGTTAACACTATTAAATATTGTCGATAATAGGCAAATGTATCGACTTACATTATCGTTTATCATCGGAAAATAACAACGCGTACGTAATTGACTCGCTAATTAGCACCGCACACACGCACACACACACGCACGCACACACGAACACGCCGCATACACGCGCACATAACTACGCAATCGCAGGCTACCACGTGACCGCTATAATTAATTAACGGGACGCCGGATATAAATACATAATAGCGCGCCCGGGTAGTTAGGTTAACGACGCATATCGCCGTTACCATGACGACGATGATGACGCGACCACCACCAACGCCACCACGCGGAGGCTAAACATACTGAAATCACGCGCGGTTATGACGATTATGAAAACGATGCGAGAAACTACCGCCTCTATAAACCAAGGTAGACGGCGCTCGATGCCGATAACCGGATGATAGTGTGTGTTGTATCAGTCTTCGTTTTAGTGCCGACCATATAGGTATGCTTATAGTTTAGCAATATTTATTATCCGCACTCACTATATATATATATATATAAATAAATCAGATTTATTATTTCATGTTGTAAATCATGATCATGAACAAATGGAGAAGTTAATAAACAAATGTATTTGTTTTTTTTTGCGATAACTTCCTCAATCATCGTATTCTAGATAAGTTAGATTCTCAATAGTTAAAAAATGTAAATATAAATAATTAAGATGTAAAAAATAAAAATATGTAACAATAAGTCAAGTTTAAAAATAAAGAAGTAAAGTTATATAACAAATCACAAAAACGAGTTGAATTATTAATGCCAAACTACAAAAGGAATAGAATAGCTGAACTAATAAAATGACAAAAATAAAAACTAAAAAAAACAAGCTGAAAGTTTAATAAATAATACCCGTAAAAAATAATAAAATAAATCGTTTAATTGATTTTCATATTTTTATAAAATATGTTTTTTTTAATATTTTTTTTAAGTTTCTTATATAAATTTTTGTAAATAATAATGTATTCAGACATAAATTATTCCATGATTTAGGGCCTTTAAATGATAATGATTTATGATGACGGCTTGATTTTATATAAAGTAATTTGAAATTATGAAAAGAATTATAATAATAATGATATTCTGCTTGGGAATTTCTTTAAGTGTACATTGTGCATGAATAAAATATTTTTATAAGTTATTAAATCTTTAAATTTTAATATATTAGAACATAAAAATAAATTGTTAGTATTAATAAAAATAAAAATATTATTAATACTTTTAAAGATAGTTTTATTTACAATTCGAACAGCCTTTTTGTGTAGAGTTGAAATAAATTGTTATTAAATATATATGTTATTATTGAAATGATTTCCCTAAATTTCTAAACAATACATGATATGAGGCAAAGAATTGTTAAGTAGCTTTAAAATATATATTGGTAAATAACTCAGATTTCTTAATATATATATATAACATGCATGTGATAACTTCAATTGTATTTTTCTTATATGTTCATTAAAATTTTAATTATTATCTAAAATAACCCAAATAAAGGTATAACTTGATACTAAACATATTTCAGTAGAATTAATTGATACTATTAATAATATTTGTATCTTTATAAGGTAGCACTTTTGTTTTATCAATATTAAATATTAATCTATTATTAGTGAAATATTCATGTACATTTAAAATAACTAAATTTAAACTTTTGCAAAGAGTCTTATTACTTGGTTCACTCTTAATAACCGATGTATCGTCTGCAACAAGTATCAGATTATAATTTATATTTAAATTATGTAAAGTCATATGAATATCATTTATATATAAAATAAAAAGTAAGGTACCTACCACATTGATGATACATCTTCCAGAAAGTTCGTTATCTTTTCTAGTTGATAACATTCGATCTTGCAGATAGCTCTCAATTAAACGATTAGTATTACCCCTAAAATAATAACAGTTTAATTTGTATAATAGAATCTACAAGATAAAATTCTTTTTTTTTTAGATCTATAGATAATGAGGCTAATTTATTATTTCTTTCTAAGTTTCATTCAATAAGTAAATAGAGTGCGTACGAAGTTGAAGAATTTTTAATAAAATCATATTGTTTGGCATATAATAAATTATGTTTGTCAATAAAATTGTGAAATCTATTAGAAATTATTTTCTTTAAAATCTTTGAAAATTGAGATAATAAGGCACCGATTGCCTAAATCGGTCTATAGTTATTTGTATCATATGTTTTTCTTTTCTTAAACAGGGGGTTATTACTGATATTTTCATGTTATCTGGAATAGTAGAGGTACACATTATTAATTAATAATTTTAAGTTAAAAATGTAAGTAAGTGGATCAAAATTAAAAAAACAATTTTAATTATATTCATATGAATATTGAATATTGAATTCATATGAATACATTGACATATGTCAATGTTACTAAAATCTAATAAATATTTAGATTTACAATATATATTAGATAGGTTTACAATAGATATTGATAGGTTATATGTAATTATATATGTTGCTATTAATATTAATATTAAGATCTCCTATAATAATAATAATATTACTATTTTATAGTAATTTCTGTATATTATTGCTATACATATTACATATAAATTCATTGATGTCATTGCAATCAATAAGGGCTTTTTTTAATTTTAAGTTATTATAATCTCATTAAAATTAATTATAAACTATTTTAACTTGAATATCAAAGATTCTAATTTATCAATAGTATTATACGGATTATTAACTTTTTTATATTGTATACAATTATGAATATACATAGCAACTCCACCTTACCTTTTATTATATTATTTGTTATCAGATTATATACTGGAATATTTAAGTTATTATCATTAATGTAGTTTAAACATGTCTCGATAACAAAGTTGATATCTATATGTTTACTATATTATATAAAATCAATTAAATCATCAACGTTATTATTTATACTTCTTATATGCATACAGATTAGATTATTTTCTTTGGTTATATGCTAATATACTTTTATTTTTTATTTAGTTTTTACTTTATACCGATAACCTTCTATCAAGTTATCATTTGCTTGTTTACTAGGGATATTAAACTCTTTTAATTTGTATTTACTATATTATTTTGAAATATAGATATATAGATAAATATAGTTTATTGGAGTAATTTAATGTCATTCTTTTTTTCATTTAGTATTCATTTTCGTTTTTCTTCGTAATCAAATTGCTACAAAATAAGACATTGGTCTTTCAGGTTCCTGCACCTTAAAAAAAATCAATGTGTTTAAAATATTATTTTTTATTTGCAGTATATTTACTAGGAATATATCTCTTTGAATAATCTGTTATAGATGTAATGGTTTTATAGTTGAGTTATCATAATAAGTTCCTAATATTTCCTAATATTTCCTAATCTTTCCTAAATTATAACAATAAACACATTTTATATAAATAGAAATATTTAATATTTTAGTAATTTCTGTTATTTTACTCTTTTCGTTTAGTTTTCTATCATAAAAGTTGTCATCATTTTAAATTGTCATAATATAAATTATTACTGTTTTGATACTTTCAATTTTATTTTTATTTATTTGTAATGTTTTATTTACATTAGTTGTAATATTTGTGTTTATTGTTTGCAATATATTTTTAGTAACTTCTGTCTTATATATATATATATATACATTTCTGTGTATATGTATATGTTTGTGTGTAAGGATAACATACTACTTTATGTATATGTATACCTATAGGTTTGTATGAGTTAGTGTGTTATTCTATATTTATGTGAGTATGTATGTGTTTGAGTTGGGATGTAAGTTATTCGATTATAGTTACATATAGTTATTAATAAATAAATGTACTTTAATATTCTAAATTTCTATAAAGAATTATATATCATATATAATATTATCATAGTTTAATGATACATATGGTTATAAAATTATCATTTCAAAAATAAATGTTCACCTGAAACATATTAACTCTCACTGAACTGTAGTTAATTAGAATTCCTATTAATTACTACAATATTTATATCCTTAAATCAGCAATACTAATTATGTTACTAGAGAATATAGGGGAGAAGAGTACTCGAATACCGACACCCTAACAATACATCACCATCACTTTATTATTTCTCAATTAAATATTTACAAATTTTATTTATAAGTATTAAGTAGGTATATACATATAATAGCTATTTTAACATTTCATTTAGTTTGTTTAACTCTGATATAAGAGGGGTGTCGATATTATGTACAATTAGGGTGACATTTATGAAAATGTATGTTGCTTAGGTAAAAGTTTATAACTTTGTAACAAATTATGAAAAATATAAGATTTATTATAAATATTTAAAATACCTACATTTGTTAATGATGAAAATTGATATTGTACTTCAAACAATTTTTTAATTGAGTGGTAACGAGAAAATCAGTGTTTATAATTAAAAAATATAAATATTAAAAAAAAATATATACTTATATGAATTAGAATTATATTGATTAACATTTAATACATTCATTATTTTTTGATTGGAATTATATTAGGAGATCTCTAGAGTGTCGATATCAATATAAGATTTATTATAAATATTTAAAATACCTACATTTGTTAATGATGAAAATTGATATTGTACTTCAAACAATTTTTTAATTGAGTGGTAACGAGAAAATCAGTGTTTATAATTAAAAAATATAAATATTAAAAAAAAATATATACTTATATGAATTAGAATTATATTGATTAACATTTAATACATTCATTATTTTTTGATTGGAATTATATTAGGAGATCTCTAGAGTGTCGATATTACGTGCATGTCGATATTATAGTTAATTATAACTCTATAGAGTGTCCGTGTTAGGGATTTATATGACATCTAGATATATGTTTATAGCTTAATTAATAGTTGATAACAAATATAGTAATTATGTATATAATGTATATAATGTTTTAGTTTTTAATAATATATTGTTATGTTTAATATCGATATATTTTTATTTTCTTGAGAAGGTTGAGCTAAGTTGACATTTTTTTTCATATATTTAAAAACGTAATAAAAAACATAAGTTTATTTAATATATAAGCCCTATTTTGAATAATTAAAAAATAGAAAATACTTATTTAGAATATTTATATAATTATGGATATTTTAATCAATACTTTATTTTGTAGAATTAATAGTTTCTGATATACCGAGAGTGTCCGTATTCGGTTACCTTCCCCTATTATATCGTATATCGTATACTTTATCAATATGAGTGTTAACAAAAACACTGATATTACTAGTAATATTATTTTGTATTATTAATATAATTAATCAATCATTAAATATTTGTATTATATATATATATAATATATATATATATATATAAATAATATCTTTAATAAATGACAAATTAATATAGAAAATAGATATGACCTACTTGTCATATATTTAGCGATGGGATTCATTTTATTAGAATAGACAAACAATTAGTTTGATTTATTCTTTATTCGTCAATATACTACTAGCAAGTAATGTAATGTATTAATATTAGAACCTTGAGATACTTCATTCATAGAATTTCTAATTTCTCGAAACTCGAATTTATTGAATGATTTTCTAAATATAATTATATATATATATATATATATAGATATATATATATATATATATATATATATATATATATATATATATATATCTAAATACATATCTTATAACTAACTAAATATTATTCAATATAGCAGATATTAATGATTATTTATAAAATATAATATATTTCTAGGATAATGGAGAATATAAGTTACGCGAACTTCACTTCGAATAATTCGGATAACATGGTCACTCCAACTTTGTTCATCTATCTCATGCCTCCGATGGTTAGTTATATTGTGCTATTATATGATGGGGATTAGGGTGTTAGGGTGCTACTAGTTGTAGTTAACCCTTAGTAAACGAATAGTTGATATTATGCAGATATTAATAATAGTATATATATATATATATATTGACATTTATTATTTCTTTAATTTATTTATAATTAATGAATATTCAAATATATTCGATTATTCGACAATACTATATTTAATATATATTTTTGATGTCAATCTAAATATAATTTACTGACATACTAATACTTTCTAGTAATAATATTGTTATCTATATTTATATACCTATAATCATATAATATATACCTTCATAAAATATAGTATATTAATATATTATAAATTTATAATAATGTAAATAAAATGTGATGTTCAATTTTTTTTTTAATATATACCTTTAGTTATACTTAGCTAAGTACCTAGGTACATATAAGTATATAATATAAGATATATACATAAATATAATAAGTTATATATTAATATATTATTATATTGTAAATTTATTTTATTTTATTTATTTTTTATTTTGTTTTTATTTGGTGGAGTCCTTTCATCCCATCCAGGAACTTAGATAAAGTTTTCACTTATAACCATATATAGCTCTAATTCCCTTCGAAGCCGCTCTCATGTTAAGGCATCCATGGTTTTAACGAGAGCCGATCATTTATGTATACACACTTATATAAGATCACTTCTAAATAATATTGTAAGACCCATTTTATAAAATGAATTAATGGTCCGGACGAGGCTCGAACCCGTGTCCTACTGCTTGTGTGTCTGACGCCTTATCAACTGAGCCACATGTGGCACATGCACTTATAATATTATAAATAACATTTGATATTACATTAATACAATCGATAATATATACACATTATTATAATTATAGAATATATATATATATATATATATACTAGCCGTTTTGGCCCGGTGTATTTGTGGATAGTTAAGAATTATGAGTTATTATTAGAAAATTGAATGATATAGGTGTATTTTAGAAATAATAAATATATTATTTATTTGATTTAAATTAATTATGTTATCAAAAACAAATGTTGATGGTGTATTTTAGAAATAAGAAATATAATATTTATTATTTATTTTTTGAGTTAGCCCTATCTGAATTAACCATATCGGAGTTAGCCCTATCTAATTATATTCTAAATATTATATATACGTATAAGAACTATATAATTATGGAATACATTAAATTTAATAAGTCATACGAGATCACTAAATAAGTCGTACGAAATTACCTCGTACGTATCTAATGTTATTGAAATCACTTTATAATACATTATATTTACAATAAATAAAATAATATTATCTCTATAGGTTTACGTGTTATAATATAATTTATAATTTTATAATTATAACTTAAATTTATATGGATTTAAATAAATAATATAAATAAACGTTTAATAAAATGATAATAGAAATAATTACGTTATCAATATATATATATTCACTTTATTATACAATATATTTATATTACATATTATAATATAATATAATATCTATAAATAATTTACCAATATATATGAATACGATTGACGTGTAATGTACTTTTAATAAAATAAATGTTAATAATAATGTTATGCATAGACATGAATCTGGTAGCCAGTAATTAGTACGAGGTAATTTCGCACGAATTATTAAATTAAATGTATAATTACTTATTAAATATTGATATTATATATTGTATTATATATATGTACGTATAAGAACTGTATAATTATAGAATAAATTTAATTTAATTTCGAAATTACCTCGTACGAGATTACATCGTACGTTAAATATTCTGTTATCTAATATTATTAAAAAGCGCCACCTATTAATATTCGAGGAGAATTAAACGAAATTCAATTTTTAATTTATAATCTTAATTTATAAATCCACTTTAATATATGAGAACACGGTATAATGTAATATTTTGATAGTGCATATTAAAAAGGAATAAAAGATGAGTGTAACTAGTGGATTTCGATCTTGTATTTATTTCTTAAGTTCGTAGAATCGTGGCTTCGCGACGATGCCGCATTGTTATATGTTTATCAGAAATATATATATATATAGATATATATTTAAAGTATATACTTTAAATACATTCTGAGAACTATAAAAATAGAATATTAGTACATCATGTCGTAATAAAATATAAATTATTTGAAAATTATTATTTATTTTCATTTAGTTATCTTATATAGTATTAAGGGGATCCCGCACATTTAAAGTGATGCTAATTTATTTATTTTCATATTTTGTTTTATTCCATAATAAACTTATTGTAGTGTTTTTTATTACCTGTAAACAAATTAGACATGAATTCAGTCTAGAAATTGCATAAAAATGTGTTTTTTGACGATAAGATAATGCTATTATATACTATTCAATATTACATTTTTATGCTGTCAAACTTCAAACGCTGTTTTCTCAGAATAATTATTTCGCGCTAGGTATGTGCATTCAAACATATAGAACATAAAAACTATTATAATTGAATATTAATTTTTTTTTATTTATATAGAATTTAATTATGTGAATAGTAAAATAGATAGCTAATTTATAAAATGTATAGTTGTCATTGTATAAAATGATAATTTCTATAGAAATACCATACTTTTATTATCGCTAATTTTTAATTTAGATATATATAACATAATAAGTAATAATATTAAAAATAAATTTCTATTTTCCTATGCATGTATGGATGTTATATATATATATGTTATACATATATGTATGGTATATGTTATGAATACAATACAAAAAAATTAGGTCAATTGAATGAATAGAATATCAGTTATATTTGTTTAGTGGACCTATGTTTTTCCTATCTATTTATAAACGACATTGACAAATTGCGTGTTATGTGCGGGATCCCCTTAAAGTAGATACTATTATTTTCATCTAGATAGTAATCAATATTGTTATTTATAAATATGTTCATGTAGTAAATATAATTGTATAATATAATGTATATATGCATATTATACCAATTAGTAGAATTATAAATTATCATAATAAGCAGAGTGAAAATAGTGCATTAACTAGCTCGAAACTAATTTTTCGACGATTTCAATATGTTATTCGTAATGTTATCTTCAGACTGCAACTATATATATATATATATATATATATATATATATATATATATATATATATATATATGTATGTATAAATATGATATTTTAATAAACTATATATAGTTTATTAAAATATCATATTTATACAATGTATATATATATATATATATATATATATTTCCTATTACTGGATATATTTTACTAACAGACATTTATATTTATTCATAATAATCAGCTAATATCAACAATAAGATAATTCTATTATATAATACTACATTACTATATTACTTATTAATATATATTACATACTATACATCTATTATTTAGAAATTTAACAATAATATTAATATAAAAAAGCACACTTATAAACATATTATATACAGAGTTTCTGAAACAACTAGTGCATAGCATGTTTTATTTAATATATAATATATAATGTAATACTTAAATATTTATATTTAAATTTAAATTTTAGTTACATCCATTAACGTAATACCGGGAACTTCCATTAAATTCCATTCTACATTAAAATCTTTTTGTGATATAATACAAAATAATGTAGATATATTATTAGATACACAAGATATAGAATTGAAAAAAAATTAATATAGAAAAATCTGATAATATATTAAAGGTATGTCATACGACGCCCGCCATTATATGTATAGAGATAGCAAATTATGGATCTACACAAAACTAGGCTCGCATAATTCTATTCATTGAATCAATATTTATTTTTATATTGTATTTATAATATATGCATGTATACCCGAATAAACATATATTTACAATATTTGTATATATAGCCTATTGATATATATATATATATATATATAAATTATCATTTTTAATTGTTATTTATTGACATATATTCTATATAAATTGTATTTTTAATATTATTAGAAAATATTATTTATGAAATATATCTCAATGGGAATATATAAACATATGTTATTTGTATAATACAACAAAAGTATAATACACAAATTAGAATGCTTTATTTTTTAATAATATAGTGTTATATTTTATATCGATATATTTGTATATTCTTTAAAAGGTTTTAAGTTGAATTTGTTTTTCATAAATTTAAAAACGTAATAAAAAAATCAGTTTATTGGATATATCAGCAATATTTTGAATAATTAAAAAATAAAAATACTTTTGTAGACTATTTATATGATTATGAATATTGTATTCATTAAATATTTTTTTGTAGGATTTACGGTTTCTGAGATACCGAGAATGTCCGTATTCGGGCACTGTCCGTATTCGGTTACTTTCCCCTATCTTTAATGTAATAAATAGATTACAATCTAAATTGAATAAAAAATCCCTTCTGAGTATATATTACTCTTTATTCCATAGTCATTTGCAATATTTCACAGACCTATGGGTTAATACGTATATGAGTAATATGCAATGTATTACTATATTACAGAATATATTTATAAGAGTAATATATTATCTAAATAATAGAACAAATATTGGCAATATTTATATACATAAACTTATTATAAAATTTAAAGATATTATTTATTTAAATACTTATGAATAAAGATTTGTATAATAATAACATACATCCACGAATTATAAATCTATTTAATAAAAAAAAGAAAATGTATTCTCTCAGGTCAACTTATTAATTCGTTATTCCCAATATATCACGTTATTATGGTAAATTCAGTATTGGTTATAAAGGTCCTTTGATATAGAATTCACTATATATTGAAAAAAACTTGAAATACTAAACCTTTGAACAAGTTTTTAAATGTTTAAAAAACAAATTATTGGTAGGTTAAACTACTTATTTATTTATTTATTTATTTTTAACAAATAGTGAATCTTCAGTAATTGGAAGAGTTTATAATAATTATTTTTACAATATTTATATCTTTTAAAAATTGTTATATGTTTTTAAATTCATTGTCGATTATTATAATTATTATTATTCTTATTATTATTTGATTACAATTGTATTACGAGTTAACTACTATTATTTCTTATCTACATTTTATTGTAATATTAATTATACTATTATTATTTTTCATTACTATTTATTATTATTATTAATTGTTATTTTTCTTTTATTATATATATTATATGTATTTATTATTTTATAAAGGGGAAGGATTTAATGTTTTTTATATTTTGATTGTAGCGTGCGGTGATGTATTATATGCCGAGTATTAAGTATACTGGTATGATTGTGGGGGATCATCTCAAGGTATTAATAGACTTGGCATATCCATACTGAAAGTTGGTATCCTTATTTCTTTCGTTGTTGTCGACTTATCAACTATATTTTATTTTTTCCTCTTTATGTGTACAAAACTTATTTTATTGTTATTTCATCTATTATTATAACTTTATTTTTACTTATATATAATACTTATATATTTAATATTCGTATTATTACTATTTTAATATTTAAAATTTTACTTTATATTAATATTTTACTTTTATTTTGAAATTTCTAATTTTATTTTACTCTACTGTAACTATTATTAATATTTTTGTTTTTTTTTCAATTCCTTTTTCTGACAGGTAGATATCTCGATAAGTTCAGTGAACATCTATATCTATATGGGTTCACTCTCGTTTATTACGAGGAACTAATATGATTCAATTCAATAACATATAATTCGAGTTAGATCATAAATTTATATTTTACAATGTACTATAACATATATATATATATATATATATATATATATAATATCTAGATTTGATTAAACTTGTTTTCTACATATTATCTAATTAAGTTATAGCGATACCAGGTACCGGGTATTCTGTTAAAGTAGGTATATTTTAGTTTATTACATTATTACCATATCTAAGTTTTATAATTTATAGTTTGATACAATTATTTATTATATAATAATTATAAATATACATATAGTATCCATATAATATATATATATATATATATATATATATATATATATATATATATTATATATACATATACTATATGGAGGGTAATGTTGTTCATAACTGTATGCTTATCTAATACCCAATACCACGTGATGTTACAGATTATCATCGGTATCATCGGCAACACGATGATGTACGTTACGTTCTCTAGGAGCCATCTCAATAGGTTTGTATGATATGTTTAGCTAAGGTATGGGTGTAGCTATGGGTATAGTGTAAGTATATGTGTATGTAGGTGTAGGTATAGGTGTAGGTATAGGTGTAGGTGTATGTGTAAGTTTAGATGTATATGTATCGGTATAGGTAAATGCGAAAGTATAGGTATATACTTATATGTATAGTTATCGATATATGTATTGCTATATGTGTAGGTTTAGGTATAGCCTATAGGTATTTAGGGATACCTAGGTAAATCTCAAAATACCTCAATATTCCATTGCGAGATGATATCGAGATACAATCGTGATAAATGTCAACGATATCGCTATAATATTCATGTAACAATATCATCGCTACATAAGATAATCTCTCCGCTGTTATTTTATCTATATAATAAATAGAAAATTAATTATTTTATATTGATAATCATCCTAATTCTTCTTCATTTATCTCCTAATCATTTATTAGGATCATTATTTATGTGTTATTTTAAAATGGTTTATTGACTACAAAATCACATGGTGGTTATGGGCTTCATGAGAAGGAAACAAAACTAAAATAAATATAGTACAATAAAAATGAAGGAAAATTATATATATATAATACCTATAGGTATATATATAACACTATTGAATCACTATATTATAATATCTCATCAATCATCACGTGTACGAATTACCTTTCTCCTTCAGATGTAAACTACGAACCCTATTCTTTCAGAAATCTATATATTTTTTCAAAACCCAGGCTATATCTCTGATTTAATTTAAATTCGTACCATATGGTAACATATGTTACCTCCACTTCATTACAGAAACACTCATGTCCTTGTTTCCCGGAACTCTAGTAAAACTTCCATAAATTCTATAGATGTTACTATGGATTTTCCATTTATATATATATATTTCTATTGTAATAAAAAACAATCTATATAATGCTGAATATCAATTTTAATAATATCACACATTATTGACATTTACCGTAAATATATGAATAAGCACTAATAGCGTTAATATATATCGAAGCTTAGGTGTGCACTAGCAAAACACTACCTATGTGCCTAGTAAGTAACCTTGACTATAGGTTAGTAGAACTATTTTATTGAGAAATAACGAAAGAAAGCATATAAAATAGATAGGTGTACGCAGATTATTATCTGTTAATAAGAAAGTAAATTGCACAGTGTGCACAGTGCACACCGTTGACATGATAACGGGAAAAGCATAATTATAATTACCCAAGAAACCAGAATAGGTGCATTAGGTTGCGATTGGTTGTAATTGATTCTAAAAATAGGCGTAACATAGTGTAATTATACCATTTATATTGTATAGGTATAATACTTTTTTATTTCACCCAATAAAAACTATACAAAATAGTCTTTTTACATCAATGGCATATGTAAATCAATAATGTTAATATTTTTTATTTTCTTTCTTATTATTAGTTTTATCTCCTGTTTTATGTCATTTTGAATATCTATTTTCTATATTCAATAAATTATATTATTATTATTACATAATCACATTTATCTTATTCAAGTTTCACATTTAACAACAATTGTATCATAATTATATAAATAATTAAGAAAATACATAGGTATATGCACTAGTTTTTATTTGGGGTGTACATTAAACAAGTTGTATTTATATGTGGAGATTGGTGTATATGCATTAATATTTATTTTGGTTGTAGATTAAACAAGTTGTATTTATAGGTGGATATTGGTGTATATATATACTAGTTTTTATTGTGGATGTATATTAAACAAGTTGTAATTATAGGTGGAGATGGTGTATATGCATTAGTTTTTATTCACTCACAATGCATCCATATTTACAACGTTGTAAAAACGCCATTCGCGTACCATTTGTACACCTACTTGTCTTGGTTAGTATACCGATATTGACGTAGTGGTGGAGTGTTAAGCTTCGTGATATTAACGCTGAGTTTCGGTCTATTTCTAGGTAATATTAATGGTAAGCTACGCTGGCTCCCCTATACGAATACCTACTGTTTACTAATCTTACACGGCTACCACAATTTAAGCCGGACAATATTCTGCATAATATAAGTAAGTGTTACACGGGTTTAGCTTTTATTATATTTATAATAACGTAACCTATGCACTCGAGAAAAAAGATCGTATGAGTAGGTTCGATATAAAAACAAGATATTATCATATATGAACATATATAGAGGGTGATGTAATATAATCTACTAAAACTAGAAGGTACATACTAGGGTAATTTATTTACTCCAAAATAAGTTTGGACATAAATACAATAAAATGAGAAATTATAAGTTTGAACTAAATTATAAGTATTACTATAAAATGTCACCATTAGATTGTATAGTTAAAGGGTGTGTATTAATGTTATTAGAATAAGGAAGAGGTAACAGAAAATATCAGTAATAGAACAAATGTGATGATATTTATATTACTATAATATTTTAAATTTTAGAAACATTTATAGAGAGTGAAATAAGAGAGAAGCGGTATCTTAAATTGGTTATATAGTTGGAAACAAATGTACAGCTTGGATAACATATTTTAATCTTAATTGTTATTGCACGGTAATAGAACAATACTATGAACTAATTATGTACTTGAATATTTATATACCAATTAAGTTGATGAAATAGAAGATTATGATTAAGGTATCAAACGAGAGAACAAGGTTTACTAGGTAGCAAGGCATACTATCAAATGATACTATCGTATCATTACACATACTATTGAATGCTGTTTAAGTCCCACGATTAAGAAGGTGATATTATATTAAGTATATTCAAGTGTTTTATAATAGAAGTTAGTCGAGTTGTAGAGATATAGTTAGATGAAATAAATGGATCGAGAGATATATTCTTAATATTTTGAGGTTTATATTCATTTGTAATAATAGGAGGAACGAGAAAAGATATACGAGGTGTATACAGTAAATTAGTAATAGGATTATCCATTGTCAAAATGTAGAATGTAATAATATAAATAGTATATTATTAAGAGGAGAATAATGTAACAAATGAGTTATTTAACTTCTATAAATGATTAGAAAGAGAAAAATACGAACAGTGATGAGATGAGGAATATTTAAAATGAGATGGTGTTGAGATATAAAATAAGATGAAGAGAAAAATATGGAAATAAGGTGATTACTAATGGTATTCCCTGTTTTTGGTAAAAATCTAGCAAACGATGAATTTAGAACGGGGAGAATAAAAGTTTAAATATTATTTAGAGTACATAAAGAGTTTTTGAAATTTACCAACAAAAAGGTAGATTTAGCTTAAGATAGTTCGCGATGATAATAATGTCGATAACTTTTAAACGTTTGTATATATATTCGATATATCGAATGTTATGAGAATATTGTAAATGAGATGTATATGAGAGGTGTTTAGTATATTCATTTCCGTATGAAACAAAGTTGATGAATAATTTTACTTGATTTAGAAATGTTATAGATAAATATTATAGAATAAAAATATATATATATATATATATAATTAAAAATTATATATATATATATATATATATATACTATGTGTTTGATAGACTCGATTTGTATAACATTTGTAAAACAAAAATCTATAAACTTGCAAAATATGATAGGTAAAAAGAAAGAATTTTTTTTTATTTTATAACATATAATATATAGATTTTATAAACATAACATTGATATATAGATAAGAAAATATAATACACCATTTTAAACTCAAATTCGATAAAGACAAGATTTACTGGATATTTATAAGGATTTAGACTAATTTATATAGGATATATTTCTATATAAAATATATATAAAAATATATAAAATATATATATATAGATATATACAAATATTATCAAAATAATATATGCATATATATTCAAAAAATATATACAAAAATATATAAAATATTATCTACAAAATATATAAATATCAAACAAATTTATACAAATAGTAATTAATAAAAATCAAATATTTGTAAATATATATATAAATATATAAAATGTATATATATATAAAAAAGGATATATAAAAAATAGATATTTAAAAATAGATATACAAAAATAGATATATAAAAATATTATCAAAATAATATATTCACTTATATTCTAAATATATATATATATACAAACAGATATAAAATATTATCTATAAAATATATACAATAAATATATAATATAAAATAAATTTATACAAATAGAAATTAATAGAAATGAAAATCTTTCTTGGAATCATATCTTTTAGGTATTACTTTCCTAGCAAGAATACTTCTAATAGGCCCATCTCTCATTTCTAGATTGCAACTCATATTTTCTGTTTGGGATACAATCCGTAGGGATAAAATCATATAACTCTTTCAACTGATTAAGTATGAGATATGTAATATTTGAAGGTAAATATAGGTGTAGCTGAAGGAGTATATGATTTCAAATATGCAGTACTAATATGTATAGTAAGGACAGCTTCTAGCCATGTATCTTCATTATATTTCGTTAACATAGGTGGTGTAAAACATCTAAATGAGTAGGCAATTGAGTAAATCACATCGACTATGGTTTAATAAACTATTTAAATTGTGTTTTGGTACGTAGATTCATTATAAATATAATTATATAGATTTATTTATGATTAAAATTAAAACAATTTTAATAATTTTTTAAATATATGATTTATCATGTGCGAAATATATATAGGGAAAAGATGTATTTTTTTTAGATTTAAAAAATCAAATTTTAAAGTTATACTCGCGCATACCCTAAATGACCGTATTTAACAAAAATTTATAATACATCCTGAGATTATATAGATCAAAATAAGTTACAATAACATGATATGAATATTCTCGACCCATCTTATAAAATATACTTCTTATACTTCGTATACGCTATAGCATCCGTCCATATCGCTGTTACGATAGTCTACTAAAGAATTTTCTAATGCTTATAAGTGTATGTATACATGACTCACTCTACAATAACACTCTACAATAACATCTACCAAATATATAGTTGTATGCAATCCTAAAGTATCTACCAGTAGCATATCATTTACAATATACGTTATATAGTATATCATATATTTATATATAATTTACTATTGATTATTTAACAAATCTTATAATATATTATTAAATAGATTTTAATAATGAATTATAATATAAAATGTGAGATTTGTTTAACACATGTCTATAGACAATTTGTATACCGATAACGTACATTTGGCATCGTCTGACAAACCCTTATAATATCATTACATACATCGCGATTGAAAAGTTACCATAGTTACTAATTGTAACCTAGGTAACCTAGTAGCTACTATATATATATTCTATAGAACTGTTTTAAGTGCGATAATATTATCGAGTTAATCGCGTACGTCACACCGAGGACACGCCCCCCCCCCCGTTGACGTCACCACCGCCACGCCCACAGACTGACGTCATCGCTGTACCTGAGAGCGTTGTCCGTGTGCGATATAGGCATGCTGATAGCGTTGATTCCGACATGGTTCGAGAAGATCAACATCTCTCTGTTCGAGATGGATGCTTGGTGCCAGGTTCTTATTAAGTTATATATATAAATAAATAAATAAATCAGATTTATTATTTCATGTTGTAAATATATATATATATATACCAGTCCGGACCATTCAAATCTTAAAGTGATACTTAGAAGTTATATTATATAATTGTGTATAAATATATGATCGGCTCTCGTTAAAACTATGGATCCCTTAACATGAGAGCGGCTTCGAAGATACATTAGAGCTATATCGTTATAAGTTAAAATCACATATAAGTTCCTGGATGGGATGAAAGGACTCAACCGGAAAAAAAACAATAACAATGTATATATATATATATATATATATATATATATATATGTTTCAGATTTAATAATACCAATGGTTTTGTGTTACTATATAGAGTAATACTTATATGTACAACTCATATGAGTTGGAAAGTTAATATGTTGATGTATATATAAATCTAAATCTATAGACTTAGTAACAATAAGTAAGTTATTAAAATATGTAAATTGGTAAAGTATCATTTACTTGAATATTAATATCACAAATAATATATATATGTATATATATATATATATATATATATATATATATATATGTGTGTGTATATATAATATATTATGCTGATTATTCCCGTAGTTTTCAGTTATAAACTAAATAAAGAATAATTATTAAACAATTATTTTCAAACATATATTTAAAACATAGATTAAATGTTAACTAAAACTAACTAATGTCTGTATATGTGTGGGTGGATATGTATATATGTGTGTATGGATGTGAATTGTATCAGTTATATATATATATATATATATATATATATATGTACTGAACATAATGTACATCGACCCGATGAATATCGGCTATATTTATTATTACCCTTAAATGTAATACTTTTTAAATCGATGGTTACGTTATATAAATATATGAATACATGCATGTGTATACATATACCTAATAGGTACACCTAATAGGTACACTTAATAGGTACACCTAATATGTTACGTTATCTTTTTATTCGCAGAACTACCAGCTTGGTGCTATGCATGCATGCTTAATTATTATTAATGATTTCATGTTATATTCGCGTTATAATACACATACATATACGTTCTAATTTATATGCATGATATTATATAAATTGTATTACATCTTTCAATTATTTAATAACACGTATACGAGTATTGATATATGTATACATAACAAAATAAAATAATATTGAGTTATACGCGTTATACAAAATAACATTTGTATATATGCAATATTACTTTATTGTTTATTTTAAACTAAATGATTATATACGATATACTATATTATATTATAATATCATGTATAACATTATAGAACATACACGTTAATGTATATGCAACATAATTAATAATTCATTTATATAGTTTCTATATTACTCCATGTAATGAAAATGAGCTTTTAAAAATTATATTAAATTTTAAATCTAAAAAATCTATAGATAATTTTGGTATTTCAAGGAAGTTATTAAAATGTATTGCAATTAATATAATAACTCCTTTATCTTATTTATTTAATTTATCTCTTGAAACTGGTAAAATTTCTAGAATAATTCCTTTAATTAAAAAGCGTGATACAAAATTATTTACTAATTACCGTCCAATTTCACTTACAAGTCAATTCTCAAAAAAATTAGAAAAAGTATTTTATGTTCGTTTTATTCGTTTTTAAATCACTTTTATATGTTATCTAATAGTCAGTTCTGTTTTAGAACAAATTTAAATACGACTCATGCAATTTTTAATCTTCAAACTCAAATATGTAATAGCTTTAGAAATAATAAAATAGGTGCAGCTATTTTTATTGATCTTAAAAAAAGCATTTGATACTGTTAATCATGACATTTTATTTAGTAAACTAGAAAATATAGGTATACGTTGAATTTCCTTAAAATGGATTAAAAGTTATTTTACAAATATATATCAAACTATTAACTTTAAAAACTATTTATCTGATAAAATTTGAGTTAAAATTGGTGTTCTACAAGGAACAATTTTAGGTCCTATTTGTTTTCTTATTCATATTAATGATTATCATCTTCAATATGCAATTTTACTATGTTTGCCGATGATACTACTTTGTATTTTGATGATTGTAATCAAGTATTTCTAGATACACTAATAAAAAAGGAATTATTAAATATAAATAAATGATTTATTTCAAATAGACTTACTTTAAATATTAATAAAATATGTTTTTAAATATTAAATTATCCAATATTAATATCTCAATAAATAATATAAATTTAACTAGAGTTAAATCTACAGAATTTTTAGGTATAATAATTAATCAGAATATAGATTGGAAACTTTATATTATATCTAAAAAATAAATTAAAAATAATAATTTGGATAACTAATATAATTTCGAAATTTATAAACCAAAAGGACTTACTTCATGTATATAATTCAATTTTATTACCACATATTAATTATTGTATAATATTATGGGATTATACTTATAAGACTAACATATTATGCATCAATATTTTACAAATAAAAGGAAAAGTAACCAAATACGGGCAGTGCCCGAATACGGACACTCTCGGTATCTCAGAAACTATAAATCCTACAAAAAAATTGTTATTTAATAAAATATTCATAATTATATAAATAGTCTAAAAAAGTATTTTTTATCTTTATATTATTCAAAATATTTCTGATATATCCAATAAACTGATTTTTTTTATTACGTTTTTAAATTTATGAAAAAAAAATTCAACTTAAAACCTTCTCAAGAATATATAAAATTATAGATATAAAATACAACATTATATTATTAAAAATAAAGCATTCTAAAATTATATATATAATTTCTATATTTGTTATCAAATATTCATTTGTTTGATTGATTCAACAATAATATATAGTTTATCTATTGGTATATAGTGTGTCCGTATTATAACACAGGGTGTCCGTATTCGGACACGGGTACCGAATACTGACATCCCCGTTATCTATGGAATTAAAAGATTAAATAAAATTTTAAAATCACAATAATATCTATAATCATAAAATATTAATATATAGTAATTTTTGAATACAAATAATGAGTCATAAAATGCTAAGACCATTTATTGTTAAAGTGTCCGTATTAGGTTATTTTCCACTATCTTTATCATTATAAGGATTTATTTAAATTCAACAATATATTACCTTTCAATGACTTAGTAAAATATAATACTTGTGAATTCATATATGATTCAGTATATAATAATGTTCACCGTTAAATAATAATCAATCATTTTAGTAAAAAATCTAATATTTATCCAATACGTGACATAAATAACTTTAATATTCCTTTATTAAAATTAAATATATATTCACATTGCCTTATAATGATTGGTCCCTATTTATGAAATTCACTATGTAATTCTTTAAAAAAAATTCACATTTAAATAAATTCAATAAATTCAAAAAAAAATTAAAATTATTACTTTGATTAAAGTAATTTCAAATTTTATTTTTCCGACTTAAATAAAATTAGCTTTATTATTTTTAAATTTATTACTTTCTGACGTAATATAAAATTACAAAAACATATATTATTAATTATAAAATATCAGTATTAAAAAAAAATTATTTAAACATATTCAGTATTATAATATGTTTCATTTTTATTATATCATTTTACCTATATTTTATCTACTATATTTGTTTCTTTTATTTTATTGTTTCTTTTAGTTTCTTTTATATTTAAATATTGGCTTTCTCCTATTTAGGTTCTCTATGTTTTATTTTATTTTATTTTATTTTATTCTTGATATATTTTTTAGATTTAAATTTTATTATTTTATCATTTATTTATAATATTACATGATGATTACATTTTTTTATTATATATATGTAAACAGGAATTCATAATATTATAACATTAATATTTATTTATTATTCTTATCTATAATGAAACTTATCATGTTAATAAAGGTGTAATTGTCTCGATAAACAACACTGCTTCTATAATTACCCTGGTATTGCCTACATCTGATAATAATAATAATAATATACAACATTCTAAATTGAATATTTAAGTATACTTTATTTAATACAATTTCTTTGTGGAATATGAATTGTTCTTATATATAATAATATATAAAAATAAAAATGATCGCGTTAATAAAAATACGTATAAACAATTTAGTATCAATTAATTAATTAAACAATATTACATATTATACATATACTAGACGTACTATATTCATAATGCTGTATATAAGGCTATAGCATTAGGAATATAGTTCATATAGCCTTATGATATGATATATAGTATATGGCCTTATAAGATATTTGTAAGTTATATGAATTATAATTATCTTTGATTATATAATTAATAGAACTTACACATATCATAGCTTTAGGAATATATATTCCTATATAGTACGTGTAAAACATGTATACATACTATAGTATATGTATACATGTTTATAAATAAGTGATACCATCAATTGATTTATAATGTACTAATAGGTCTTCGTATAATACAGTAACATTTTTAGTAAAACTAAATAAATTAACTATTAAATCGTGTAACATAAATAAATCAATAATATCGGTGTTAATATGTACCTCTTTTTGATTCGTCGATTTTCTTTTGAATGCTATATATTTTCCCTGTTTGACAAATATATTTTATACAAATTCACTTCCTATTCAACTTCCAACAATGCGTGCTATATCGTACTTGTTTATTGTTATATTATAGTTAAAATAACAAACATACATTATCTAATTATATATATATATATAATTATAATATTAGTAATAATTAGTAATAATAGTAATAATAATATATATATATATTATTATTACTATTATGATGTGTTATATACAATATATATATATATATATATATATATATATATTGTGTAATTCAATGAAACCTCTACACAGACGACAGTATACATGTTCAGACTGTGCGGTCTTCTCTCCATATGGAACGTGTTAGGCTTTACTTTCGATAGATATCTACGAGTGTGCTACCCGAACCAACGATTTCATTGCCATCTGACAGCCGTCAAAGTAAGATATCTATAACGTTGATATTTATATTAATTGCATTAATACAGATATTAATATATAATTAAATTTATTTAGACTTATTTGTCCGTTAGAAATTTCTGTTAGAAATGTTACGGGTTAAATAATTGTCAACGCCCTTTCTGAATTTCTTGATACTATATTTCCTACGGGTTTCATAACTATTGCGATTATACGTATATAACTATTTTATAAAATACAATATTTAATTTTAAATATATTTATAATCTATAACTATAGTTTACCTTTAATATTTAATCTATAATTTAAAATATGCCCTTATTCTTATTATGTGTAATTTGTTAAAATTAAATTGTATAATTTACTATATTACATTATTATAACTGTTTAGATATGATAAACAATAGTATACACTTTAAATTTATAAATTAATATATATATATATATAATATATATATATATATATATCATTTATTTTTTATTACGTACAACATATACAGCACATATGTGTATATACACAAAAATCAGTATATACTGAATCCGAACATAATATAACTTGATAGCACACATATTAAAACTATAAATATTTGTAAAACTTGATATATTTGATTATGTAGGACCTACACAATATATATATATATAGTACCACACTTCATATGACATTGTTATAAAGTAGTATCAATAGATTTATAGTTTAACAAAATGCAAATATATGGTACACTGACAAAATAAATTAGTCATTTGACTGATGTATTAATAATGTGGGTAATTTGTCTAATGTTTCATGACATGGTTTAATTGACCTATTTAAGATATACCAATTGGTTTTCAACTTTAAAGTCGGTCATATTTTAAATAATATATCGAACGACCCATATTTCATATAAATATGGGTCAAAATGAAAATAATAAAAGGTATATTAGACAATAGATCTACATTGAAATATAATATGGGTCAATTGACCTATGTGTAAACTTGTGTTACATGACTGAAGTTATTAACTTAAGTTATTGATGTAAGTATTATTAAGTTATAGATATATTATTTTTTTAATATAGAAATAATACAATATAATAACTATCATTTATTTAATATATTGATTACATTTTATTTATACAAATTAATTATTAATTATTATTTAAATTGTATATTTAAGTTACTATACTGAATTTAATAAATAAAATATTATTTTAAAAACTATAATAATTTAAGTAATCCTATGTATTTTTATAAATGATTATAATCTCATTCAAGTGACACATTGAACTACAATTGTAATCATAATTATATTGATAATAAAATTGGAAATAATGTTGAACTAATTGCTCAATATTGATTATAAAGCAATTGAATATTGGTTAAATATTGTATTCAATATTAAAATGTTATTATTATTGAATTTAAGTTTTAAATCTAACTAATTAAATATAACTAACTAATTTAAATGAAATTATATAATATATTGTAATATATAAGTTAATACTTTACTACGATACTACTAAACTACTAAATAATATAAAAATCTAATTAATATAATTTAATTTAAAATATATGCATTTAAGTGTATAATCTTAACTATAATATTTAAATGAAAGTGGGTCAGTTGAATCATATAATTTTTAATAAATGGGTCAATTTACCCAAATTTAAAAAACATTTATTTAGGAAATTTAGACCCATTGTTGTTAGATAATGTAGATCACTTGACTTATATTGAACAAAATGTGGGTCAAAACTCACACCACCTCTTTGATCCACATGTTGCTATAATATGGGTCCATTGACCCATTTATTTTGTATCCAATATATATATATATATATATATATATATATTTAATATATAATAATAATAATATTTATTAGAAGAATTTTAATTTTTTTTCTGTTAAATTATAATGATATTTATATAATATTTTCTTCTAAAGATCTTCAAAATAATATGACTATTTTCTGTTGTTATTGCCCATTACTATATAAATACTTTCATCACATCCACGAAATTAAATAACTTATAACATATAACTAAATATCTCTAATGTCACTTGGATGACACAACAATATTAGGGCTTCCATATGTATTTAAAACCATATAGTTTTAAAAACAGCCAATCAGTTATATATAATATCTCTTCTAAACATTTATTAAAAACCTACTGTATTGGACCGTACATGAATATAACCTATTTCGTACTACCTGTGTATTTGATGCCTTAGACAACTGCACTACACATGGATATATAAATATATATATATTATTTTGTATTAATATATTTATTTAATTTTATTATTTCATTATTTTATGTTACTTTTATTTATTGTATTGTTTATTTTTCTCCTTTAAATCTATACATAGGCGAATGACTAGATAATCTCTGCTTCTATAATCGTCTATAACAAAACTTTGATATTATATATATATATATAATACTATGAAAATACATAATGATACCGTTAACGTTGAACAGATCCTAATAGCCGTGTCTATTGTGTTCGCGTGTGTACTATACAGTTACGTGTTCTTCATCTTCGCCTTCATCGAGTTACCGTTCGGAAATCGGTTAGTTTAATAGGCGTAATACCCCTCCCTAATACCCCTCCCTAATAACCCTACCTAATACCCCTCCCTAATACCCATCCCTAATAACCCTCCCTAATATCCCTCCCTAATATCCCTCCCTAATAACTCTCCCTAATACCCCTCCCTAATATCCCTCCCTAATAACCCTACCTAATACCCCTCCCTAATATCCCTCCCTAATAACTCTCCCTAATACCCCTCCCTAATACCCCTCCCTAATAACCCTACCTAATACCCCTCCCTAATACCCATCCCTAATAACCCTCCCTAATATCCCTCCCTAATATCCCTCCCTAATAACTCTCCCTAATACCCCTCCCTAATATCCCTCCCTAATAACCCTACCTAATACCCCTCCCTAATATCCCTCCCTAATAACTCTCCCTAATACCCCTCCCTAATATCCCTCCCTAATAACCCTACCTAATACCCCTCCCTAATACCCATCCCTAATAACCCTCCCTAATATCCCTCCCTAATATCCCTCCCTAATAACTCTCCCTAATACCCCTCCCTAATATCCCTCCCTAATAACCCTCCCTAATAACCCTACCTAATACCCCTCCCTAATACCCATCCCTAATAACCCTCCCTAATAACCCTCCCTAACACCCTTCCCTAATATCCCTCCCTAATATCCCTAACTAATACCCCTCCCTAATAACTCTCCCTAATACCCCTCTCTAATATCCCTCCCTAATAACCCTCCCTAAACCCCTCCCCAATAACACTCCCCAATACCCCTCACTAATATCCCTTCCTAATAACCCTCCCTAAACCCCTCCCCAATAACACTCCCCAATACCCCTCCCTAATACCCCTCCATAATACCCCTCCCTAATACCCCTCCCTAATATCCCTCCCTAATAACTCTCCCTAATACCCCTCCCTAATATCCCTCCATAATAACCCTACCTAATACCCCTCCCTAATACCAATCCCTAATAACCCTCCCTAATATCCCTCCCTAATATCCCTCCCTAATAACTCTCCCTAATACCCCTCCCTAATATCCCTCCCTAATAACCCTCCCTAATAACCCTACCTAATACCCCTCCCTAATACCCCTCACTAATATCCCTCCCTAATAACCCTCCCTAAACCCCTCCCCAATAACACTCCCCAATACCCCTCCCTAATACCCCTCCATAATACCCCTCCCTAATACCCCTCCCTAATATCCCTCCCTAATAACTCTCCCTAATACCCCTCCCTAATATCCCTCCATAATAACCCTACCTAATACCCCTCCCTAATACCAATCCCTAATAACCCTCCCTAATATCCCTCCCTAATATCCCTCCCTAATAACTCTCCCTAATACCCCTCCCTAATAACCCTCCCTAACACCCTTCCCTAATATCCCTCCCTAATATCCCTCCCTAATACCCCTCCCTAATAACTCTCCCTAATACCCCTCACTAATATCCCTCCCTAATAACCCTCCCTAAACCCCTCCCCAATAACACTCCCCAATACCCCTCCCTAATACCCTTCCCTAATAACCTTCCCTAATAACCCTCCCTAATACCCCTCCCTAATAACCCTCTCTAATACCCCTCCCTAATAACCCTCCCTAATACCCCTCCCTAATATCCCTCCCTAATAACCCTCCCTAAAACCCCTCCCCAATAACACTCCCCAATACCCCTCCCTAATACCCCTCCCTATTAACCCTCCCTAGTACCTCTCACTAGTACCCCTCCCTAATACCCCTCCCTAATAACCATCCCTAATATCCCTCCCTACTAACCCTCCCTAGTAACCCTCCATAGTACCTAATGCCGGTACATTGTGATACACGTTATATGTATGTATATAATTATATTTATGTTATTCGTTATATTTTAACAGATTCGTTACTTTGCGAATTATTGATTATTATTATTCAATTCAATGTAATTCAATTCAATTTATTACGAACCATTAATATTAAGAGTATCTATATTTGTTATAAATAGGCTTATAGATTAGAGATAACATTAATCGACAAAATAAAGTATCGATTTCTTTAGATACTACTGATTGTATACAAATATTAGTGTCAATAGGTTTCTTTTCCCTAACTAATATTCTATATTTTTTATCAATATTATCTAATGTAATATTATATTTTGTAGTATCGTTATTTAATTAAGTCTTATTACTTGATTTTCCCGAATTATTATCCAAATTATCTACTTTTATTAAATCTAATATATTAGTATTATCTATTGAAAGCTCTATATTATTAAATAATTCTATTCAATTATCGTTATATAGTTATTATCGTTATTGATTGTAAGAATGATGTTATTATTAGCTGTTTTTTCTTTAACAGATAATGAATCAATTTAACTAATTTGAACAATATTATTATTATCTATATTAGTATTAATTTTACTTATCTCTTTTTTTCAATGCACGAGTATCCTTCTTTAAGTCTTGTATCTCTCTGGTCTGATGATTTATGATATCAATTACTTTGATTATACTTTGTATTAATTCATTAATTCTCGTATTAATTTGTTTGTTCGAAATAGCCATTATATGAATGAATAGAAAACAACACGCCTATTCGTTATACAGTCAACGAAGTAAATGATTATATATATATAGTCTGGGGTCGATGGGAAAAGCAAAAGCTAGTAAGTCAGAGGTCCCGGATTCGACTCCAGGCAGTTCTTGTTTTTCTCTTGTGTTTATCAAGAACTTAATAAACGATAAATCAAAACACAAGAAAAAAAATATTACTATTTGTATTGTATTGTCCGGGGCTTCTTACAGTTATTTATAACATGTAAAAGTCTATGACTTCTTGAGGGGACCATTTGTATCCGCTATTTATATTGTATTCAATATATATATATGAGATTCAATAAATAAATATTATTATTATATATATAGTTTACTATATTATAATATGTTATATTATACTGTATACAGTATAACATTCGTAAAATACACAAGGATATTAATTCCACTTATAATGTAAATACACTCAGCAAATACCACTTCGCTCTAAACATTGGACACTATTTTATATATATGTAGGTTTTAAATTATGTAATTCACATTACTTACCTGTTGTTCGGTAAATGTTTAAAACACGTACAAATATGAAATATCCTATATCTGCATCAAAAAAAAGTCTATAAATAGAGTCCGATTTCATGTTGCTAACGAATCGTTATAAAGATATATATATATATATATATATATATATTATATATAAAGTATATATATATACTATATCATCTCTATTCACCCCTCTCCCCGTATACCAGAGCCGTGTGTGCCCCTAACTACAAGTACTATGAAGTGATCACGGTCGCAACCATCACAGACACGGCTTTAGCGTGCGGCCTTCCCATATCCGCCATCTTGTTCTTGAACGTCAGAATTCTACTCAAGGTCAGCGTTTTATTCGAGGTCGTACCGTTTCGTAATCACGTCGATATTTAATTATAATTATAATATATGTATTAACATATATATATATATATATATATATATATATATATATATATATATATGTGTGTGTGTTTGTGTGTGTGTGCCTGAAGGTTCATGGGGTCTATGGTTATGGAATCATCAGTTGCTGGATATACGAGGTTCAATCCTGCAGGCAGTTCTTATTTTTTATCTTGAATTTATCAAGAACACAAAATTATATTCAATATAAATATATGTGATTTCAATAAATAAATATTATTAATAATAATTTATTATTATATATATATATATTTATGAATTATTATTTTTTAAATATTAAAAAAGCATTGTAAATCTGATTTCATAAAAATATCTAATATTATCCCATTACATAAAACTGGTAATGGTACTATTTTTAATAATTATCGTCCAATTTCTCTTAGCTGCCAATTTGTATATATTTTATAAAAAAAACTATTCTCGATTTTATAGTTTTTTATCATATTTTAATATATTATCTCCTTCTCAATTTGGTTTTATAAAAGGTTTCCTATAGGAAAGAATAAAGTACATCACGTGCAATGTTTAACCTCCAATCAAAAATAAGTAACTGTTTTAATTTACAATCTTTATTGATTTATAAAAAGTATTTGACATAGTTAATGAATATTACTTTTTAAATTAAATAATATTTGATATGGAGGCATTGCACTTAACTGGATAATACGTAAAGGCATCATCCTTAGACCCATTTTATTTTTAGATTATATAAATGATATTACAAAATAATCTTCAATATGTAATTTTACAATGTTTTCAGATGATTCAACTTTATATTTTTAAAATGAATCTGCAGAAATACTTAATTATAATTGTCAAACTATTAACAAATATTAATAAATGGTTAATCTATAATAGGTTATAATTACATTTAAATAAATCTCGCTATATGTTAATAAATACAAGAACTATTATAAATATTAATTTAAATAACATAAATATTGAAAGAATTACATTTTATAAATTTGTAGGTGTAATTATAGATGATAAATTGAACTGGAAAAATATAGAGGAAAATAACCTAATACGGACATTTTAACAATAAATGGTTTTAACATTTTATGACTCATTATTTTTATTCAAAAATTACAATATATTAATATTATATGATTATTTATATTATCGTGATTTTAAAATTTTATTTAATACTTTAATTCCATAGTTAACGGGGGTGTCCGTATTCGGTTCCCATTTCCGAATACGAACACCCTATATTATAATACGGACACCCTATATACCACTAGATAAACTATATTTTATTGAGATTTAGATTTAGCTTCATTTGTGGTAGGTATCCTATTAATATTACAACGCTCGCGATTTTTATGAAAATCAGAATAGTTCATACGCTGCAAGTTGATTGGTTATAGGGTGTCCGTATTAAGATATCTAGAGTGTTCGTATTAGGGACTTATATGACCTCTAGATATATGATTATAACTTAATGAATATTTGATAAAAATATAGAAATTATATATATATAATTTTTAGAATGCTTTATTTCTTTATTTTTTTATTGTATATGTTATTTTATATCGATACATTTGTATATTCTTGAGAAGGTTTTAAGTTGACATTTTTTTTCATCAATTTAAAAACGTAATATAAAAATCAGTTTATTGGATATATCAGCAATATTACACAGACAATTTTTGTATTTTTTTCCCGTGATTTACATGTGTAAAAGCTGGATATTTTACACGATTTTTGAAATTTTACATGATAGAAATTTAAAACATAATTATAAGTTAATATATAATATAGAAATTAATCTTAAATTAGATTTGATAATAGGTATATTTACATTTAATATACAAACAAAATAATTGTTTTAATTGATATAAATATCAATACATTTGCAAGGTGACTAATGTTCGTATTTTACACAGACTAAATATCCGTGTTTTACACTGATAAATGTACATATTTTACACCGACATAAATCACTATATATACAAATAAATAATATAGTTTAATTTAACATAAGTTATAGAATAGTATTAATTCTACTCTTTACTATAGAGTATTTGAATTAATAAAATTTAATTTTTTTTTAAATGTGTGTATGGTCGTGTAATTGGTATTTTATCGGTCACAGATTAAATGTCCGTATTTTAACTAATAACATGTCCGTATTACACGGACATTTTGTCACTATAATATTCATTCACAAATACATTATTTATTTTAATATAGAAAAAATATACTATTTTACCTTTTCTTTATTTTGTTATATTGATCTAATTTAGTACTGGTGTAAATTAATTATCAATTATTATTTTAATTTATATTTAAGTTATTATTATGTATTTAATAAATTTACCATTTTAAAATCATAAATTAATTAAGTATCTATGATTTTTTTAAATCATCATAATATCATTTAATTTTCAATGAATAACTATTATAATTATAATTATATTGATAATTAAGATAATAAATTTGAAATAATATTATAATGATTACTCATTATTGAATATTGAAACATGGTATTTAATATCCCAAATATTATTATTATTAAACTTATGTTTTAAATATAACCGATATGTAATTCTATAATATATATATACTAAAGTATAAGCGTATCAATGATATTAAATGTTCTTCAAATATTGAGTATAAAGAACGTGTATACAAAAACGTGTCTTATTGTGAAAAAATGTACGTGTATTATACTGACAAAATGTCCGTGTAATACACTGGTTGTATCGTAGCCATATGGCTGTGTAATACACGGACATTTTGTCAGTGTAATAAACGAATTTTCTCACACACAAATTTACTGGGTATGATTAATTAAAAATTAAAAAATACTTTTTTATACTATTTATATAATTATGAATATTTTATTCATTAAACATTTTTTTTTAGGATTAATAGTTTCTGAGATACCGAGAGTGTCCGTATTCAGACACTGTCCGTATTCGATTACTTTCCCCTAATTGTATTTAAAATCAAAACTAACAATATTATATAGATTACAAACATTGTTTTCAAATATATCAGTAATCGTTGTTACAAGTAGTACTTTATATGGCAATAATATTATTTTATATATCAAATAATTCTTTTTTTTAATTTTAAAATTGTAACATTTGTTGGGGTAATACATATACATCTAATCTATCATGCATAGATATTCTTCAAAAGCGAATACTCTGTATTATATACAGCAACTATTTTTGATATCATACTAGAGGACTATTTATTGCAAATTATTTATTAAAACTAAATGAAATTACATATATAAATATATGCGAATTCATGTTTAAAGTATTCAATAATCTTCATCCTTATATAATTAATAAAAAATGTTCTTTATAAAGAACATTTTTATTTATTATTTAAGGATGAAGATTATTAAATAGTATAATGTCAACATCTCACAACAATAAGTGTTTAAATAACTAAAGTTATTATTAGAGAATTCTCTATGTTTAATTTCAAAAAAGAACTGTGTAGACGAACTTTAATATATGTTGGACAAATTTCCTGGAATAAACTTGATATTTTGTTTAATATTTCAAATTATAAATTATTTAGGAAATGTATGTATAAATACGTGTTATCTTCATTCTCAATATACTTATAATCTATGTTTTATTTATTTTTAATTTTAATCTTTTATCTTGAATATTATCTAGTATGGTATTTTATACTAAGATCCACTTTTTATTCTTTATTATTTTAAATTATTAAAGTTTATGTAAATATTTAAAAAAATGTAATAGGTTTATATATAATCTACCATTTCGTGTTTAATTGTACATTCTTTTATTTTACTGACATTAATAATATAAGTTTACTGAACTTTTGTATTTAATATTTGAATTTATATACAAATTAACATTTTAGTTTAAAAAGAAAATTGTATTCTTACATTATAAATTATTCTTTATTTTATTTTTAATTACAAACAATTATCTATTGAAATAAATATTTGGAAAAAAAATAATAATAATAAAATAGGAATATATTTTTTGTTCTGTTTTATTCTTTTTTATTTCATGTAAACTATGTTATCTATATTTTTATTTAAATCATTATTTTATGATACTTATTATTTATTTTAGTTATTTATTTATAAATAATTATATGATGATTTCATAATGTTATGGCAAGTTCAAACAATTTATATTATTTTCTATTATATTCATATTATTATATAACATTCTATGTAAACAGGAAGTCAAATAATGTTTTATTATCTTTTATTTATAATTTATTTGGACTTGCTTTAACATTAAGATTGTACCCTTACAATTGGTATAACATATAATTGTCTCGATAAGCTTTAGCTTCAATAAAAAAATGGATGTAAACCTTAATTTAAAAATATATATAAATATAATATATAATATGTAAACTTAATAAAAACAGTTTCACGAATTTAAGAAATGTGTTCCTAAGAATGATGAAAATATTGAAATAAGGATACAATATTCAAAATGCATGCAGGTATGTGGTCTATTAATTTCGCATATATATTATCTATTTTTATATATAATATTATATATTAATTCGTATAACAATCCGGCAATAATAACTATAACAATGGTTATAATTATTATGATAATTAAATTGATGGAATAATTGATTATGATGGTAATAATAATAAATATAATGATACAATTATGAAAGTAATAATAACAATGATATCAATAATAATAATGATGAAATAATACCATTTATAAAATAGCATTATTAAATAATAAATTGTATTATTGATATATATATTATATATATATATATATATATATATATATATATATATATATATATATATATATATTGTAATTGGTGATCTAATGAGCCAACATTTCCTGCTTCGAAACATTTGAAACATCCTAAATTGTCGCTCCGAAAAACATCGAAAAATATGTTTCATAAAATAGGGGAAAGTAACCGAATACGGACAGTGCCCGAACGGACACACTCGGTATTTCAGAAACCATAAATCCTACAAAAAAATGTTTAATGAATAAAATATTCATAATTATAAAAATAGTCTAAAAAAGTATTTTTTATTTTTTTATTATTCAAACTATTTCTGATATATCCAATAAACTGATTTTTTTATTACGTTTATTACGTTGTTAAATTTATGAAAAAAAATTTCAACTTAAAACCTTCTCAATATTATACAAATGTATCGATATAAAATATAATACTATATTATTAAAAAATAAAGCATTCTAAAAATTGTATTTTTAATTTCTATATTTTTTATAAAATATTCATTATATATATAAACATATATCTAGAGGTCAAATAAGTTCCTAATACGGACACTCTAAATGTCTTAATACGGACACCCTATAACCAATCAGCGCGCAGCGTATGAACAATTCTGATTTTCATAAAAATCGCGTGCGTTATAATATTAAGACCACCAATAAAGCTAATTCTAAAAAAATTATTATTTAGATACTTAAATTGTATTATTAATTAAAAAATAATACAAATAAATAAATTATTAACTAATTAAATTACAATATATTTTTTATAAAATTAATTTATCTGATTCATCAATAATATATAGTTTATCTAATGTTATAAGTGTGTCCGTATTATAACACAGGGTGTCCGTATTCGGACATGGGTGCCGAATACGGACACCCCCGTTATCTATGGAATTAAAAGATTAAATAACATTTTAAAATTACAATAATATCTATAATCATACTATATTGATATATTGTAATTTGTGAATAAAAATAATTAGTCATAAAAAGTTAAGACCATTTATTGTTAAAGTGTCAGTATTAGGTTACTTTCCCTTATATAAGCCAATTATTCAAATTCGATTCATCGTATTAGATTGTCGAACTTGTTTACAGGATTATATTTTTTAAATTGACTGCGAACTAGATTTTCATACTTAATTTCAAACTAGATTTACATACTCGATTCGATTTGACGTACTCAATTGTCGAAATTAATTGTAAAATTATATTGTGTTATCATACTTGATCTTCAAACTAGTTTATCTGATTAGATTATCGAACATAAGTGTGCCTCTAGATTTGCATACTTGATTTGATTTGTCGTAGGATTGTCGTAGGCCTACTTGATTTCAAAATTATATTGTCTTTGTATACCTGATTGTCATAATAGATTATATTTTATTTCTTTCCTATCGAATTAAATGAACATACTTGATTTTCGGATTTGTTTATCTGATTAGATTTTCTTACTTGATTGCAAACTAGATTTTCATACTCGATTCGATTTGTCGTACTCGATTTTTAAAATTGATTGACAAATTAGACTGTCGTATCATACATGATTTTCAAACTAGTTTATCTGATTATATTGTTGAACATATGTGTGACTTTAGATTGTTATTTATAATAATATCGATTGTAATCAATTATATTTTAAAATTAAATAAGATATTTTTTTAATTATAATATCCATTTAATTTTAATTTTAAATATTTATTTCAAAATAAATGTTTATAACTTACCTTACCTTACCTTACCAGGTCGAGCTTGATCGGCAATTTATAACACGTACTTTCCATTTATCCCTTTATTTCATCGCAGCTGGTAATTCCTCGGTTCTACATCCAGTATCCTTCACCAGTTGATCGATATATGTTAAGGGCGGTCTTCCTCGAAATCGTTTGCCATGAGATGGTTGCCAGAGTAGTAAGTCGCTTGCTAGTTCGCTTTCGCTTCTCCAGCAATGTCCTGCAAATCGTAATTGTTGTTCGCGTATAGCTACTGATATTTTGGGTATATTTCTGTATAGTTCCTTGTTTGTCAGATGTTCTCTCAGTGACTTATTTAGAGCTGCTCGGAGCATTCTAGTATAGGCTCCATCTATTTTTCCCTCAAGTTTAGCTGTTATAGTCAACGATATGGCACCATATACTAATACAGATTCAACTGCCGCTCTGATAAAATGTCTTTTTAATTTGTCGGGCATCTTAGATTTCCAGATTTCTTGCATACTATTTAGTGCTGACCAGGCTTTGGCAATTATCATTTGAATATCATTTTCTGTTGACCCGATGCAGCTCCCAATATAGTTGAAATTTTCCACTTTTGCAATAATTTTACCATTTATGCTGTTTATTGTGATATCATCGGAGTCAGAATTTTGATTTAATTTCATGTATTGAGTTTTTTGAGTATTTATACTTAGTCAGATTTCATTTGATGTTACTTCTATTTGATGTAGCAGAGTATTTGCACTTTTCATATCATTTGTTGTGATTGCTATATCGTCAGCATAATCAATATTAGTTATGTGTGTGGCCAGATAATGTCTACTTCGTCGTTCAGTTAGTGTGAAACCTAATTCGGCGTTTATATCTACAGAAGTCTTAAGAATATAGTCGAGACATAATATAAACAGGAAGGGAGCAAGAGTATCTCCTTGCAGTACCCCAGTGGTAATCTCGAAAAATTCAGTATCACCATCGGGAGATCTAACCATAGAACGAGTATTTCTATACAGCATCATTATAGCTTCTATAGTTTCTGTTGGAATTCCATATATTTGCAGATTTGCTCCATCTTATTTTGTTTTATAGAATCGAATGCTTTTGAGAAACCTATGAATAAAAGTGTTAATGATAGGTTTTTTGATTTAACACCTTCTAATATACGACGAATTGTTAAAATGTATCCTGATGTAGATCTATTATTTCTGAAACCATTTTGATTCTTCCGTAGAATAGGATCATTTCTGGTCTAATTCGGTTTAAGATCATTAGGTTACATATTTTTGCCGTAATTGATGTGAGTGTTATTCCCCTATAGTTTTCTTTTTTAGGGAATGGCAGTATACATCCTTCTCTCCATCTTTCTATAGTTTCTTGGGAATATACACTATTGCAGGATTCTAGTAAGACATTTTGAAAGTCTTCTAGTTTCCATACTTCTGCTGGTATTTCATCTAGCCCTACCGATTTTCCGTTTTGAATACTTTTATAGCTTTAGTTAGTTCATAAGCGGTGAATAATCCTGTCTTAATATCTAGTTTAGTAATGTCTTGGTCTGATCTTTCATTTATGTTATCGTTTGTTGAAATTGATGTTGGTTTGCCGAGAAATTATTTAAAGTGATCATGTCATAGCTTTAAGTTTGGCTTTGTTGGACTTCTTCCTACCACTAACTTCATTCACTGTTTTCCATGCGAGTGCAGACTTTTTAAAACTTATTGCATATTCAATCTCTTCGATATTTCGTGTAACATATTCCTCTTGTTCTCTTTGATACATATTTGTGAGTATATTTTGAGCGTCTACGAAGTTTTTTATGTTTCTTGGTGAAGGATCTATGTTTTTAAGTTCTGCTGCCTGATGAAGAAATTCACGTTTCTGACAGATAAGCAGCGTTTCCCATGGTAGACTCTTTATAAGTTTCGGTTTTAATAGGATTATATTTTCAGCAGCTTCTTTGCATGCTATCTCAAAATAGTTATATCTTGTATTTGCACTTACATATGTTGGTTTAAATTCTTGGAGGGTTTTAAATCTATCTTTAACCTCAGTTACGAACTTATTTCGGAAATTAATATCTTGTTTCAGTTTAGTCTAATCATATGGTTTATTATTACATAATTTCTTTTTGTTTGCTCTCAAACAGAGTAGTATTTCGGCTGAAATTATACGATGATCAGATGCTAAACTTATGAAAGAATTGTAAGCTCTGCAGTTTTTTGCACTGTTTTTCAATTTTTTATTGATGATTATAAAATCAATTTGTGATTTAAAATTATTTGGAGAGGTATGTGTCCATAGTTGACCTGATCTCTTCTGAAATTGTGTATTCAAACATAGAAGATTATTTTCATGAATGAAATTTTTAAGCATATTTCCAACTATAACTAATATATCATTATACACGAACTTGCATTTATTAATATATAAACAAGTTATACATATAAGAGATTGTTTAATTATCCTCTTCTATAATAATAATGTGTGCATACATTTGATACAATTTTTTTAAATTTAAATAAAATTAATTTAATTTTTTTTTTTTTTAATATTTAAAATTTCAAAGATAATAAACTCGATCGAGCCATATGACCGGCTAGACTAGTTCGAGCCGTTCACTGACCCGGGTCGGCTCGAAAAACTCGGCTCGTTCTAGATCACTAATTGTAATGACAATTTATGTTATAATAAATAATATAATTCAAATACAAATACCATGTATATACGTTTTTTTATTTATTATGTATAATAATATGTCTGGAAATAAATTAATTTACATAAATAATAGCGAAATATTATCATTAAACAAAAAAATATCGAAGAATATAATACATGGAAATGTATGTTTTAATTAAGTATATTAACTATAATTTAAATTAAGCTTTATATATAAACTAAATTATACACGATCTATTATACAAACTTATACAAACTTACTTATAATAGGCTACTTTAGCTAGTAACGGAAGAATGCGTGTGAATTTCCCAAATCACAATGATAATAAGAGTATAGAAATCAAAGAACACAATTATTGCAGATTCTTAGAGATTGATACCCTAGACCAGATAGCCGGTAATGTTATTTAACTTATTTATTATTAGAAATATATTATTAAATTATAAACAATAATCTATATATATATATATATTATAGCATATATTTTGTATAATAAAGTTAGTTTTATATTATACATTAATATATATATATACTTGACAATTTATATAAATATATGTAATATTTATTTTATTAAACTAATAATATATAAAAGACTAATTTATGTTAAATAAATTATAACTAATCATAATTATATTATATTAATAGTATTCATTAATAATATTCAATATATATATATATATATATAGTTGAGGTAGATTCGAATATCATAAAATATAAAGATTTAACTGGCTACCGAAAGAGGATCTCATCCGCTAAAACAATTATTATAATTTCAAGTTAGTCAACTTATATAAGCGTACAGGAATTACAAAAAAATAAGTATACACAAACACACACATATATATATATAAATATATATATATATATATATATATATATATATATATATATATATATATTAAAGGTGACTTATAGCCATTCACCTTTAATATATATATATATATATATATATATATAAATATATATATATATATATATATATATATATATATATATATATATATATATATATATTAAAGGTGAATGGCTATAAGTCATGTTTCTTCATTCGTCTATAAACAATGTTGCCAAACTCTGATATAATAATAATTATTATTATTATATATATATATATATATATATATATATTTATTATTTATATACACGTATGATAAGTGCAACTAAAACTAATCGTCATCGTATGTACATACACGTACAAGTATCTAACGTACACTGTTAACCATTAGGGTACAGCGAGTGCCTTTTTAGGGTGTTAGTAGTGTCCCCATAGCCGTACCCTAATTAGGGTACAATTTGAATAAACTCGATCAGTACCCTAAAAATGATCAAACTGTACCCTAAAGAATGTTAGCTCGTTGTACCCTAATTATATGATACCCTGTACCCTAGTATATTTGTTTGGTATGTACCATAATTGAATTGCATGATATGTAAATATAATAATCACGTACCCTAATATTTAACATAGCTGTACCCTAATAAATATATAGAGTATACCCTAGTGCTTTAACAGTCATGCACCCTAATATTTAACATATATGTACCCTAACAATATATATTGTACCTTGGTGAGTTTAAAAGTCGTGTACCCTAAATAGGGTACACGGTAAATTGTTGTGATATTTTAACTATCTGTAACCCTATAAATTGAATTCGCTGTACCCTAATTTGTAACAGTGTACCTAACGCACATGCAGGTATTTACATGTTATTGAGCCTTCCATACCACGCAATGCGTACGCATTCGGTGATCAGTCGACTGTTCTTCGAGTATAGATTCTCTAAGAATTCACTCTACCGAGAAGTTATGAGATTTTCACAGGTTACACGCACATATTATTCATATATATATATATATATATATATATATATATATATATATATATATATATATATTTATGTAGTATAGTGGCGTTTACGTATCTACTACTAATCAATTTACATCGATCTAAATTACTAAAGAAATACGCGTTTCATTCATTTATTATAATTTACTCGTGGTAACTGTCGATATCAGGTTATTCGCATACGTCTGCTCGCTTCGACCGCTAGCTCAAAAAGGAAGTTCACCTTGGAACAATTCCAGATGTCACGCCCACAATATGTTAAGGGGCGTGCCAGATAAATACTAATAATAATACGGTTGGAGTCGGTAGCGCTCCAGAAGCAGGTCGTATCGTCCCAGCAGCAGCTCGTCGGTCGCAGTCGTCGTCGTGGTCGCAGGGTGAAGATCGGGATACGTGGTGGAGGAAATACGTGGTGACGGAATACGTGGTGGGGGAAATACGTGGTGACGGAATACGTGGTGGGGGAAATACGTGGTGACACACTACATCACATACCTCCCGGACAACGATTTTAGTGCCCACACTAAACGTACTACTAATATATAACAGAATATAGTATAATATAAGATGGATATAATATGATAATGATAATGATATAATGATATGATAATGAATAAAAGATATAATAATTAATGAAAGATAATGTGCCGGAATCGTGTCGGAGGTGGCCATGGAGGTGGCAATACATGCATAGTGTATTTCGGTGATGGCATCCCGGATGTCATGGGTGTCGTGGGGAAAAACGCGGGGATCACGGGGGTCGATGGTGACGTCGAGCGGTTCACGGGGGTCGTGGGGATAAACGCGGGGGTCACAGGGGTCGATGGTGACGTCGATCGGTCCACGGGGGTCGTGGGGATAAACGCGGGGGTCATGGGGGTCGATGGTGACGTCGAGCGGTTCACGGGGGTCATGGGGATAAACGCGGGGGTCACGGGGGTCGATGTTGACGTCGAGCGGTTCACGGGGGTCATGGGGATAAACGCGGGGGTCACGGGGGTCGATGGTGACGTCGAGCGGGTCACGGGTGTCGTGGGGATAAACGCGTGGGTCACGGGGGTCGATGGTGACGTCGAGCGGGTCACGGGGGTCGTGGGGATAAACGCAGGGGTCACGGGGGTCGATGTTGACGTTGAGCGGTTCACGGGGGTCGTGGGGATAAACACGGGGGTCACGGGGGTCGATGTTGACGTCGAGCGGTTCACGGGGGTCGTGGGGATAAACGCGGGGGTCACGGGGGTCGATGGTGACGTCGAGCGGGTTACGGGGGTCGTGGGGATAAACGCAGGGGTCACGGGGGTCGATGGTGACGTCAAGCGGTTCATGGGGGTCATGGGGATAAACATGGGGGTCGTGGGGATAAACGCGGGGGTCACGGGGGTCGATGTTGACGTCGAGCGGTTCACGGGGGTTGTGGGGATAAACGCGGGGGTCACGGGGGTCGATGGTGACGTCGAGCGGGTCACGGGGGTCGTGGGGATAAACGCAGGGGTCACGGGGGTCGATGGTGACGTCGAGCGGTTCACGGGGGTCGTGGAGATAAACGCGGGGGTCACGGGGGTCGAGGGAGAAGGTATCGCCGATATCGAGGGGGAAGTCATCACGGGCGTCGGGGAAGAAGGTATCGCGGGTTTCCCATAGAGTTCGCTCAACATCTCTATCAGGTCTGCCCAGTCACTCTTGTGCGTAACGCCTTCGACTCGTAACTCACGCAGTGCAATCCCTCCGACATGTTCCAACAGAAAACCTGACCGGTGTGCCACGGGGAATCTGGTCTCCTCGAGATGTCTTTCCAGCGTCTCGACCCACACTTCCAAATTATCGTCTAGCGCGCCCGAGAACGTTGGCATTTGCCTTCGCGCTATGTATTTTATACCCATGTTCTACACTTAGTAACAAGGAGAAGGACTTTGGTTATATCGCTCGCTCTCAATCTCAATGGGATATTCCTTTTCTTCGATCCTGTTCGCTAGCGCCAAATGTAGTATAGTGGCGTTTACGTATCTACTACTAATCAATTTACTTCGATCTAAATTACTAAAGAAATACGCGTTTCATTCATTTATTATAATTTCCTCGTGGTAACTGTCGATATCAGGTTATTCGTATACGTCTGCTCGCTTCGACCGCTAGCTCAAAAAGGAAGTTCACCTTGGAACAATTCCAGATGTCACGCCCACAATATGTTAAGGGGCGTGCCAGATAAATAATAATAATAATACGGTTGGAGTCGGTAGCGCTCCAGAAGCAGGTCGTATCGTGCAGCAGCTCGTCGGTCTCAGTCGTCGTCATGGTCGCAGGGTGAAGATCGGGATACGTGGTGGAGGAAATACGTGGTGACGGAATACGTGGTGGGGGAAATACGTGGTGACGGAATACGTGGTGGGGGAAATACGTGGTGACACACTACATCATATATATATATATATATATATATATATATATATATATGACTCATATATATATATATATGTATGCCTAGGGTCATTATTATATATATATATATATTTAAAATTCCCGTGTGGCTCAGAAATATAGCCAATAGGAAGCCACCATTAAAATAGGTCGTTAAGAGGATGAGCGACGCTCGATCTATACATAGATTTTAACATGTAGGAGATAGGGTATACCCTACGCGTATACGCGTATTGGTACGTGTTTTAAAAACCCTAAGGTTTTTTATACAATATAGATTGACATTTTTGTTTTATTATATAGAGTTGAATAAACTATCTATATGAAAACAATAGCACTTTTTTTATTTCTATTACTAATTATAATATATTTTATGTTTTATAAAACTATTAATTTTTTAACTTTTATGTTTTAATTATTTGTATTACATATTTTCATTACGACTACAAAAACACCACTGTTTTATATAAATACAATTAAATAGCTTTATAATGGTGAAGATTTTAATAACATTCAATAAAGGGAAGAAAAAAAAGCCTCGGGGTTTTTAATGTTGATATGTATGAGAAAATAAAGTTATGATAGAATCGAGTTCAGAATAAATAGTTACTTTTATGGTAAATTTATAGTGATTTTCATTTATATTGTTAGATATAATATGGAATAACTGAGAATAAACCAATAAAACACATGTATATATATATATGAGTACATATGTATTCTCATTATAAATATGTATATACTAATTATATATAGAAATATAGAAATATGTAAATAAATAGTCAATATGTAAATAAATAAATAGTTAACTGAGTGCATAGATTTGTATTTTATATAGATCGGTATTTCTATATATCGCCAATATAAAATTATTCAACATACATGGTGCCTCGATTTAGGAAACTTAAGATGGCCACCATCATATGACCAATGCATTTAACAAATATTCAAACAAATAATATTGATTTATAAATGTATACACTTAATTTATTTTCTATATACGCTTATAAAATGCGTTTCAATTATATACAAATGAACATTTATATTTATTTAAATTATATATTTATATTGCAATATAAATGTATATATATATAATATGTATACATGTATTCACTAAAGTACATACGTGCAATAGTATTCATATATAGGCATATTATTACTATAACAGTTACACAGCGCGGAACGTTCGTAATATATATGTAGGTACAATGATTTAATTTGATTATATTCGGTAAAATAGGCTGTTCAATAAACTGTTAATCAAAAACTTGCTCGCAAATTACCTAATGGGCGTGTAAAAAATGGAACTTGCTTGTACTAAAAAATTGCCGATAAGCGTGGAAAATAAATAGAACATTTTCATTCCCCCGAAATTTCGCCGATGAAAATTATT
This sequence comes from Osedax fenrisi, assembly GCA_964019155.1. Taxonomy (NCBI): domain Eukaryota; kingdom Metazoa; phylum Annelida; class Polychaeta; order Sabellida; family Siboglinidae; genus Osedax; species Osedax fenrisi. The sequence continues at coordinate 85,196,145 of OZ025240.1, read as the reverse complement.
TAAGTAATCCTATACTTTTTCTAAATTATGATAATATCATTTAAGTGACACATTGAACTACAATTTTAATCAAAATTATATTGATAATACAATTGGAATCGTGTTGAACTAATTGCTCAATATTGAATATAAAGCAATTGAATATTGATTAAATATTGTATTCAATATTAAAATGTAATTATTATGGAATTTAAGTTTTAAATCTAACTTAAATGAAATTATATAATATATGAGTTAATACTTTGCTACGGTACTACTTATTACGCTAATAAACTAATATTTATTTTAATATTATATTTTACATCTAAACTTACGTTCAACTTACATCAACAACTTAAGTTGAACTTAGGTTTTGAACTTAAGTTTTTGATGAATTAAGTTGAATACCTGGCTAGTTATATTTCTATTATCAATTTCTATATTAATAGATATTGTTGTAATCCCTTGAGACAAGTTATATTGTTGTTATTTTGCTGGAGTCCTTTCATCCCAACCAGGAACTTAGATGATGTTTTCACTTATAACCATGTATGGCTCTAATGTCCCTTCAAAGCCACTCTCATGTTAAGGCATCCATGGTTTTAACGAGAGCCGATCATTTATTTATAAACAATTATATAAGATTACTTCTAAATAATATGTTAAGACCCAGTTTATAAAATTAATTAATACTTCGGACGAGGCTCGAACTCGCGTCCTACTGCTTGTGTGTCTGACACCTTGCCAACTGGGCCACACAGTCAGTTTTGAATATATATATATATATATATATATATATATTCTAAAGTTATAACCTACTATATACACCACTACGACATATTCTATTTAATATTATTATTATTTATTTACATAATTTTAACAATAGATGATACTTATATAATTCACGTTGTTATGATATATATAATTGAAAAAAATAAAATATTCTTTGAAATGTTATATAAAGTATTACTTAAGTTATTAACATACATATTCATTAGTTATCTCTCGTATTGTCTCATATCTTTCAACTCTACACTCTTTCTCACGATATCCATATTCATTACTATTATATTCCCTCTATATATCAGATATATATATATATATATATCACCACATGTTTATCAACATCCTTTATCTACTCTTTCATATCATAATATATCGACCTATATACAATAATATCTATATCATATATATCAAACAATATATATATATATAAAAACTTATATAATAATAATATTATCCTTCTCTCATATTCTTCCTCCCTTCATATCGTCATATCTATCACTATTTCCTTCTCATTCTCTTCATTCTAACTCAAATCCACCCCTCTATCTCTATAACTCCTACCTCCCATGCATAGTTGATGAATCCCTCTCTCCGTACCCCCCCCCCGTCTTCTATAACCGCTCAATCTACCCAACAGTTGCTGTACCTCTCCACGTTCAGCGTTAACTTCCTGATATTTGGTTTCACGCAGAAGCAGTTCCGGCACGAGTGTAAACGTCTGCTAGTTCGCATCGTCAGACGATTCAAGGTCGTCTGCGTACACAACCAACGTGCAAAGACTCTAGAATATTGACAGTTAACTTCATCGTTATCGGCTGCATATTTATGTAATAACAATATTAATAATATATATATAAGTATACTCTTATATAATTATATGTTATTTCAATATCGTTTATATTAAAGTATAAGTAGTCATATTCATTGTTCTTATCGATGTTTACGATACATTTTTTGTAGGTAATCCTATTATTAATTATTATATTTATTATTGTATTTTATTTATACGAGCTCATTATGTGTTATATTTATGGATAAATTATTCAAAAAGTTGGCTGTATACCATTATTTTATGTGAAATATAGTTACCATATCTTTCATGGTATTGGTCCGAATGTTCACGTGAAAAATGTAATCCATTGATAAATATCCGATTATAATCGAACCCTGCAGGGAGAATATTATTTTTTTTTAAATATCATATTATTTTAATAGAAATTATTATATTTTATATTTTGTTCCTCACTTAATTTGTAAATATAAATGTATTATGCTTATCATTATTATATAAAAATAGATTATTAATAAACCGAAAATAAATTAAATTATGCTTATTTTTTATTATTATCAGAATATTATTATTGAAAATTTAAATACAAAGTATTTATTAAACACTACACAACTACTTATTAATAAACATATGCGATTACTTATACACACTACACTAACATTTGATTTATTTCACACATTATTAAACACAACATAAGTGTATCAATATATAATGGTCGGTTATTTAAAGTAAATATTAATTAGGAAATTACACGAACTTAAAAATTATCAAAAGTATTGTGATCGTTATTTTATTAAAAATATAATAATTATTTAAAAATATATATATTGTTTCAAATAATATTTGAATTTTAGTTATATTTTATTTATATATATATATATATAATATGTATTTCATATATACGTTGCAAGACGGATAGCGCGTCACTCAATGTTTGGAGAAGAGTGTTTTTAAGTCGTACTCTTTATTCAAATAACCTATTACATATATATATATATATATATATATATATATAAACATTATAATATAATATAACATACTAAATATGTACATACCGTATATACATTCGGGTTCGTCTACATATAACAATATATGGATATAATTCGTCTCGCTATGAATCGCAATCCGTAATGATATTGATACGTAAACAGTGACTAATCGTGTTCACTGAAGCGAGACCTCGCATTCGTCACGTTACGCATGACCAGGCATTGATATTATATAATAGTTGTGTAAGAGTGTATTTTAACAGTAATGTATATAATAGATAATTCACATTGCTACATATATATCATCGATATAAAGAAAACTTTCTTTATATCGATGATATATATATATCATTTAAGAAGCTTATATTTGAATATAATGTAATACTATTAACTTGATAATTATTCCCCCTGATTCAGCTATTATTTCAAAACCCACTCAAGGTAATCTGATTTCTGAACATTATGTTATTTCTTTTGATATACTTGTCTCTCCTATTATATTTAGTGACCATGTTAAACACTACAGAAACATTTCAAAAATTAATCTACAATTGTTCATCAATTCTGTATATATATATACATATATACATATATGCTTATATATATATATTCATAATACATCTTTAGTGAATTACATATCTTATGATAATTTTAATGACGCATTACGATATTCCCTTGATGCACATTCACCTTTAATAATTAGTACCAAGAAATATGGTGCTCACTCTCCTTGGTTTAACAATGACCTTGTTCTTCTAAGGAGAAGAACTACCTCAGTTGAAACTCGCTACCATTAGTTGAAATTCAAATGAAGCAAATGTTTTCCCATCTTGAATCTTTCACAAATATAAGATCTTTGTACAAGAAAAAATTATCAGCAGCAAAATCTTCCTTCTATACTGATAAACTTAATAACTATGGAACTTCTGGATAATAAGGTTTCTTGTTATTTGGTTCTTCTTGATCTGTCTAGTGCTTTTCATACCGTCTACATGAAATAGGTATTCATGGACAGGTTCACAACTAGTTGATGTCATTTGTATCTAATAGAATATCTTCGGTAAAGATCAAGTCATCTTTGTCGGCTCCATTTGATCACTCTCATGGCGTTCCTCGAGGATCAGTACTGGGTCCGATTATTTTTATTTTGTATATTCTTCCCATTAATTTGATTTTTTTTAAATACCCATATATTCGTTATCACCTCTTTGCTGATGACTTACAAATTTATACTTTTTCCCACCTGGTTCTGATATTTACATAATTAAACTTTCAATTGCTAACTGTATTAATGATGTAATCTCTTAGTTTTCCTGTAATTCACTTTCATTAAATATTACTACAACTGATATCATTATATTTTCTATATCTCTTTCTTCAATTACTCTCACTCATCCATTCCTTATCTCACTTCCTATCTCAAACACCATCACTACTCTAGGTTTTACTATAAATAATGCATTAGATTGCTCAGTACATATATCAAACACTGTCCGCACTGCTAATTATTTCCTGTATAATGTAGGCATGGCTCGTTCTAAGCTAACATTTAATTTAACTAAATCATTATTACATTCATTAGTATTTAGTCGACTTAGATATTGTAATACGCTTTCATTAACATTCCGCAAAAATTGATGAAAACATTCGATTCAATACAACGTAGAGCTGTTCGCATATTATTTAAGCTAAAGCGTAATGATATAACCATATCTATACATTCCATAATGGCGACTCTCGGGTGGTTGACGTTTCGAAATTTATGCTAGTTTCGTCTTCTTTGCATTACTCACAAGGCTATATACATGGGAGTTCCGTCATACCTATCAAAGGGACTCATAATTTCTGCAACTACTCGTCCGAGTTGTAAATGTGAGCTGATGAAACTCTCTGTACTGCTTGTCTCATCTATATATGCAGATGCTGCTTTCACTGTTGCTGCTCCGAAGTACTGGAACAGTCTTCCCGATGAATTACGGACCCAATAATATTTGATTACTTTTAAATGTCGACTATACTCATATATATTATCATTATAATTTCTTCTTTTTAAATTTATTATTTGTTGTGTAACTATTTATTTGTTTTATTATTTCAACTTGACGCACATAAACGTCCATCGTTTTCTGAGTCAATAAACCTTTCTATTATTATTATTATTATTATTATTATTATTATTATTATATGCATATAATTACTAATCGTGTCGTGAACGCTATATTGCAATGGTAATTATGTGCGATATTATGCTAGGATGTAGTGAACACAATTCATATGTTACATCTACATAGACTACAAGCGACCCAGGTGCAGGGCCGGTATAAGGGGGGGGGCAAATCGGGCAATTACCCGGGTCCCCACATTTATGGGGGCCCATGAATTATTTTAGAAACATTTTTTCTTACTATTTATATACAAATAAATTCTTAACTGTATTTTTCTTATATATTATTAAATCTAATTAAAAAATAAAAATAATATAATACATTCATTAAATAAGAGTCATTTAGGCCGATTTAAAAAGTGAATTTGACAATAATAAAACAACGTAAATTTATAAATATACACAAATATATGGCGGAAATACGTATATGAAGATGTTGGAACACATGCTAATAGTGATCACCGTATATCATATTGCACATCTCTGATTGTCAGATAAAATAGTATGAAACGGTTTGATAAATAAATTGTTGATAAACGTATTAAGGAAATCTTAACAATGTATAATACTATACCGTAGTTTACGAAAATAAAAGTATACTATTTTTTTAATAAAATTAAATATGAGATATATATTAAGATATATTTTAACTATGATTTATGATATTTGTAAAGGATTATATAATCAAAAATTACGAAAAAACGATATTCTATATAGATTTATAATTATTATAGTAAAAAGTAATTAGATATTTAAAAAATAATTGTTCTCAAAATAATTAATTGTCTCTATAGCAGCTGCTATAGCTCCTACTAGTATACTGCTCGTATTAATAACATGTGTATCTTATCATAATGTATCTACCTATATATTATTCTATTTTTTTTAGTACTAACGCGTGTAAATAATATATATATATAAATAGTTTTAATTTAAAAACGAATATTCTGCTTTATAGTATTTTTAATGATGACTATTCACTGTTAAAAATTAGGGTACAGCGAGTACCTTTTTAGGGTGTAAGTAGTGTCCCCATAGCCTAATTAGGGTACACTTTGAATAAATATGATCAGTACCCTAAAAATGATTAAACTCTACCCTAGATAATGTTATAAGGTTGTACCCTAATGATATGATACCGTGTACCCTAATGCAATTGTATAATATATAATAACATATATGTACCTTAATTGAATTGCATGATATGTAAATATAATAATCAAATAACCTAATATTTAACATAGCTGTACCCTAATAAATATATAGAGTGAATATAAATATATGTTAAATATTAGGGTGCATGACTGTTAAATACCCTAGGGTACACTCTATATAGGTATCACTATAGCGAGTTTAAAAGTCGGGTGTACCCTATTTAAGGTACATGGTAAATTATTGTGCTATATTATTAATATGTGCTATATAACGATATGTATCCTATAAATTGAATTCGCTGTACCCTAATTGTTAACAGTGTTGATGAAAAGTAATTCTTTACATAAAATGATTATCTTTTTCAACAGACTATTATTACAGAAATAAATTATATTTATATTTATCGAAACAGATATTATTTATAAATATATTTATATATATATATATAATCTAAATATAATACTAAAGGCATTTTTGCAATTAACCAACAAGTAGGTTGCAAATGAATGTTTAGATTGACATAACCCTCTATCTATTTACATATAAATACAGTGCACAATGGCGATATTAGTATTAGAGAACGCGTGATAACTAAAGAAGAAATACGAAATTTAAAATATTATAATTAAATTAACCCAATTCCAGATACATCACGTATAGGTATACCTATACTTATAAGTTAACAGCCATCGTAATATATACCAAGTTAGGTATTATTATTATATATTTCTTGATGTACGTGGAGATTCATTATGACATTGGTCAATATTTAGCTAATGATTTACTAGAATTTTTTTAAATAATAATATACTTATGATGATGATGATATTAAGTTTATTAGCACTAAAATAGTATCATGTAGACCCCTTCGCTCGTGCGGGAAGAAAATAATAATAAAATAATAGTAATACGATAATAATTTAATAATAATATACATTCAATATACCACAGACAACAATACTAAATAATATAAAGGACTATTATATACTACAGTCTGCATTGATATTGTGTAGTTGTATATACTACAGACTGCATTGATATAGTATAGTGTTATATAATAATAAGATACTAATAATACAATAACAATTTAATAATTATATACATTTAATATAACACGGACATAAATAATAAGTTGGATGATTTAATGATTATGGGTAGAGAGAAAATAAGAAGTAAGATTTATAAATATTTTGTGGGATCTAATAGAACGAATGGTATACCATCCTATAGGAGGGAGTGAATTCCATAGGGTTGGCCGGAATTTTTAAAAGCTCTAGAATTTAGGGAAGTTTTACATGATTTCTGGGATATAAGTAGAGGAGCATTTTGGTAACGAAGAGAAAATAATATAGTACGTTTTTTAATTAGATCAGAGATATAGCTAGGGGTGAAAGAATATACTTATAATAGATTATATTGCTCAAAGTTATGAAAATGCCAGAAATATATCTGGAAGATTCAATGAAATGAAAGATATCATAATATAACATAGTATATTGTCAATATGGATCACCATATCTACGCTGTGCATTCCTAAAAACTGGTTGGCCTTTGAATCTTCGACAATTGTCGCAATATTCTTAGTTTCATCCCAAATCAATATAATTTATTTATCTAAACTAAATAAAGAATATATTAACTTCTAGATTAAAGAATAATGTTATATGTTTTATTAAAAGCATTATCGAATATAAGATGGTCATCATAAACAGATTATATTAGTACACTATCTTGTAGCTTTCCTATAATTACATAAGTTATATCTTATATTATATATGTTAAAATATTACGTAAATTACATTACTATAGTAATCTATATAGAGTCAACGTATTTATTCAATAATATGCGAATATTATAATATAATAATTTGAAACTTTAATATTATGAAACCCATGGAGCTATAGCTATATCTATATTAAAGTTTCAAATTATTATATTATATTATTCGCTTATTATTGAATAAATACGTTGACTTATTATAATTACTTCGTAGAATAAAGTTGATTAGAAAAGTGTTGCAATAAGGTTAAATTGAGATAATAGCGGTAATACAAAATATTGATGCACTCTCTATATATATTTAAGTGAGCAAATAAATGATTATGAGGAGTTGATTAGAGTATACAAACAAAACAAATTACAAAAGAATAAGTATAATAATAAATTATGATACAATTAGTGAATTTACATCATATAAGAAGTTAAAAATAACTATTTTCTAACAATATTTAACAATTTAATTAATAAGTATATAGTAAATACTAAAAAGATAATCATGTAGTTATTAGTAATAATGTAAGATGATATAGGTATATATATATATATATATATATATATATATCATCTGACATCAATTAATATGATAAGTATATAATGTAATTCTTTATTAAACATATATTATACAATATTGATATACACATCAAATAATGGACTATCCAAATATGAATATATATATATATATATATATATATATATATATATGTATATTTTATTATTTTTATATATATATATGTATATATGGGCTAGATATATCAAAATGTAGACATTTTCATCCTAATAGGTAATATTTAATGGTAAATGGTAAGCCTATATTTAATGGTAAATATTTACACTTGAGAGAGAAGATTCTCTAAACTTAAACTTATAAATAATTTTCTATAAATTTATCTGACACAATAAATACTTTCAAGTCTGTAACATTATTTTTAGAATTAAAGATACTTAATTAAATTGATACTGGATAAATAATACTGCATTTGTAGAGGAAATCGAGTAAAATAAACATTTAATTATATCATTATATATTATATATCATTATACTAATTATATCATTTAACCTATATTTATATCATTTTAATTAATTAATTTGTAACTTATAAAATATTACATGGAATGATTTTAAGTGGGTACCGTAATACCTATTTACATCCATAGCGTGAATAAAACCCCCTCTATATAGTATACGTATCTTAAAGGGGTCCTCCTTCACACGATACATGTAACTATATATGAAAAACAAATTTGTTAAAGATTTTAAATATTATTACATAATTTGATCACACATAATGTAATAATACATTATTAATATATATATATATATATATATATATAAATATAAATAAATTGAATGGTTATATGAGTTGGGAAATGTACATGTTGTGATAAGAATAATAAATTTGTTAAATTAATTTACTAATTAATGAACATAATATATGGATTTGAGGTAGCATTACAATGATAGTTTAAATCACCAAGGACAATATGATATACCCTATATACTATAGTATGTGGTGAATTATGAGATCAGTAGCAAGATCGTTAAACTCACTTAGAAAGGAAGCGAATTATGGTTTAGGCCGTCTTTAAATGACAGTAATGGATATAGATTTATGTTGTTGAGTGAACGATATAGTTAGACAGTCAGACTAGGAGAAGTTATAGGATATAGATATACATTGTAAAGGTATAGCAGCTTTATGAGGAAGCCAACCCCACCACCACGACCTGATAAACGTGGCGATAAGAGTAATATATAACCAAAATTGTAAAACAGGGCAAATATGTCGGAATTATCTTGAGAGATCCATGTTTCCGTTAATGTAATAATACTAAATTCGGACTTTTTAAGGAATGGTAATAAGAGGGAGGCGGATCGAAACGAATATTGATTAGGGCAATGCGTTCATATAGTTCTTCAGATTTAGTTAGTAAGTGAGTTATGAGAACAAGGCATATGATAAGATTTTAGTGAGTGAACAACTGGGAAACTAGTGATGGTGGAACTATTTAAATAAATAGATTGAGTTGATTTCACAGGAAAATAATGGGAGTTTGAATGTTCATAGGGATTATTAGGTGGGGGGGTCTGAATTAGTATAAATGGAGAGATTACTAGATGAGAGAATGGAAGATTTAAATTTAAGGTAGGAAGATTACCAATCAATAAGGATAGTTGAAGGTATAGTAATTTGGGGAAGTGACCAGTAAATAGAATTATATATAAGTCGTATTTCAAATGAATTTGTATATGTGTTAAATATAGGTTTAGTATTTATAGGGGTAAATATATATGCATGATAACATATTTTACCTAATAAGCGGGGTTTGTAAAGTAGTTTCGTACATATAGATGGGAGAATCTGGGATCAAATTTAATAGAACTAAATCATCTGAAAAATATGTCACATAATTATTTATTAGAGAACTGGATAATTGCATTGTGGTTTTTAAATGTGACTATAGAAATAGAAATAGATATTTTACGCAGTAACATATGGGTAACGATTGGTGAAATGAATTAATTATTCTTATCAGAGTGCTTTAAATGTTCAATAATAAGTTAGAAAGAATATTATTCAGTTGAAGTTTACGAGGTATGGGAGGAGTATAGGGTATGGTAGAATTAGGAGGTATATGGGGGACGAGAGGAGATTGAACAGGGGTAGGAGAGGAAGATGATATAATAGCAGATGCGTAGTATTTATAATAAGGGAAAGGTTATGGGATATTAGCGGTTATGAAGGATGGGATCCCATCCTCGAGGACAGTTTTAAGCTCCATAAGTTTGGGAATATGTAATTTGGCAGGATAGGGGGTCGGATGGAGTGATTATTGAGACTTATAGGTATAGGGATAACTGGAGGAGAATATACTATACTGGATGTATTTAATGTGGTGTTATGAAATGTGAAAATGAGGAGAAGAAAAATGGTAAGGCACATGATATATGTGGACCATTGATATGAGTGCATGAATTGGATATAATTGATGCTGGGAAGAGGCATACATGGTGGTCGAAATAGTTACATGATATTAATTAAAAACAACAAATATTATATTTTAATATATGTATATATATATATATATATATATATATATATGTATATAATATTAATAATCATACAGGATTAATAGCTAATTATTTTTCTAGTAAATTTTCTGTATATAGTAATCTATATTTAAGTGATATTAAGTATTATTATATGAATATTAATATTAATATCGAGATTAGGTTCAATATACTATATAATTATAAATTATAATATTAAATAATAACCCGATATAGTTCTGTTATCCTTAAAATTGCGAAGTGGTGTTAATTTTATTATCCCATTATATTGTCATTTCAATAGTTATATCAGTAACATTTATAGCTTTTTTTCGTACTATATTTATAATCCATTTTTATAAAGACATGAGGTAGAAGTGGATGATATTTGTTATGACTTGGTAGAATTGTAATATATCGACGAATAGTAGATGATACAATTGTATATTGATAATTCTTTTAGAATATATATAGTTTTATAATATAGATATGTTAATGTTTACTTTAACTCATATATTTCTAGTATTAATATCAGTTTAGTTACACCAGGGTTACACTAACAAAATAACGACAAAATATCTCAGAAAGGGAGTAGTGGATTTTAGTATCAACATAAATAATATTTGTCTCGCTAGGCTATAGTCTCGATTCATTTTTTTCAATTTGTATTATTTTAATAATATATTTTGTATAATAAAGATACCAATTAATTTTTAATAAATTAGTTGAGTGTATTAATTTGTATTATTGATCAGTATAAATACATAAGTTTACAAATTTGAAAACAAAATATTATGTAATAAATTTAATATATTGATTAATTATTTTTGAAAAAAAATTACTTATTGTTGTATACATATATATATATATATATATATATATATATATATATATATATATTGTAATTGTTGAAATATCTTGTATATATATTTTGTTTGTATCTATAACCATTTTATATCCAAACGTAAATTACCACCACTCCCTTTTCTTCCGCTAATGTGTTATATCGCGTATGACTAATATATATATATATATATATATATATATATATATACTAGCTGTTTTTGGCCCGGTGTATGTGCGGATAGTTGATAATTATGAGTTATTATTAAAAAATTGCATGATCTAGGAGTATTTTAGAAATAAGAAATATATTATTTATTTGATTTAAATTAATTATGTTATAAAAAACAAATATTGAGAAATTAATATAATATACATAATAAATGGGAGTTAGTCCTATCTGAATTAGCCCTATCGGAGTTAGCCCTCTCTGAATTATCCCTATATGAATTAGCCCTATCGGAGTTAGCCCTATCGGAGTTAGCCCTATCGGAGTTAGCCCTGTCGGAGTTAGCCCTATCTTAATTAGCCCTATCGTAGTTAGCCCTATCTGAATTAGCCCTATCTGAGTTAGCCCTATCTGAATTACCTCCTTCTTAGTTAGCTCTATCTGAATTAGCCCTATCTGAATTATCCCTATCTGAATTAGCTTATTGGAGTTAGCCCTATCTGAATTAGCCCTATCTGGATTAGCCCTATCTGTATTAGCCCTATCTGTATTAGCCCTATCGGAGTTAGCCCTATCTGAATTATTCCTATCGTAGTTAGCCCTATCTGAATTAGCTCTATATTAGTTATCTCTATCTGAATTAGCCCTATCTAATTTAGCCCTATCTGAATTAGCCCTATCGGAGTTAGCCCTAAGGAGTTAGTCCTATCTGAATTATCCCTATCTGAGTTAGCCATATCTGAATTAGCCCTATCTGAGTTAGCCATATCTGAATTAGCCCTATCCGAATTAGCCCTATCTGAGTTAGCCCTATCTGAATTAGCCATATCGGAGTTAGCTCTATCTGAGTTAGCTCTATCTGAATTAGCCCTATGTGAGTTAACCCTATCTGAATTAGCCATATCGGAGTTAGCCCTATCGGAGTTAGCCCTATCGGAGTTAGCCCTATATGAATTAGCCCTATCGGAGTTAGAACTATCGGAGTTAGACCTATCTGAATTATCACTATATGAATTAGCCCTATCGGAGTTAGTCCTATATGAATTATCCCTATATGAGTTAGCCATATCTGAATTAGCCCTATCCGAGTTAGCCCTATCTGAGTTAGCCCTATCTGAATTAGATATATCGGAGTTAGCCCTATGTGAGTTAGCACTATCTGAATTAGCACTATCGGAGTTAGCCCTATCTAAGTTAGCACTATCGGAGTTATCCTTATCTGTATTAGCCCTATCGGAGTTAGCCATATCTAGAGGTCTGAATTTCAGAACATTTTGCGATCTCGAGACTTTTTGAATATAAGAATCATGATCTCGATAATTTTTGAATACCAAATGAAAATAAAAATTGCGATCTCGATACTTTGTGATTACCATAATTTAGATCTCGAGACTATTCGTAAATATTTAAAAATGATCTTGTTTCTAGAAAAAAAATATGGATTATCATTATTAATTAGTATTATACAATATATCACACTCTAGTAAAATAATGCTAACGATAATCCTGTTAGGCAAGGTTGTCTACTTTCACCCACACTATTCAATATTTTGCTTGAACAAATAATGAACGATGCTTTAGATAATCATGTAGGTTCAGTAAATATTGGTGGTAAAATAATCACAAATCTGAGATTCGCAGATGACATAGATGGATTAGCAGGTAGTGAAACTGAGTTAGCCAATCTTATTAAAATAATCGACAATTCAGCACGTGCATATGGAATGAAAATAAACTCTACGAAAAGTCAAATAATGGTAAATTCTGAAGGTAGTTTCACATCAGAAATAAAAATAAATAATGAGCCATTAAAAGTAGTAGACAGTTTTAAATACTTAGGAGCAATCATCGACGATAAAGGTTCAAAGGCTGAAATATTAGCTAGAACCGGACAGACGATTGCAGATCTATCTAGACTAAATGTTATATGGTACGATAAGTCACTAAAACTGAAACTGAAAATCCGACTCATTCAGTCACTAGTCAACTCAATATTCTTATATGCATGTGAGACATGGACAATAACGATGGAACTGCAAAGAAAAATACAAACATTAGAAAGGCGGTGCCTAATACGATTATTGAACATATCATACAGAGATAGAATTACTAACATTGAAGTACGCAATAGAGTTACCAAAGAAATCGGTCCACATTCGGAGCTACTAGCAATGGTCATCGCGAAGAAATTGAGATGGTTTGGTCATGTGACAAGATCAAATTCCATGTCCAAAACAATTCTACAGGGTTCTATTGAAGGTAAGAGAAGACGAGGTAGGCCAAAAATGCAATGACAATATCGTGAAATGGACTGGTCTTGATATAAATAAAGCGATGAGAGCGGGATGGAAAAAAGAGAGGGATGGAAAAAAATTGTGAAGAAATCAACTGCGCCCCTACGGCATCCAAATGCTATGGGATAGGTAAAAGGTAAAAATACAATATATTACAATTATAATTATTATTATATTAATGACATGAAAGTATAAATTTAAAATATTTTATTTGTAATTTTTATTAATAAAAATTAATTTATTTAAATGATTTAAAATATTTTATTAGTAATTTTTATTAATAAAAATTAATTTATTTAAATGATCAGGGCTTAATTTATTACGTTTTTTAGTGAGAATGTTCCCTGCAGTAGAGAATAATCTCTCTGCAGGTACACTCGTTGCCTGGGGCACTAGATATTTCTTGGCCAGGGATGCTAGAGACGGAAACTTTATTACATGCTCTTTCCACCATATTAAAGGATCTTGGTCCATTTTTATCCCAGTCGATATCATGTATACATTGATTTCATCCTCTTCATTGTCCTAGTAGTGATACTTATAATAGGAGTTCCAATATATATTTAGGCACCAACCTCTTCATCATATTCATCATTAAGGCCCAACATATCATAAGCAGTCTGTTTTAAGTTTAATTTCCGCTTTTTTACAGGGATTACATGAACCTTTAATAAATGTAAAAGTATCGAATTTATTTAAATATATATATATATAAATATATATAATATACATATATGGTACATATTTCATTAAGTATACTTATATATAATAATAATAATATAGTAAAACGTAATATTAATACTAATTGTCGATTATTAATCGAATTATAATTAATTATGAATCAGGGTTTGATCAGGTATACAAATAATAATATTTGTTTTGGTGAGTTGTAATATTGCAAAATATGTAATAAATTATTATTAAATATATTATGCTATTTTATTAAATTATTTAGTTAATATATAAATGCATACCTCAGATATTTCGTTTCGGAGTTGACGTATATATTCGTATTTGTTAATTCCTAGACCTTCAAAGAATTTACTTGCTTTAAATCTGGGATCTAGTAAGGCCGCCTTAACCAATGGTGTAATTTCCTCTTCTGCAGTGTATCTACATTATTATTATTAATATTATCATTATATATTTTAAGATTATTATAAGACTATTATAATGTATGCCGGATATTACTGTTTTCCTTATTATACATAATAAGTTATAAAATTTAAACAATATCTTAAGACTAATAATAAGAATAATAAAACTAATTAGTATACATTTATTTAATTGTATTTTATATATTATATTATAATTAGTTAAATATTATTTGAAAATTATCTAACAATGTCTTACTTTTATAATAACATTTTTTTAAACCTTTAAAGCAAATACATGTTTAGTTATTTTAACAATTTACATAATTTTTTGTGTAGATTCTCATTGTTATGTATATTTCGATTAATAAAATAAATTGTAATTTAATTATTTATATATATATTTATATATAATATATATTATATATATATATAAGTAAAAAAACCTTTTCTTTAAATTTATTAACATACTTTCTTTAGCTGATGCTATAGTTGGGCAATCATCAAGCGACGCTTCTAGTAATTTGCATAACCTATATTTGTAGGGCAAAATAATAGAAGAACAGCATTCCGCATCAGAGATTAACTATTGTTTGAATGGTATTACAATATTTGTATTAAAGGAATAGTATTAAAAGATTTAACAATGAATGAATATTAGTAATATCATTATTATTAACATAGTTATTATATTAGTATAAATAATACCTTAGTCATTAAAAATAATGGATGCAATACTGTTTGCAGAGCTTTAAGGGTTTTAAAGTTATCTTCATCTGGCATCATATCAGCATAGACTTCAAAACAATCATCTATAAAAGGTCTCAATGTAATAAACCTTTCAACCATCTCATAAGTTGAATTCCATCTACAGTATTTAAAATGGTATATAATCTTAATGGTATATATTATTTATTAATTATGTATATTTAGATACATACATGTATATATATATATATTTTCATCATCATCATCATATATATATATATATATATATCTTATATATTATAATTTATTTATATTTAAATTGTTTTATTTTAACTATATTTATTTAAATTGTAAATGTAAAATTACCTTGTAGAAACGTCATGAATCAGACGCAAATAATTGTTTCCCTGTGCAGTATCTAAAATCTCAACATTTTTATTACTCCTGTTGATTTTATTAACAACATATTTTACCTTATCAAGCATAGATACTATTTCAGCATTATTCTACAATAAATTAAAAATAATTATTAATAAATAAAAATTAATTATTAAAAATTAAAAATAATTAATATATAAAAGTAATTATAAAACAAATTAATAAAATAATAAGATTCTAACTTCAAATGCACTCTTGGCAACTAAATTCAAACAATGCGCGAAGCATTTGATATGTCCGTTGATAACATCCTCCGATTTAGCCAACGAACAGGCTTTGACAATATTTTTAGCAGCATCAGTAGTAACCTGTTTATGAAATAATTAATAATCTAATTATACGTGAAATTAATAAGTGAATAATTATAATTATACAATAATATTTTATTATTAATTTAATATTTTTAATTAAAGAAACTCAAACAAACAATTGGTTTTTGATCTTCTAAATTCCATTCTTTTATAATTTCAATTAAATGGGATTTTAAATTTATTGATGTATGTGATTCCTAAAATATAATATAAATATGAAATATATTTCAAAAATATATCAAATAACAGTAGTTATTTGATTTAAATTATTATAATGTAATACTATTAATAATTTGCTTACTTTCATTGGTGAGGTTTTCAAAACAAAGCTCAATCTCTTCCAGTTATCATTAATAACATGTATTGTATATGTAACAAATGATACTTTAGAAATAGCTGTCCAGGCATCCGTAGTTAAACTATAATGAAGTCCACTTATCTCTTCTTGCACATTCTTTAATATTGTATTGTATACATTATTTGTTAATTTACGAATCATATATTGAGATGGGATTTTATAATTTGGGACTGCAACTCTCATTAAATTTATGAATCCTCGCACATCAATAGAATAAAATGCTCGCATGTCCAGCGCAATAAACAAAACTATAGCCTCATCAATTTCTGCTGTTTTTGTTTGAGATGGCTGTAAAAAATTAATTGCGTTTATATAATAGAATATTGATTTAAATATACATGTTATAAATATTGATAATTATTATTTTATAATATTTGTAAATAACTAATAAAAACCTTAAAAATATCAGATATTTTATTTATAATTATCGTGTCCTTTGTTTTCTTAACTATAATATTATAAAATATAATTATATTATACATTATAAATAATAGAAATACTAAATTAAAACGGTTGTACATTCCAAAGATAAAAATCATTTGCATATTAAAAATATTAAACTAAGAAGCCTAAAAATATGCTGAAAAGCATTATCTCAATAATCCTGAAATATTTATATTATAAATAATAATTATTATAATTTATGATATATATTGTGAACAATTTATAGTATATATATACTTTAGAAAATAACACATTATATTTATTGGCCCATATCTGAATTAGCCCTATCTGAGTTAGCTCTATCTGAATTAGCCCTATCGGAGTTAGCTCATTCTGAATTATCCCTATCTGAGTTAGCACTATCGGAGTTATCCCTATATGAATTAGCCCTATCGGAGTTATCCCTATCTTAATTAGCCCTATCTGAGTTAGCCCTATCTGAATTAGCCCTATCGGAGTTAGCTCTATTTGAATTAACACTATATGAGTTACCACTATCGGAGTTATCCCTATCTGAATTAGCCCTATCGTAGTTAGCCCTATCTGAATTACCTCTATCGTAGTTAGCTCTATCTGAATTAGCCCTATCTGAGTTAGGCCTATCTGAATTAGCTTATCGGAGTTAGCCCTATCTGAGTTAACCCTATCTGAATTAGCCCTATCGTAGTTAGCCCTATCTGAATTAGCTCTATATTAGTTAGTTCTATCTGAATTAGCCCTATCTGAGTTAGCCCTATCGTAGTTAGCCCTACGGAGTTAGTCCCATATGAATTATCCTTATTTGAATTAGCCCTATCGTAGTTAGCCCTATCTGAATTAGCCCTATCGTAGTTAGCCCTACGGAGTTAGTCCTATCTGAATTATCCCTATCTGAGTTAGCCATATCTGAATTAGCCCTATCGGAGTTAGCTCTATCTGAATTAGCCCTATCTGAGTTAGCCCTATCTGAATTAGCCCTATCTGAATTATCTCTATCTGAATTAGCCCTATCGGAGTTAGCCCTATCTGAATTAGCCCTATCTGAGTTAGCCCTATCTGAAATACCTCTATCGTAATTAGCTCTATCTGAATTAGCCCTATCTGAGTTAGCCCTATCTGAATTAGCTTATCGGAGTTAGCCCTATCTGAGTTAGCCCTATATGAGTTAGCCCTATCGTAGTTAGCCCTACGGAGTTAGTCCTATCTGAATTATCCTTATTTGAATTAGCCCTATCGGAGTTAGCCCTATCTGAATTAGCCCTATCGGAGTTATCCCTATCTGAATTAGCCATATCTGAGTTAGCCATATCTGAATTAGCCCTATCTGAATTAGCTCTATCTGAATTAGCCCTATCTGAGTTAGCCCTATCTGAATTAGCCCTATCGTAGTTAGCCCTATCTGAATTAGCTATATATTAGTTAGCTCTATCTGAATTAGCCCTATCTGAATTAGCCCTATCTGAGTTAGGCCTATCTGAATTAGCTTATCGGAGTTAGCCCTATCTGAGTTAGCCCTATCTGAATTAGCCCTATCGTAGTTAGCCCTATCTGAATTAGCTCTATATTAGTTAGCCTATCTGAATTAGCCCTATCGGAGTTATCCCTATCTGAGTTAGCCCTATCTGAATTACCTCTATCGTAGTTAGCTCTATCTGAATCAGCCCTATCTGAGTTAGCCCTATCTGAATTAGCTTATCGGAGTTAGCCCTATCTGAGTTAGCCCTATCTGAATTAGCCCTATCGTAGTTAGCCCTATCTGAATTAGCTCTATATTAGTTAGTTCTATCTGAATTAGCCCTATCTGAGTTAGCCCTATCGTAGTTAGCCCTACGGAGCTAGTCGCATCTGAATTATCCTTATTTGAATTAGCCCTATCGGAGTTAGCCCTATCTGAATTAGCCCTATCGTAGTTAGCCCTACGGAGTTAGTCCTATCTGAATTATCCCTATCTGAGTTATCCATATCTGAATCAGCCCTATCGGAGTTAGCTCTATCTGAATTAGCCCTATCTGAGTTAGCCCTATCTGAATTAGCCCTATCGTAGTTTAGCCCTATCTGAATTAGCTATATATTAGTTAGCTCTATCTGAATTAGCCCTATCTGAGTTAGCCCTATCGTAGTTAGCCCTACGGAGTTAGTCCTATCTAAATTATCCTTATTTGAATTAGCCCTATCGGAGTTAGCCCTATATGAATTAGCCCTATCGGAGTTATCCCTATCTGAATTAGCCTTATCGTAGTTAGCCCTATCTGAATTAGCCCTATCTGAGTTAGCCCTATCTGAATTACCTCTATCGTAGTTAGCTCTATCTGAGTTAGCCCTATCTGAATTAGCTTATCGGAGTTAGCCCTATCTGAGTTAGCCCAATCTGAATTAGCCCTATCGTAGTTAGCCCTATCTGAATTAGCTCTATATTAGTTAGCTCTATCTGAATTAGCCCTATCTGAATTAGCCCTATCTGAGTTAGCCCTATCTGAATTACCTCTATCGTATTAGCTCTATCTGAATTAGCCCTATCTGAATTAGCTTATCGGAGTTAGCCCTATCTGAGTTAGCCCTATCTGAATTAGCCATATCGGAGTTAGCCCTATCTGAGTTAGCCCTATCTGAATTAGCCCTATCGGAGTTAGCCCTATAAGAACACATCGTCTCTTAATAAAATAAGTTATATATATTAGTATAAGAATTGTATAATTATAAAATAAATTAAAATAAATTTAATAAATTGTACGAAATTACCTCGTACGAGATTACTGGTAACCATGAATCTCATTGGATGAAAATAATGTTATTAAAAAGCTCCACCTATTGATTATTAGAGGCGAATTAATTTAAAATCTTAATTTATAAATCCTTTTAATATATGATAACACGGTACAATATAACCTATTGATAGTGCATATTAAAGAGTAATAAAATATGAGTATAACTGGTGTCTTCCGATCTTGCATTTATTTTTTAATTTCGTAGAATCGTCGCTTCGCGACGATGCCGCATTGTTATATGTTTAGAGAAATATATATATAGAAGATAAATGGATTAAAAAAATGGTTTGATATAAATAAGCTTAAGCTAAATATCGAAAAAACAAATATATTGCCATATATAAATTCTGCTATTAAAATATATAACATTAGATAACATTAAAATTGATATAGTTAATAATTATAAATTTCTTGGGATCTACGTAGATTCCCAAATGACCTACAAAAAACATATAAATTATTTATCGAATAAATTGTCAAAATTATATATACTATAAAAAAAATATCTTTTTTAGATACAAAAAATTTAATTTTGTTATATAATTCGTTCTATTTATCTAATTTATCATATGGGATTGAAGTATGGTCAAATACTTATAAATCAAATATTACAAAATTAATTATGTTACAGAAAAAAGTTATAAGAATTATTAATAAACAAATAATAGATAAATCAAAATTACCATTAATACGTCTGACACATACTGGTCCTTTTTTTTTTAAATAATATTTTAAAATTTGAAGATCTAATTATACATAGAAACACATTATTAATCGATAATAAAAAATTCTTAAATAATAAATTATAAATTAGATTATAACTCATATTTCAAGTTAAATAAACTAAAAAATAAATTTATTCTACCACTTATGAAATCAAATAAATTAAAAAATACAATATTTTGTAAAGGATCAAAGTTATATAATGAATTAATGTTTAATAATCTTTTACGAAAAAATAATATTAATAATGTATTTATTCTAAAAAAAACATTAAAATATTCATTTATAAGTAAATATTAGTTTTTTTTTTATATATTTTATGTATTTTAATATTTATTTTTTTAATATTTATATTTGTTTTACATCTAGTTTTGTTTAATGTTTTAAATATTTTTTTTAATTATTTTTTGTATTAATGTTTAGTAGTTTTAATTTTATAACATACTTTTAGATATTTTTATTTTACACATATTTATAATAAATTACTATTTTTATTAACAAGTTCTCAATATTACAATATTATTAAATTACATATTTTACTAATATATATTTTAATACATTTTAATATTATACAATTATTTTATTATCTTATTTTATTATTTACTTTAATGTAATGGATTGAAATATGATGATAACTTATGTTCGTGAACAGTGTTTTATTATTTTTATTAATTTTTATATATATATATATATATATGTATCTTCTATTTTATTGTTTCATTTTCTAAGTATATTACAAAGAATGCTAACACATTAATCATCATTATTATTATATTATTACTTTTACTAATATTGTAATCTGTACATGAATATATTGGAGGTATCCACCAAATAAAGCCTAGGCTTTCATTGATCCTCCATAGATGTATGATATACATAGTATGTCGTATGTCTATAAACTGATTTCATTCATTCATTCATATACATTATAATGTTATTGATTTACACTGAATTACATTAAATATTTTTGTATTTGTAATTTATTGGATATTCATTTATTTGAAAAATTATTTTCGATATGAATCTTACTAATTCGTGAATAAATACTTAACGATGATTGGTTAATACATTCCCATTACCAGACAGCCGGGCGTGTATTACCAATTGTAGGGTAATGGTACACATCGATATCGTGCAATAAATACACTATATATACTTTACTAAATAGCTATTTTATTAACAATCATATTATCTATAGACTATTAATTTTCATTAAAAACCTATCTGAATTAGCCCTATCTGAGTTAGCCCTATCTGAAATACCTCTATCGTAATTAGCTCTATCTGAATTAGCCCTATCTGAGTTAGCCCTATCTGAATTAGCTTATCGGAGTTAGCCCTATCTGAGTTAGCCCTATATGAGTTAGCCCTATCGTAGTTAGCCCTACGGAGTTAGTCATATCTGAATTATCCTTATTTTAATTAGCCCTATCGGAGTTAGCCCTATCTGAATTAGCCCTATCGGAGTTATCCCTATCTGAATTAGCCATATCTGAGTTAGCCATATCTGAATTAGCCATATCTGAATTAGCTCTATCTGAATTAGCCCTATCTGAGTTAGCCCTATCTGAATTAGCCCTATCGTAGTTAGCCCTATCTGAATTAGCTATATATTAGTTAGCTCTATCTGAATTAGCCCTATCTGAATTAGCCCTATCTGAGTTAGGCCTATCTGAATTAGCTTATCGGAGTTAGCCCTATCTGAGTTAGCCCTATCTGAATTAGCCCTATCGTAGTTAGCCCTATCTGAATTAGCTCTATATTAGTTAGCCTATCTGAATTAGCCCTATCGGAGTTATCCCTATCTGAGTTAGCCCTATCTGAATTACCTCTATCGTAGTTAGCTCTATCTGAATCAGCCCTATCTGAGTTAGCCCTATCTGAATTAGCTTATCGGAGTTAGCCCTATCTGAGTTAGCCCTATCTGAATTAGCCCTATCGTAGTTAGCCCTATCTGAATTAGCTCTATATTAGTTAGTTCTATCTGAATTAGCCCTATCTGAGTTAGCCCTATCGTAGTTAGCCCTACGGAGCTAGTCCCATCTGAATTATCCTTATTTGAATTAGCCCTATCGGAGTTAGCCCTATCTGAATTAGCCCTATCGTAGTTAGCCCTACGGAGTTAGTCCTATCTGAATTATCCCTATCTGAGTTATCCATATCTGAATCAGCCCTATCGGAGTTAGCTCTATCTGAATTAGCCCTATCTGAGTTAGCCCTATCTGAATTAGCCCTATCTGAATTATCTCTATCTGAATTAGCCCTATCGGAGTTAGCCCTATCTGAATTAGCCCTATCGGAGTTAGCCCTATCTGAATTAGCCCTATCTGAGTTAGCCCTATCTGAAATACCTCTATCGTAATTAGCTCTATCTGAATTAGCCCTATCTGAGTTAGCCCTACGGAGTTAGTCCTATCTGAATTATCCTTATTTGAATTAACCCTATCGGAGTTAGCCCTATCTGAGTTAGCCCTATCGGAGTTATCTCTATCTGAATTAGCCATATCTGAGTTAGCCCTATCTGAATTAGCCCTATCTGAATTAGCTCTATATGAATTAGCCCTATCTGAGTTAGCCCTATCTGAATTAGCCCTATCGTAGTTAGCCCTATCTGAATTAGCTCTATATTAGTTAGCTCTATCTGAATTAGCCCTATCTGAATTAGCCCTATCTGAGTTAGCCCTATCTGAATTAGCTTATCGGAGTTAGCCCTATCTGAGTTAGCCCTATCTGAATTAGCCCTATCGTAGTTAGCCCTATCTGAATTAGCTATATATTAGTTAGCTCTATCTGAATTAGCCCTATCTGAGTTAGTCCTATCGTAGTTAGCCCTACGGAGTTAGTCCTATCTAAATTATCCTTATTTGAATTAGCCCTATCGGAGTTAGCCCTATATGAATTAGCCCTATCGGAGTTATCCCTATCTGAATTAGCCTTATCGTAGTTAGCCCTATCTGAATTAGCCCTATCTGAGTTAGCCCTATCTGAATTACCTCTATCGTAGTTAGCTCTATCTGAGTTAGCCCTATCTGAATTAGCTTATCGGAGTTAGCCCTATCAGAGTTAGCCCAATCTGAATTAGCCCTATCGTAGTTAGCCCTATCTGAATTAGCTCTATATTAGTTAGCTCTATCTGAATTAGCCCTATCTGAATTAGCCCTATCTGAGTTAGCCCTATCTGAATTACCTCTATCGTATTAGCTCTATCTGAATTAGCCCTATCTGAATTAGCTTATCGGAGTTAGCCCTATCTGAGTTAGCCCTATCTGAATTAGCCATATCGGAGTTAGCCCTATTTGAGTTAGCCCTATCTGAATTAGCCCTATCGGAGTTAGCCCTATAAGAACACATCGTCTCTTAATAAAATAAGTTATATATATTAGTATAAGAATTGTATAATTATAAAATAAATTAAAATAAATTTAATAAATTGTACGAAATTACCTCGTACGAGATTACTGGTAACCATGAATCTCATTGGATGAAAATAATGTTATTAAAAAGCTCCACCTATTGATTATTAGAGGCGAATTAATTTAAAATCTTAATTTATAAATCCTTTTAATATATGATAACACGGTACAATATAACCTATTGATAGTGCATATTAAAGAGTAATAAAATATGAGTATAACTGGTGTCTTCCGATCTTGCATTTATTTTTTAATTTCGTAGAATCGTCGCTTCGCGACGATGCCGCATTGTTATATGTTTAGAGAAATATATATATAGAAGATAAATGGATTAAAAAAATGGTTTGATATAAATAAGCTTAAGCTAAATATCGAAAAAACAAATATATTGCCATATATAAATTCTGCTATTAAAAGATATAACATTAGATAACATTAAAATTGATATAGTTAATAATTATAAATTTCTTGGGATCTACGTAGATTCCCAAATGACCTACAAAAAACATATAAATTATTTATCGAATAAATTGTCAAAATTATATATACTATAAAAAAAATATCTTTTTTAGATACAAAAAATTTAATTTTGTTATATAATTCGTTCTATTTATCTAATTTATCATATGGGATTGAAGTATGGTCAAATACTTATAAATCAAATATTACAAAATTAATTATGTTACAGAAAAAAGTTATAAGAATTATTAATAAACAAATAATAGATAAATCAAAATTACCATTAATACGTCTGACACATACTGGTCCTTTTTTTTTTAAATAATATTTTAAAATTTGAAGATCTAATTATACATAGAAACACATTATTAATCTATAATAAAAAATTCTTAAATAATAAATTATAAATTAGATTATAACTCATATTTCAAGTTAAATAAACTAAAAAATAAATTTATTCTACCACTTATGAAATCAAATAAATTAAAAAATACAATATTTTGTAAAGGATCAAAGTTATATAATGAATTAATGTTTAATAATCTTTTACGAAAAAATAATATTAATAATGTATTTATTCTAAAAAAAACATTAAAATATTCATTTATAAGTAAATATTAGTTTTTTTTTTATATATTTTATGTATTTTAATATTTATTTTTTTAATATTTATATTTGTTTTACATCTAGTTTTGTTTAATGTTTTAAATATTTTTTTTAATTATTTTTTGTATTAATGTTTAGTAGTTTTAATTTTATAACATACTTTTAGATATTTTTATTTTACACATATTTATAATAAATTACTATTTTTATTAAAAAGTTCTCAATATTACAATATTATTAAATTACATATTTTACTAATATATATTTTAATACATTTTAATATTATACAATTATTTTATTATCTTATTTTATTATTTACTTTAATGTAATGGATTGAAATATGATGATAACTTATGTTCGTGAACAGTGTTTTATTATTTTTATTAATTTTTATATATATATATATATATATGTATCTTCTATTTTATTGTTTCATTTTCTAAGTATATTACAAAGAATGCTAACACATTAATCATCATTATTATTATATTATTACTTTTACTAATATTGTAATCTGTACATGAATATATTGGAGGTATCCACCAAATAAAGCCTAGGCTTTCATTGATCCTCCATAGATGTATGATATACATAGTATGTCGTATGTCTATAAACTGATTTCATTCATTCATTCATATACATTATAATGTTATTGATTTACACTGAATTACATTAAATATTTTTGTATTTGTAATTTATTGGATATTCATTTATTTAAAAAATTATTTTCGATATGAATCTTACTAATTCGTGAATAAATACTTAACGATGATTGGTTAATACATTCCCATTACCAGACAGCCGGGCGTGTATTACCAATTGTAGGGTAATGGTACACATCGATATCTTGCAATAAATACACTATATATACTTTACTAAATAGATATTTTATTAACAATCATATTATCTATAGACTATTAATTTTCATTAAAAACTAATTAATATTTAAAAAGTTATATCGATATAACAAAACTATGTCGTCATTAATATTCCCTTATATATATTTGTATTGTTATTGTTATTTTTATTTGGTGGAGTCCTTTCATCCCATCCAGGAACTTAGATGAAGTTTTCACTTATAACCATATATATGGCTCTAATGTCACTTCGAAGCCGCTCCCATGTTAAGGCATCCATGGTTTTAACGATAGCCGATCATTTATTTATACACAATTATATAAAATCACTTTTAAACAATATTATTTAAAAGTGATTTTATATAATTGTGTATACATAAATTATCGGCTATCGTTAACACCATGGATGCCTTAACTATAGTTATTATTTTTATATGTTGTGTATATTAATATATATATATATACAAATTTGTTGACAAATATAAATTGTTGTGAATTCATTAATCCATTAATCTAATGTAGTGATGTTCGTAGTCGCGAACTAGGTCACGACGCCCGCCTCACGACGCCCGCGATATTATTATAATGATCAGTTGACTTAATCGTTCTAAAGTTTAGATTCTAAACCGTTCAGACCATTGTATTATATATTAAGTATTATTATTTACTATCAACTAGGATAGGACCTACTTGGATTGATAAACCGTGAACATACACAGTATTGTTGTATAAACCCAATCGCCGTGAGCTTCACGAAACGTACACATTATATAGAACCGGCCTACACAACATATATATATATATATAGGTACATAACTTAAAGTTCCTACTTTATATTTATAAATTAACAATAGTACGTTTTATTTTGGTGCGTATTGTCTAATAATCTAAATCTCCATGGAAACCATTTTTTTTATTTATAGACATTTAAAATCATTTTTGTAATTGTAACAGTTTGTTATTATTGTAATCTGTAGTATCGTAACTGTACTAATTACCGCATACCGCATCATTGTACAACAATAGTTATAACGTTACATTTATATAAAGAATATATTACAAAATACGATGGGCCTCTTTAATAAACAACCAGCTAAAAAAAAGAAGAAAACTAACCAGATTAAAAAGACGTTTACCCACCATGTTGAAGACTTCTTTGGAGGTTAGATAATTAATAAACCAAATGATATCTACACATAGTACATGTATATTATTATATATATATATATATATATATATATATATATATATATAAATTTACATATACTATGTGTAGATTACACATATTAGACTACATAAATATATAAATACATATATATTATATATATATAAAAATATATATATATATATATATATATATATATATATATATATATATATATATATATATATATGTGTGTGTGTGTGTGTATATATATTTAATATAATATTCTTAGACTTTGTAAATCGATTTCATTCAGTTATTCGTATATACATATATACATATATATATATATATATATATATATATATATATATATATATATATATATATATATATATATATTATACATTCTTAAACAACTACTATAATGACAAAAAAGTAATTAAAATACCATCGCGTATCATATCATTCTTCAAAATATAATCCACGCAACTCTATATGCAACTCTATATATGCAATGTTATATATAAATATATATGTATATATAATAACCAGCGTTATTACAAATCTCATAACAACAACACTAAAAAGTTGTTCAATGTTATAATACTTTCATCCTCGCATCAATCCCTATCACGGAGAGCGTATAGAGATATCTATATAGAATCTATAACTGTATGCATCTGGTTTAACGAAGTACTTACTTCTCTAGAACAGCTTCATCTCTGGCGTATATTATTAGTCTCCTTAAACTGTACTTATGTTCCCTAAACTAGAGTATTCACCTCCGGGTGCCTATTCGTTCGTATAGCTATAGCTTTAGCAATGACATGTCCTTAGCTTTAGCAAGGACATGTCCTTGGCTTTATTTCATAACACTACGGAAGCAAACCAGTCATCTCGCGCGGAGTGATATCTCTGCAATCGGTAAATACTTGTTAATAGATAGTAGTCACCAAAACAAATGAAATTACTCCGCACGAAATAACTATGCACGACGTGTGTATAACGTATAACTATAGTTAGGGTATACCCTCGTATACCCCCTATAGTTAGGGTATACCCTCGTAATGACTACCCGCTTAATGAATCACGTGCCCGGCGATCACGTGACAATAACCACGTGGTAACTCGTATCCAATACGAGCGTACGCCGTACGTATCGTTGCCATTAACACTCGCTTCGTGGGAGGTCTTTTTTAATTCATCGCTATTTCATCTTAAGTTCAAGTTCATCGAATTCTTATATTATAATATTATAATATTTATTATAATTGCAAGTATACTCGGTCATTGGTAATTATAATTATAATCAGAAATCTCTGATGCACTAAATTATGCATTCTTTGGGGAATGTAACCTAATACGGACACTTTAACAATACATGATCTTAACATTATATGAATATTATTTTTATTTAAAAATTACAATATATTAATATTATATGATTATAGATATTATTGTGATTTTAAAATTTTATTTCATCTTTTAATTCCATAGATAACGGGGGTGTCCGTATTCGGTACCCATGTCCGAATACGGACACCCTGTATTATAATACGGACACCCTATATACCACTATATAAATTATATATTATTGATGAAACAATCATATAAATTACAATTACATTATTTATAATTCATTTTTTCTAATTTAATTAGTCAATAATTTATTTTTTTTATTATTTTTTTTAATTAATATATTAATAATATAATTGTAATACAATTTAAGTATCTAAATAATAAAAATCTTAGATTTAGCTTTATTGGTGGTATTAATATTATAACGCACGCGATTTTTATGAAAATCAGAATAGTTCATACGCTGCGTGCTGATTTTTTATAGAGTGTCCGTATTAAGACATCTAGAGTGTCCGTATTAGGAACGTATATGACCTCTAGATATATTCTTATAACTTAATGAATATTTGATAACAAATATAGAAATTATATATATAATTTTAAAATTCTTTATTTTTTAATAATATAATATTATATTATATATCGATACATATGTATATTCTTGAGAAGGTTTTGAATTGAATTTTTTCATAAATTTAAAAACGTAATAAAAAAATCAGTTTATTGGATATATCAGCTATATTTTTTATAATTAAAAAATAAAAAATACTTTTTTAGACTCTTTATATAATTATGAATATTTTATTCATTAAACATTTTTTGTAGGATTTATTATTTCTGAAATACCGAGAGTGTCCGTATTCGGGCACTGTCCGTATTCGGTTACTTTCCCCTATACGTGTATGGTATGTGTATTCATATATGTTAACGATATATATATATATATATATATATATATATATATATATATATATTTACAGGTATTTCAAATACAATTCAAATCTCGTTCCCGTTTCTGTTTAATTTCGTGAATTACGATGGCTACAGAATTGTTAAAATGATTTTATATTTGCCAATCGGATTGGTGACCGCCTACTGTTAGTATAAACGCGCGAACACACGCACACACACGCGCGCGCACTTGTTATTGTTATTTTTATTTTGTGGAGTCCTTTCATCCCATCCAGGGACTTAGATGACGTTTTTCACTTATAATCATATATGACTCTAATGTCCCTTCAAAGCCTTGTATAGATAACATTATAATATAGTTAAGTAATCAAACTATTGCATAGTCAGTATTGTTAAAGATTGATGTACGTATATCAATCAATATTAGTAGTCGAACAATACACTATAATTTGACAAATATTTATTAACTAGCGAAGTTATTGTTTGTTGAAATATTAGATGTATTACATATAATTATCGATTTCACTATTCTAATATATATTTAGATTTCGACTACATTGTACCCTACCCCTCGTTGCACTAAACTATATGTTAACATCGTACCGTACCAGTGTTGTGGAACCTATGGATGAAGGATCTACCAATGCCTCAGCTGGTTATAAACATAATGGGAGGTGTTTCCATGGGAGTTCTTGTGATCGGCTGGATGTTCTCTCCTATGGTAAACTGTGACTCATTATCGACGTTTATTTAGTAAATCAACGGCCCGCACTTCCAATCTACCTATAGATATATATATATATATATATATATATATATATCAACCTATAGATATCCTACATTTACCGTATTACCACTCCCACCCTATCTTCATACCCTCCCCCTTCCATCCCTACTCTACCTCAGTCTACACCTTCTCTCACTCAACCATACCGCCTATCCTGTCTCTATCCTACCCATCACTACTTGCTCACCCCACCTCCTCCTCCCTCACCAACCCCCCCCCACCCCTAGGTTCGGTGCTGGTGTTTCCTACTGATCCCAACTATGTCCGGAAAATCGGGCAGAACTTTTATTTTCACGATCGCAATTACGTTGATGCTGAAGGGTTAGTAACTTATGTACTACTACTACTACTACTACTACTACTACTACTACTACTACTACTACTACTACTACTACTACTACTACTACTACTACTACTACTATTACTACTACTAATACTACTAATACTACTACTACTACTACTACTACTACTACTACTACTACTACTACTACTACTACTACTACTACTACTACTACTACTACTACTACTACTACTACTACTACTACTACTACTACTACTACTACTACTACTACTACTACTACTACTACTACTACTACTACTACTACTACTACTACTACTACTACTACTACTACTACTACTACTACTACTACTACTACTACTACTACTACTACTACTACTACTACTACTACTACTACTACTACTACTACTACTACTACTACTACTACTACTACTACTACTACTACTACTACTACTACTATTACTACTACTACTACTACTACTACTACTACTACTACTACTACTACTACTACTACTACTACTACTACTACTACTACTACTACTACTACTACTACTACTACTACTACTACTACTACTACTACTACTACTACTACTACTTCTACTACTACTACTACTACTACACAGGTCCGGTAGAAAACGTAATTCACAACGTTCAGACGATAAGCGGAGGCGTAGCGTGTAACACTAAGTTCGCGTTCGACATGGTGAAACAGGAGCTGGCGTTGTACGCTAGTCCTCTCGTCACCATGAAGAACAAACTAGTGGTAAGGACATCATCGCTTGTTGTGTATTATCGTATATTAGTGTATGTTATGTGTTACGTCATATGTATATAAATATATATATATATATATATATATATATATCCGGTTTATATACGATATATATATACATATATATTCACTGAATGATATACGATTGCTTGTAATCGGGCGTGAACGTATAATGAGATTCAGCGTAACGCAATCCTATCAGTCGTGATCTCCGTGACGTATACACATATGTACGCACACGCACACGCGCACACACACGTATATACACACACGCATACACACGCATACTAACATGCACAGAATCAAGCGTCAAAAGCTCTACCGCGAATGAAATCAACATTAGATTCGTTCGAAAACATCTTGGGTCAGGTTCGTGTTTCCGCTATCCGAAAACGACGCCTCCTATAGGACGCCACTTCGACGACCACGCCCATAACTACGACCACGCCCCCCTCAGGTTAGGGATACTCTAAACAGCAAGGAGGGAGAAGATGACGAAGCGATGAGCAAGTATAATTTAACATCTAGCAATGAAGGTAACCTCGAGCAAATACACAACAAGAAAGAGTACAAAAGATGCAGAGGTACAATTACCAATTAAATATATATATATATATATATATATATATATATATATATATATATATATATATATACTAACTGCCGGTGTAGCTCAGTGGATAAGGCGTCAGACACACAAGCAGTAGGACACAGGTTCGGACCTCGTCCCGACCATTAATTAATTTTATAAAATGGGTCTTAACATATTATTTAGAAGTGATCTTATATAATTGTGTATAAATAAATGATCGGCTCTCGTTAAAACCATAGATGCCTTAACATGAGAGCTGCTTCGAAGGGATATTAGAGCCATATATGGTTATAAGTGAAAACTTTATATAAGTTCCTGGATGGGATGAAAGGACTCCACCAAATAAAATAATAACAAACAAAAATAACTATATATATATATATATACAGTGAAATCTGCATACACCAACTGTAGTTGCCACTTATAACAATTAGGATTTAGCTATATGTATTGTAATGTTTGTTGGATTTAAATCTATAGATTATTGTATTAATATATCTATATGATATTACTCGTGTATCAACATCGGGAACATTGAATTCACTTCTAACTTTGACTTTCAGAACATATTTTAGAATATTTAATAATACGAATACCTACTTACTCACTTACTTTACTTTAGGCGAGTTCTCATCT
Organism: Osedax fenrisi; assembly: GCA_964019155.1. Taxonomy (NCBI): domain Eukaryota; kingdom Metazoa; phylum Annelida; class Polychaeta; order Sabellida; family Siboglinidae; genus Osedax; species Osedax fenrisi. The sequence goes on along the minus strand of OZ025240.1, from coordinate 85,163,489 downwards.
GATCATGTCATGCAATCATTCTCGGTCCACCGGTGTTTTTAATTCGTCTTCTTTTTCACAATCGCAGTCTTTCTTTAAGATGTCTATGAATGTATTGGCTTGTCTCCCTCTGTTTCGTATTACTATAGTTCGAATATTCGATGTATAAAAAGTGCGTTTTGTTTTAAATATATTCTAATTATACAATATAATGTATATTAATATCTGTATATATATACTATAGTATCTTTATATACCATGCATGGTTACACTTTATTTTTCTCTATAGAGAATTGCATACAATAAAGAGTAGAATCAATACTATTCTACAACTTATGTTAAATTAAATAATATTATTTATTTGTATATATATAGGGATTTATGTCAGTGTAATATACAGACATTTTGTCAGTGTGATACACGAATATTTATTCTGTGTAAAACACGGACATTAGTCAACTTACAAATTAATTAATATTTATATAAAACAATTATTTTTTTAATAAAACAAATGTAAATAAATTGTTAATCCTATATCTAAATGAAGATTGATTTCTATATCATATATTAACTTATAATTATGTTTTAATTTTCTACCGTGTAAAAACTCACAAATCGTATAAAATTTCGGGATTTCCACGAGTTAAAACACGGACAAAAACAGAAAAATGTACTGGGAATCACATACAAATATAATAAAATTATAAAAATTACAAACCAAGATAAAATATAAAATTACATTAATATAAGAGATATCAATAAAAGTGATACAGATAATACAAATACAAGTTGTGATTCGTGAATAGGCATTCAAATTTAAATATTAAAGAAATACAAATATAAAAAATTGTTACTATCAATATTACATATATTTTAATACTCTTTAAATACAAATATAAATTAATACTATTAAAAAATAATGTATTTTTATATAATAAGCATACACATGCAATAGGATAATATTATGATAGTGTAATATGAATAAAAAAAGAAAAAATAATATAAAACAATATAAAATACTATACATTAAATTAAATCATGATTTTTAGATTTTGTTGTAATACTGTAGAGCAAAACAATTTATAAGTTGATTAATCTTTTTTTTAAATATTATAATCCTATTTATAGTTGTTATTAATAATACTTTAGATAATGTGTAATTCTATTTAATATTTTATTATTTTACTCTTTATAATTTTAATTTTGTAATACTGTTTATAATAATAAAGTGTCAATTTTGTAATAATGTTAATAATAAAATGGGTAAATTTTTAAAATGATTAAAAAAGATATTTGCCCAAATTATAATAACTAATATTTATTTTAAAAAAAATATTATTACAATACTGTAATAAAAAATGATTTTAATACTTTCTTCTGTTTTAGAGTAGGATATATAAGTAATTTTAATAGTTTTTAAATATTATTAACAATTATTGAATTATAAATATTTGGTCCTTTGACAAATATTTTATTTTGCAATGTATTGATTGGTTTAGATTAATCAATATATTGGTTTTCATTAGTGGTAAAATAAATTTTGTTTTATTTCTATTAAATTTAAAATAATCAGTTATATCATTAACATATTTATTATTTAAAATATTATATATAATTAAAATATTTCTAAAAGTTGTAATATCAAGTTTAAAAATGTTACCATTATAAAATAAAATTGATGTATGCGATAATCTTATTAATGGTAAATTTAAATAGTCAATGATCTTTTTATTAATTATTCTTATTATTTTGTATTGTGATAAATTCGAATTTGAACTTGGAAACTTTGGGAACCACGTTGTTGTCGATTTCAATTTCAGCTTTGCTATCTGGTGTCATTATTGCACATTTAAGACGATTTATCTTCAAACCCCATTTTTGACAAGCTTGTTCAAGTTCAAATTTAGATAGTTGCAGTTTTTCGAATACAGCAAATATGAGTGTCATATCGTCTGCATATCTGATATCAACAGACATATTTTCGTTTAATTGAAAGTCACGGTTTAAACTGTTAACACCCTTTATTACATGTTCAATGAATATGTTGAATAAGCTTGGTGACCTAATTTAGCCTTATCTCACGCCAATATTAACTAGGAACCAGTCCGTTAGTTCTCCTCCAGCTATTATGGAGAATTCCGTAGTATCATAGAGATATTTGATTATCTCGACAAGTTTATTTGACATACCTATCTTAAGCAGTATCTTCCAAAGTGCCTTTCTCCAAATAGTGTCAAATGCTGCTTTACAATCAATAAAGTGGAACTGGAGCGGTATTTGGTGCTCTTTTACTTTCTCGATCAACTTCCTTATAATAAATATTGCATATTAATAAATATTGTTCCTCTACCAGACCTAAAACCGAATTGAGAGTTATTCATTGATGATTCACTTATGTGTGAGCATCTGTTCATCATGAATATTTTACCTGGTATTGGTAATAGTGCAATGGCTCTATAGTTTGCGGCGTTCAATTTTTCACATTTTTTGTGGATAGGTGTTATTATCATCTTAGACAAGTCATTTATTGAATTCTCTGTCACAATTATTGTATTAAACATGTTTGTTAGTGTTTTAGTCATCATATCACCTCCAGCTTTTATCAATTCAGAAGTTATTCCATCAACCCCAAGTGACTTTCTATTGGATAGCTGTTTTATTGAATACCTAACTTCCTGTTCAGTTATTGGTGGTATGTTTTCATTATTTACATCTACTGAGTCAAATTATTGTAGAGAATTATCGGCGTGGTTGAATTGAGTGTTAAGGTGTTTCTCAAAGTGCGCTTTCCAGATATGTAACACATCTTGTTTTCGTCTTTATATACCTTGAGAGTCTTTCATAGCAAGTATAGATATATATATCTTTCCTTCTAGTTCACGAACTTGTTTGAATAAATTATGTGTGTTATTCTTTTTAAAAGTGTGTTACATTTCAGATATGTTGTCACTTAAATTATAATTCTTTTGTTTTTTAACTTCTGCTTTTACTCTTTTATTTAATTCTCTATAGTTATTTGTATACTCTTCATTATACTGGTTTTGTAACATTATTATTTTAGCGATTCTTCGTTGTGAACATAGGTCTTTTACCTCGTTTGAGAGACCGGGGATTTCGTTATGTCATTTATGTACGATTTCTTATTCAGCTGCTATATGTATGATTTTTTTGAATATAATATAAAATCATCTGGAGTCATCTCATCGTCTTCGTCTAATAGGTTAGCAAATCCTTCTCCTATTATCGGTGCAAACTTTTTGGAAGCTTTTCCTCGTAATGCAGTTTATCGGTGTCATAATGTTTCGTCTTTTTGGTGTTTTCATAACTACGTTTACAATGACAAGTGAGGATCTGACCCTATTTAGGCAGAGTTATAGGTTCTGCAGTTGTTAAGAGTAGATTTTAGATTCTTAGACATTATAATAAAATACATTTGCCTCTCTGTACGTTTCGGTGGAGTCCATGTATGTCTTCGCATTTCTTTGTGCTTGAATATTGTGTTTTCTATAAATATATTGTTTATTGCACAACATTGAAGTAGTTTAATACCCAACTTTCATTGCGTTCTCCTGCACCATAACTCCCAACTACTTCTGGCCAGATATATTGCATGTGGCTTGCTATAGCACTAGTATACTAGCACTAGTATACTAGTGCGCTGAAATCACCTAGTAGTACAATATTGTCGCTTGCTGGAATGATGTTAATCTCATCTTGTAACGGTCCGAAAAATCCTTCTACATATACGTATCTTCGTAGCTAGAGTCTGGAGCGTACACAACGAAGTATTTTATTCTATCTGATCTAAGCTCTATGTTACCCCTCAATAAGCTGCTTGATATACACTCATAGACTATGATTCATAGACTATAGTCTATATGAGTCATATATGAGTCATAGGTAATCATATGATTAACTAGAATACCATATATAAATATATATATATATATATATATATATATATATATATATATGTTATTAATATTCACGGTATTGGTAATGAAGAGAATTGTTAGTGACATTTTTGTAACGTTTTAGATGTATATAAAAGTAAATATTATGCCAACTTTAAATTAATACTAAAGATATATATCTATGTATCTATATATATATACATATTTATATATATATATACACATATATATATATATATATATATATATATATATATATATATAACTTAGTGATATAATAGAATTACAACTGGTATATCAAAACATGACACCAAACCACATACCTACACACACACACATACACTCACATAGAAATTTGGAACCATGGTGCAAAAGCGTGTAAACAATTTTTCACTAGTATCAAAGAATCGTGCAAGGATAAACTATGGACATTTCTGCATGTAATTTGTAGTGCATCTGGACATGGCACCTTATGTTTCCTTACCAAATGTAAGTCTGCATAATATATATATATATATTATTATATATAGGGGAGGGAAGGGAGTAGTGGCCGATAATTAATATGCCTCAGAAGATTTCTAATATATCGATAAATACTGAATTTTAGGCTCTCATTTTGTTGACTTAACTAGAAATCATATAGTTCTAGAATACTGTGATTTCACTTTTATATATAAAGTGTTTAACCTAATAACATAAACGTTTGATTAGGCATTACAAAAAGCACTAAATAAAGCAAGGCCGTAGTAGTGGCCGCTAGTACCAGAAAATGCTATAAGTGTCTCGTAATGTATTCGATTTGTATTTTTTTAATTATTTAATATTAAATAATTATATGTATGATGCATACGCACCTTATTTGATTCAATAATTTAATTATATATATATGAATACTCTTACATCTAAATAAGCATAGATATATATAATCATGTTTTTTGTCAATATTTGACAATAAATTAGAGTAATAATTAATTATTTAAAAAAAAAGTTATTATATATTATAGATATTTTGATTATCTAAATATTGTATATAGAACTTTTTATCCTATTAAACACCATTTAAGCGTTTATTAAAACGGCCACTACTCCGTCCTCGGCCACTACCCACTTCCCTCCCCTATATGGATTCATTAACACGAGATCTGCTTAGAAGTAATAGTAGAGCTACATAACTTGAAAATCTAAGTTCCTCGATGGGATGAAAGGACTGCACAAAATTATCGATAACAATCGAGTAGCCCACGACTCGACCCCTATATCACATTAGCTGTGATGCCATCAATATAAAGAAAGTGGATAAGCAATTGACGCACGCAATGCATGTAAAAGATAGACACGTGAATGACACTTTTATCGATAAATTAACAAAATGATATTAGTGATTTTGATTGGATATTAGTCATATTATATATGTCAAATATTAAAACAGTAGGCTTTTCGTCGAAATAGATTAAAGTGACTTATATCTATATCAATGGATTTAAATTATAAATATCAATAAAATCAATAAAATAGTATTATATCTTCAATTTAAATACACAAAATTACGAGGAATGTTGATATTATGTATTTTAAATATATAATTTTATTTTTAGTATAGATAGTACATTAAAATTGGTAGTGATTATCAATATATATATATGATAAATACATATTATTATAAATAAAAAGTAGTGGGCCAGATAGTGGGTGCAGCGACTGCAGCGCTCGTAGCGGATAGTGCCATACACTACATTCAATTGCTTATCCACTTTCTTTATATCGATGGCTGCAGTAAAAGTACGATGTACGCCGTACATCGTACTTTGTACGGCCATAATGTCGGCTCAATAAACACACACGATCGCAAACACGAGCGCACACACACGCGAGCGCACACACACGCGCGCGCACACTAACTATTCAATTCATTGTTAATGAAAACACACTATTTTAACACTATGTTATATAATATTGTAATAATAAACTAATAATATTATAAAAATTCGAACGATTTAAATCATTAAATAATCCCATTATTAGTCGATTAATAAATTTGTTAACAATTTCCCTCATTTTCAAATATAAAATTTCTCATAATTTTACATTAAAATAGTGAATAAATCACCATTTTTTCTTATACATTTCTTTTAATACACTCTTACACTTATTATCGTTATATAATTGTATATGTTATTATAGATAAAGTTTTCAACTTAATATGAAAATAATCTATTTCATTATAATATGTCTTGAAAAATTCCTAATTCTAAAAAAATATTAGAAAACTTGTTTTCTTATAGAAAAATATAGAATTCAAACTATAGTTAAACATATAACTTATATAAAACTAATTTTAATGAGATAAAACTATTTTTTATATATCTCTTATCTCTTCAGTGTTAACATTAGGTTAACATTTAACCTACTATTTCTTCAATATTAAACTTTTAACTTTAATGGCGAGGATCGAATAATTAAATTTTTTATGGATTGATAATTAATTTAAGCAAATACATAGCCGAAAATATAATCGAAAGTTTAAAGTATAAATATTTGCTAACGATAACATTTATTAGTGTTATTCAATGAAGTATGTGTCATCTTAATTAATTGTTATCGTACGTTAATCTTATGAAATTCTCACGATCACTATGTATTACTAATCTTAACTCGCACACACGCACACACATGCGCGCGCACACACCGGTATACCTACCATGTACACATAGTTAGTGAACTAACTGGAAATAAGTGTAAACCGGAAGAAGAAATGGTAGAGGGCTGGGGCTCGGCGATTGTTACCATACAGGATATACTGAACTCGTTTCAAGAGGCGTTTAATGTTAAATTCGAATACGAGGTCATTCATATATATTTATATAAATATATATATATATATATATATATATATATATATATGTATATATATATATATATATATATATATATATATTAGGAAATATATACATGTTAATATATTTGTAATATATTTAGAAAGCAAATCATATGCGATTAAAAAACTATTATTTATTTGAATTCACGTACCATATATGGTACTATAGTATACTATAGTACCATAGTAGTACCAGTGGTATAGGGTATCCTGTTTTTGTAACTTGTTTAGTTCTATTCATAGAAAAGTGCGAGCTATCTGGGAATAACTCTTCTTTTTATTACAAACATGATTAAGAAAAATAATTTAAAACAGACACAAATTCAGAACACAAAACAATATTTAAATAAGATAGGAATTTACATTTAAAATTAACGAAAAAATTTAAATTACAGATATATGAAAGGAAAAAATGTGTTCAAGTAAAAATTGCCTTTTTAGAATATGTAGTATATAATAATATCATTACCAAATATTTAATTTTTTTGTTTTAAATATTTAAATCGATCTACAGACATTTTAATTTAATTTTTAAATTTGTTCTAAATCGAATAAAATAATTATCAATGGAATAATATTTTAAAAAAATGTATATTATATATGTCTATCATAATTATTTGAATATAAAATTATATGTAATACTATACAAATAGCATATCATTATTTAAAATTACTTTTATTGAGCATTTTAACAAAAATATCAATTTTTCGATAAACTAGTCGTACACAATTTTTTGTTAGAAAAATAATTTTTTATTATTATTATACTTGGTAAATATCCATTATAGGCTCACAACAAAGTGTTATACTTAATTATAATAATGTATCCAAGAAATAATCGAATAAATTATATTAATTAAAACAATTTAAATTAATTTGAAATTTTTAAGTAATTTTTTACTTTATTAATATTATAATATATTTATACACGTATTTGCCAAATATTTTATTTTTATGACAACGGGCACTTGCACAAATACATAAAATACATAAGTACAATGTTCTAATGTTAAAGTGCTTTTGCTTTATCAATAGTAAATATTTGTTGATGAAACTTCAAAAATATGTTTATTATGATATTTATGACCTATAGTATACTATGAGCGAGCTAGCAAAAATTTCAAAAACGGGCTACCCTAGTGTACACACATATATATATATATATATATATATATATATATATATATATATATATATATATATATATATATATTCATATTGTTCATATTGTTCATATCACCTTACTATTGTACATATACACACACATTTATAAACACGTACAGTGTACGTCGTACAGTTCAGTGGAGATTACACTCTATGCGAGTATAGATTACCTCAGAGATAATCTCTGGAACTCTCGCTCGAACCGAACTAGTATTTTCTGAATTTTCTTTACTTTCTGAACTCTATCTGAACTATTATCACTTCAATTTACCCCCAATATACACCAATATACCAGTACCACTTGCTTTCTGAACTCTATCTGAACTATTATCACTTCAATTTACCCCCAATGGACCCCAATATACCAGTACCACTTGCTTTCTGAACTCTATCTGAACTATTATCACTTCAATTTACCCCCAATGGACACCAATATACCAGTACCACTTGCTTTCTGAACTCTATCTGAACTATTATCACTTCAATTTACCCCCAATGGACCCCAATATACCAGTACCACTTGCTTTCTGAACTCTATCTGAACTATTATCACTTCAATTTACCCCCAATGGACACCAATATACCAGTACCTCTTGCTTTCTGGACTTTATCTGAACTATTATCACTTCAATTTACCCCCAATGGACACCAATATACCAGTACCACTTGCTTTCTGAACTCTATCTGAACTATTATCACTTCAATTTACACCCAATGGACCCCAATATACCAGTACCACTTGCTTTCTGAACTCTATCTGAACTATTATCACTTCAATTTACCCCCAATGGACACCAATATACCAGTACCACTTGCTTTCTGAACTCTATCTGAACTATTATCACTTCAATTTACCCCCAATGGACACCAATATACCAGTACCACTTGCTTTCTAAATTCTATCTGAACTATTATCACTTCAATTTACACCCAATGGACACCAATATACCAGTACCACTTGCTTTCTGAACTCTATCTGAACTATTATCACTTCAATTTACCCCCAATGGACACCAATATACCAGTACCACTTGCTTTCTGAACTCTATCTGAACTATTATCACTTCAATTAACCCCCAATGGACCCCAATATACCAGTACCACTTGCTTTCTGAACTCTATCTGAACTATTATCACTTCAATTAACCCCCAATGGACCCCAATATACCAGTACCACTTGCTTTCTGAACTCTATCTGAACTATTATCACTTCAATTTATCCCCAATGGACACCAATATACCAGTACCACTTGCTTTCTGAACTCTATCTGAACTATTATCACTTCAATTTACCCCCAATGGACCCCAGGGGGTCTGTAGTATACCCTACTGACGTATACCCACACCACCGCGCGGACCTCTTATAAGCGGTGGTACGGTATACCGTACAGTATACTGTATATTGTACACAGTGTACAGTATACTGTACGGTATACCGTATATGACGATAAGATCGACAACAATTCGACCGCAATCGTAATCGTAATTTCACCTCGATTACGCTCCGTTTGACCCGTTGACCCGTAGATGGAAAGAAATCCTTTCGATATAACAACGATGACCGGCGACGACATGAAGGATATGCTGAAGAAGAACTTCGATAAGGCGAACACTGTGATAAACTCGATAGTCGGCTACCTGAAGCAGGTATTCTCGCTCATCTTTATCGTGATCATCCACGAGTTAGTAGCTTCGTCGTGTGTGCGCGTGTGTGTGCGTGTGCGTGTGTGTGTGTTATATGTATAGGGGAGGGTATCCGAATACGGATTGAGACCGGGTAACGACGCTCTCGGAATTTCAGAAACTATAAATCCTACACAATTTAAAATTGTAATGAATACAATATTTATAATTATATACATATTATATATATTATATTTAGGTCTAAATGAGTATTTTTTTATATTTTATTTATTTAACATAAGTCCGATATATCTAATAGACTAATTATGTTATTACGTTTGTATATTTATGAAGAAAAAAATGTTAACTAAATACCTTCTCGAAGAATAAAAATGTATTAATATAAATCATAATAATATATTATTAATAACTAAAGTATGCTTTAGAATGCATTCTAAATATTCTATACATAATTACTCTATTTATTATTAAATATTAATAAAGTTATAAGTATATAATTAGAGGTACAGTATATCCCTAATACGGACACTCTTGCTGCATTAATATGGACAATCATGACGTAAGTATTCTAATTTTCATAAAAATCTCGTGTTTAATATGAATACCATCAATTATGATTGACTAAATTATTATTAAAATTCCATGAAAATATTTAACTATAACGTTTTTTGATTACTATTTGAATACTTCTCTTGCAATTATTAATTAATAAAATAATGAAAATGAATAAATTAATTACTAATTAAATTATATTAAATTATTCAGAAAATTAATTAAAAGTAATGTAATTTTAATTTATATGATTGGTTAATCATTTATGAACCAATCAAATATATATATACCACTAGGATATACTCTCTATATATAGAGAGTACTATAGTACTATAGTAATTGCGAATCACCAATACATTAGAGTGGTATATAATATACTATATATATACTATATATAGTGTCCGTATTATAACACATGCAAGCTTTCCGTAATCTGCAGCTGCGGGTGCCGAGCAGCATAGACACCCCGTTATCTATTGAATACCCCCACCCCCACCCCCGTTATCTATTGAATACCTATCTATTGAATACAACTAACATCGTATAATATAAATATATTGTAATATTTGAATACGAATATCGAGTCGTAAAATTGTAAGGCCATTTATTGTTAGTTTCTATATTAGAATACTTTCCACTGTATATATATCGAATATAATTAGTGATATATTTACTATTTCTTAATAATATGCAGTGAATACCGATACATTACGAACACTAATAATATATCTTATATATATATATATATATATATAAATATATATAAATATAATATATATTTTAAAAGCTATTTTGTATATAGTATACTATATAGCCGACTATATTTATATACAAATTAATATAATACTATACTATACTATATATATACTATATATAGTATAGTAAGTATAGTATAGTATAGTATAGTATTATATTAATTTGTATATAAATACAGTCGGCTATTAGAGTTTTTAATATTGTCTTGCTTTATATCTGACTTCTCTTATCCCTTCATATCTGACATTGATCCCTTCCCGCATCTACAACTTATTTACCCCTTTGGTCTATAACCTCCCTACCCTATTGTATCTATAACCCTTATATATATATATATATATATATATATATATATATATCTCAGTGTACCCTACTCGAACCCCACTGACGGTCCTGTACCCAACCACCCGCAGTGCCTACAGTTACCTGAAGAAATACACGGAAGAGGAGAACTTCGATAACGTCTACATCACTAAGTACTTCCGGCGTATCGACGCCCGACGGAAAGTACAGGTACTAGCGGGGTGCACGACGTATTAGGGGTAGAGTAGTAGTAGGGTAGAGTAGTAGTAGGATAGAGTAGTAGGGTAGAGTAGTAGGGTAGAGTAGTAGGGTAGAGTAGTATGGTAGAGTACTAGGGTAGAGTAGTAGTAGGGTAGAGTAGTAGTAGGGTAGAGTAGTAGGGTAGAGTAGTAGTAGAGTAGAGTAGTAGGGTAGATTATCACCTGTATAACAGGTAGGGTAGAGTAGTAAGGGTAACTAGTAGATGTAGAGTAGTAGGGTTGTCGTGCGAACACAGATTTTAATAATATATATATTATTATTATCAGATTTAGACAATGCCAGGGTAATTGTAGAATAAATGTTGCTTATCGAGACAATTACCCCTTTATTAACATGATAAGTTTCATTATAGATAATAGTTATAAATAAATAACAATTTTATAATATTATAGGATACATTTTAATATTGAAATCATTGCATCCATATAGAAAATAATCCTATATATATACCTCAACGATCGGATATCTGTTTTAAGCACCATATCCAGTGTTTTAAGCACCATATCCAGTATTTTAAGCACCATATCCAATGTTTTAAGCACCATATTCAGTGTTTTAAGCACAATATCCAGTGTTTTAAGCACCATATCCAGTGTTTTAAGAACCATATCCTATGTTTTAAACACCATATACAGTGTTTTAAGCATCATATCCAGTATTTTAAGCACAATATTCAGTGTTTTAAGCACCATATCCAGTGTTTTAAGAACCATATCCAATATTATAAGTACCATATCCAAATTTTTAAGCACCATATTCAATTTTAAGCACCTAATCCAGTGTTTTAAGAACCATATCTAATGTTATAGGCACCATATACAATGTTTTAATCACAATATTCAGTGTTTTATAAGCATCATATCCACTGTTTTAAGCACCATATCCACTGTTTTAAGCACCATATCCAGTGTTTTAAGCACCATATCCACTGTTTTAAGCACCATATTCAGTGTTTTAAGCACCATATCCAGTGTTTTAAGCACCATATCCACTGTTTTAAGCACCATATTCAGTGTTTTAAGCACCATATTCAGTGTGCGCTATATGTAAATAAAATGTATTAATTTCATATACTGTACTTTTCATGTCATACTTTTGTTATTGTTATTGTACTTATCGTATTCTTTGTATTGTTATCGTTATTGTATGATTTATTGATGGTTATTCTAGGCACGTCATCATCACGTCTATGACGTCATCATTACTCGTACTATAGTTTAGGGTACTATAGTTTAGGGTACTATAGTTTAGGGTACTATAGTTTAGGGTACTATAGTTTAGGGTACTATAGTTTAGGGTACTATAGTTTAGGGTACTATAGTTTAGGGTACTATAGTTTAGGGCACTATAGTTTAGGGTACTATAGTTTAGGGTACTATAGTTTAGGGTACTATAGTTTAGGGTACTATAGTTTAGGGTACTATAGTTTAGGGTACTATAGTTTAGGGTACTATAGTTTAGGGTACTATAGTTTAGGGTACTATAGTTTAGGGTACTATAGTTTAGGGTAGTTTAGGGTACTATAGTTTAGGGTACTATAGTTTAGGGTACTATAGTTTAGGGTACTATAGTTTAGGGTACTATAGTTTAGGGTACTATAGTTTAGGGTACTATAGTTTAGGGTACTATAGTTTAGGGCACTATAGTTTAGGATACTATAGTTTAGGGTACTATAGTTTAGGGTACTATAGTTTAGAGTACTATAGTTTAGGGTACTATAGTTTAGGGTACTATAGTTTAGGGTACTATAGTTTAGGGTACTATAGTTTAGGGTACTATAGTTTAGGGTACTATAGTTTAGGGCACTATAGTTTAGGGTACTATAGTTTAGGGTACTCTAGTTTAGGGTAGTTTAGGGTACTATAGTTTAGGGTACTATAGTTTAGGGTACTATAGTTTAGGGTACTATAGTTTAGGGTACTATAGTTTAGGGCACTATAGTTTAGGGTACTATAGTTTAGGGTACTATAGTTTAGGGTACTATAGTTTAGGGTACTATAGTTTAGGGTACTATAGTTTAGGGTACTATAGTTTAGGGTACTATAGTTTAGGGTACTATAGTTTAGGGTACTATAGTTTAGGGTACTATAGTTTAGGGTACTATAGTTTAGGGCACTATAGTTTAGGGTACTATAGTTTAGGGTACTCTAGTTTAGGGTAGTTTAGGGTACTATAGTTTAGGGTACTATAGTTTAGGGTAGTTTAGGGCACTATAGTTTAGGGTACTATAGTTTAGGGTACTATAGTTTAGGGTACTATAGTTTAGGGTACTATAGTTTAGGGTACTATAGTTTAGGGTACTATAGTTTAGGGTACTATAGTTTAGGGTACTATAGTTTAGGGTACTATAGTTTAGGGCACTATAGTTTAGGGTACTATAGTTTAGGGTACTATAGTTTAGGGTACTATAGTTTAGGGTACTATAGTTTAGGGTAGTTTAGGGTACTATAGTTTAGGGTACTATAGTTTAGGGTACTATAGTTTAGGGTACTATAGTTTAGGGTAGTTTAGGGTACTATAGTTTAGGGTACTATAGTTCAGGGTACTATAGTTTAGGGCACTATAGTTTAGGGTAGTTTAGGGTACTATAGTTTAGGGTACTATAGTTTAGGGTACTATAGTTTAGGGCACTATAGTTTAGGGTACTATAGTTTAGGGTACTATAGTTTAGGGTACTATAGTTTAGGGTACTATAGTTTAGGTATGTGTCATATTTCATATTTCACCTATAGGTGTATATAGGTGTACAATGTACAATGTACACTGTACATATACATCATATTTAAACAGTTTATATTACAATACATAATAACACTAACAATGGAATACTATAGTGATACAAGTTATGCAACGCAACAGGCGTTATTACCCAGCAAACAGTAAGAGCAGCACAATAGCAGCATAACAGCAAATGCTAGAGCCTCAAATGTTTACATTGTGCTATTATGCTGCTATTAAATGTCTATTATGCTGCTATTATGCTGCTATTAATTTGTAATGATATTATGCTGCTGTTATGCTGCTGTTATGCTGCTATTATGCTGATATTATGCTGCTATTAATTTTAAATGTCTATTATGCTGCTATTATGCTGCTATTATTATAATAGCAGCATAACAGCAGCATAACAGCAGCATAATATCATTACAAATTAATAGCAGCATAATATACATTTAATAGCAGCATAATAGCACAATGTAAACATTTTAGGCTCTAGCATTTGCTGTTATGATGCTATTATGCTGCTCTTACTGTTTGCTGGGTAACAACAGGCGTTCATTTACACGATATGTATATCGTCGAAACAAAGCCTATTACTAAATGATCGTTACGAATGATAATAATAATAATAATAATATTAATATTAATATATAATTAATCACATTCAACAAATATAATTATTCACTACTACTACTACTACCACTGCATCAGGGAAAGCGGGTAATACTGCCACTGAAGCGACTGGAATCCAAGGCACTGATACTCCCGTACAGTAGTACGTTCACGAAGATAGAGAAGAGGACCATGGTTAACGTCGCACACACACACACACGCGCACCGATACGCACACCGCGTCGCGCACTCGTGTGCGAATCACTCAGTAGAGCAAAGTGCGTAATGACGTAAAACCTACTTCCGTATACGCCACCTATGGGTGGCAGTGAGTCATCATTAATCAGATAATGATTAGTTTGATGAGGGTTTAACCATTCCCAGCAAACATATAAGGTGAGAATAACGCGATATCTCTCATTATATTAACGCGTTAAAATGTCCACAATTAACGCGATATTAGATCGTTATTTATCGCGTTATTCTCACCTTATTTATAATTAACATATAGGTTAACAATTAACATAACCTATAGGTACATATTAGCGCCAGTATGAAGTTGACTCTTTTCTAACAATAATATACTGTGCAACGATGTGGTGTTATTCGTGTTTTTGATTTAACAATTATAACGCGCACGAGGAACACACGCACACACACACACTCGTATATGTTGTACACGATTTAGGTGAACACAGCCTGTAGGTGGTGCTGTTGTCCGTGTATACGAAGTTCGTATTACGAACCAATGAGAATAGAGAGAGATCTCACGTGGTATTTATTAACCGTGACGGATGCTGGATGCCTATATAGGACGCATCCTATAATTAATATATATATATATATATAATATATAATAATCATATTTTCCTATATCATAATAATTAACAATTAATGTATTATTGCATACAGTATATAGGGGTAATTCTGTCTTTATTCAAATTGTTTACATTCTTTATGATATTCTTCATGGATAAGATCATATTCGTAATTCTGAATTCTACTAGTCAAGGCTCTCAAGTTTCATACACGCAAAAAGGTAGTATTTGTAGTAGTAGTATTAGTAGTAGTAATAGTAATAGTAGTAGTAGTAGTAGTACTATTTATAGTTGTATAATATAGTAGCGATACTATGTATGTACTATACCCACGTGACTCTATACTATAGTATAGTATACTATACTATAGTACTAATATAGTATACTAATACTAATACTATATATAGTGTTAGCAGTATTCAGTATTGTTTTTTTTAATTTTAATATTCAATAAAAATTCGTTACAAAAAATAAATACCACAATTCATTATTTAAGTATTTACATTTATATTTTTTATAAGTTTTCGAATAATTCGAAGAAAACAATTTTAATTATTATTCATGACACAATTACATTCATAAAACAATATTATATACAGTCAACTCTCGGTAAGTCGGACTACGGATAAGTTGGACTTCTCGATAAGTCGGACAAATTTAGTAGGTTTGGTTGGATTTGTATCTAGTTCCATGTTAAATTTATCGGATAAGTCGGAAAAGTTGGCTTGGATAAGTCGGACTTCTCTATAAGTCGGACACATATTATTGTCATGTTTATGATTTTATACTGGATAAGTCGGACTTTTTATAAATTGTCAGAAATGTTTACTTTAAATAATATATATTATAATTTTAGTAAGTAATATCGATATTGATGTAATGATCATTGAATACAGCATGTTATGTTGTTGATTTGTACAAAATTCCAAATGTCGGTAACCCTTTAATTCACGCTGCGCATCTCATGTCTTATTTACATGATATTCTGAATCTCGGATAAGTCGGACATCTCGCTAAGTCGGACACTTTTCCCGGTCCCTTGCGAGTCCGACTTATCGGGAGTTGACTGTAGTACATTTAGTACATAGTATATCTCCCTTTCTATAAAGCCCTAATTCATATCATATAATTCAAACAGTAAAACTATAGTATAACATTATATAACCAAATCTACATTTTAGTATATGTTATTTTTAAATTTATACAAAATAAATTATTATATAGTATATATATATATATATATATATATATATATATATATATATATATATTATAAATCATCTTGTTATTGTTATTTTTATTTGGTAGAGTACTTTCATCCCATCCAGGAACTTAGATGAAGTTTTCACTTCAAAGCCGCTCTCGTGTTAAGGCATCCATGGTTTTAACGAGAGCCGATCATTTATTTATACACAAATATATAAGATCACTAAATAATATTTTAAGACCCATTTTATAAAACTAATTAATGGTCTGGACGAGGCTCGAACCTATGTCCTATTGCTTGTGTGTCTGACGCCTTAGCCACTGAGCCACATAGGCAGTTTTTGTATATATATATATATATATATATATATATATTAGAGCCATATATGGTTATATGTGAAAACTTTATCTAAGTTCCTGGATGGGATGAAAGGACTCCACCAAATAAAAATAACAATATATATATATATCCTATGACGAGAATAACTCGCGCGGTAGACCGCCCCCTACATGATAATATAATGATACCTATATTTGTGGAACAAGACTTGCGTTATTCATTATAGTAATCACATAAGTATATAGATATATATATATATATATATATAGATATATATATATATATGTAGATTAAATACATGGTATTTGTAAAAGATTAATATTATAGCTAATTTATTTATTAATATTAGTATTATATGATTTTATTATTATTATATAAATATTATAATATGATGATTTATAATATATATATATATATATATATATATATATATATATATATATATATATATGTAAAGATAACAAGCATTAAGTATAGATAATATATTAAAAATAATTGTATTGTTGCAATTATAAAATATGGTACATATTTAAAACATTAATTTAATTTGAATTTATAATTCAAATATTATACTATTAAATATTAGAATTAACTATATTTAAAAGCATAATATTTAAATCAGAATATATTATAATGATATTTTAATGACAAGTTATGATAGGTTTATGTAAATATAAAGATAAACAATGGTATTCAAATTATATATATATATATTGTAGACTTAAACCAAAGATTTTGCGAAGCAAAGATATAACACTCCCTATGCATGCAACGTAATTTAGTAATAGCCCCAACCGCTGCTAGCAGTAGTATCGAAATCACTGAAATAGATTTAGGTTCGGCTCTGTTTGCATACAACAATGTTCTCATTGCTCTATTAAATTACATGCAATATAAATTAGCTTTTACTCACTAAATATATACTTATAGCATTTAAAACATACATATCATATTTGTTTGTTATATATTAGTAATGAACACTTAGTTTTCATCATATAAATATTAATTTAAAGCATATTATTTAACATTTTAAAAGTGTATAGTTAAATACGAATTTACATTATAAACAACGCATAGTTCCTAAAAGTAACCCGCTATAGGTGGCACCAGGGTATTTTGTATACAAATTCGAATTACACGATTTCGCGTAAGTGTTATATCTTTCCTTCGGAAAATCTTTGCTTAAACTATGCGTATATAAGATATATTCTAAACTTTAATAATGTTTTCCATTTTGGAAATAAATATAGTGTTAAGGTAAATCCTGGTGCTAGATATTTGAATGTAATAATTTTACGAATATTAATTGGCTATTCCATAGTATACCCGGGTACTACCGCTGCACTACTATTATTAATCGTAGTACTACCAAATACCTAGGGCTTTGGTAGTATAGTACCATAGTATACTATGGTATTACTACGTAGTACTATATTACTATCTATTGTTATATATATAAACCAACATTGTTTATTATATTGTCTATTATACCCTATTAGTACCACGTAACATATATTGTTAATATCTAAACCCGGATCTAAACTACCGAGCTCATTGACACTATAAGCAAAGATGTAACACTCCATATATACGCAACATGGTCGATGCTAGCAGTATATACTGCAGATTACTTTAGTATCGATATATCACTTAAATAGATTTGGGTTTGCCGCGATTCGCATACTATAATGTTTTCATTGATTTATTAAATTACATGCAATATAAATTAGCTTTTACTCGCCACTTAAATATGTATAGCACTTTAAACCAACATAGTATATGTATTTGTTATATATTATTAATGTACG
>OZ025240.1:85029536-85139536 GCA_964019155.1 Osedax fenrisi | reverse complement strand
TACGGGTACGGGTTTGGATTTGCGTTTCGGCGACGTTTTCGGGTTTAAAGCAACTACGTTACAAGTAACGCAAACAAACTAAATTATATAAATAAACACGATTAGACTAGATGATATGTATCAACAATAATGTCACAAGCCTAATTTACACACACAACAATACCTATAGGTATGCGGTGTATTCATTACGTGCATTACAGTGTGTATCACCCCTATTACAACACCTACATGACGTGTACGGAGGTACGAGAGCTATAGCCTGCGAAGTCTAATTCTATAGTCGTTATAGTTAACGGTATAATAGTGTAAACATCAACATCCGCTAACGGTATAATAGTGTAAACATCAACATCCGCTAACGGTATAATAGTGTAAACATCAACATCCGCTAACACTATAATAGTGTAAACATCAACATCCGCTAAGGGCGATCATAGAAAATTGAAAATTAACAGATTAACATTGGACTATGTTTTTCTTAATAAATATACCATTAAAATGAAACACCGAACAAAATTTCTTGGAATTTTAACAGTGTAATCGTAAAAAATGACTAATCAAAGATTGACAGTATGTCGTGTCGTAAAAAATGACTCATACAAATTGAAGTATACATATATTCTTAGAATTTCAAGAGCTTTTTTTTCTATGATCACCCTTAACATCCGCTATCGCTCAATAGTCGCACCGATAAGTATACTTATGTAATGTATACTTATATAAGGGATACTATATAGCACCCCTTATACTATAGCACCCCTTATACCCGCGGGTGATAACTAGTGGTTGACGTTATACTTCAGCTAGCGTCGTTAAGGAGAGCGTGTGTTATTCGAGTTTCGTTCATCGATGTAAATACAATTTTTATTTACATCGATGGTTTCGTTACATCTTCTCTATGAGTCTGTTATTTATTATTTCACTATATTATATTACATTCGTATAATTTTCTACTGTTTTATTATTATTTATTCTATAGAATACATATATATATATATATATATATATATATATATATATATAATACTATATATATATAGTTATAATATAAATATAATACAAATTATGAATATAAAAATAATATATTATATATAATATATTTAAATAATATATTATATATAATATATTTGTCATAATTATTTTTATATTTATATTATAACTGTATATATATATATAGTATTATAAATATGTGTGTATTATAATAAATGCTGATATCATAACATACACACACACACACACTCGCAGAAGAGATGCTACGCGTGTCGGAAAGATTTCGAATGGGCGACCTCTAGCGAACCTTCCGACGATTCCGGATTGCTGTAGTGCGCATGACAGTGTCAGAGATGTATGCGTGTGTGTGTGCGTTAGTGTGTGCGTTAGTGTGCGCGTATACGTGTGTATACGGTTACGCGTGCGTGTAGTAGTATACTACTATAGTACTACTATAATAGTAGTATAATATGTTAGTCAACAAAATCGAATTTTAAATGCATTGTTCCGAGAAATAAATGGTGTGTATGTGCGTTTGTGTGTGCGGATGCTACAGATGTGCGTTACGGGTAACGTGTTAGAGTGGAATTGTGTGAATGAGTTGTGCGTATCTTATTTTCATATCGCCTTATATGCTGCATGTATCGTAACCTGTGGTTAATGTAATCGTATTTGTAAATAAACTTTACCGCATTTGTATACATGTATATAGCATATGTAACGGTAGTTTATATATTACATATTTAATCGACACGGAAACGTATTATTTTATAGATGCAATAAATATTTTTAATTAAATCTATACATATTTATTATCTTTTACCGTTAAAATATTTATATATATAATATGTATCGAGAAATATTCGTAAATTTATAAGTACGTCAATGTATAAAATACGAATGCATTCTACTGGAATAATGTTGCTTTTGACCTCGAATCGTGTTGCTTGACTAGGTTGTTATTTAGTTTCAATATAAAGATCGTGTAAGTCGCCATTATAGGAAGGTCATTCGGTGGTCAGTGTTTTGTTCGGGTATTAATCTGAATCGTGATGTTATATAGGGAGATAAGGATGTATTTCTCTGGTTCCAGATATTTATAGATATGATATATAATAATTAAACATTGATTTATAATGTGATATTTATTTAGAAGGGGAAGTTATTATTAACGTAAGGCATAGGTCGTAGGTTATATATGTTGTTTATCAATGATTATAGATCTAAATCTAAACACGCGTAACACTTATTACATTCACTCGGGACAGGGGTATCGTGTTGTCACGTGATTGAAGCGTATCGGGTGCCGGTTGATCTGGAAATAAAATATGTCCTATCACTATCCAGGGACAAACTCTGCATAATTCTCGGTGAAACGGGTTGTTCTGGACACAAATAAATGTTCTATCCCAGTAAAAAAAACATTGGATAGATAGATAATCGGTTGTTCTGATAATTGTGAGCTATATTTAGTGGAGTATACGACTATGTATACCCCTATAGGACATTCGGGTATCTCTGGAATAACCTTTATATAAAACTATAGTTTTTGAAAACTATAGTTTATATAAAACTATAGTTCCTATAGGATATTGTATGATACTTGTGTGAACAAATAAGGATCAAAAATAGGTGTCCTATTAAATTTAAAATACATATAATCAAATATTAAAATATGAAATATAGGTCCTATATATATTAGAATATAACTATGGAGCTTGTAAAATAGTTTATAAAACAAATATTTATTTATAAAAATTGACCTATGGCCTATATAGGTATATATATATATATACAATGAATTTGATAACTGCGCCATTTAAAGTTACAATACTTTATTCGTAGTGTTTATATATTTCTTATATATATATATATACATATTAAATATCATACAAATAATAACTTAAATATTCAACTGTTTATTGTATAGATAGAACAATAGAGAATAGAAGCTCGTATGTGTACACCGTACACCTGCGTACGTTAAACACGCTACACTGCGTAGTCCGCCATTAGCCGTGTAGTTCTACCGCTATAGTCGTATACTGTACGACTATGCCTGTATAATAATAGAGATGTACGGTGTATACTGTATGGCTATATATAGCTGTACATAACTATAGTTCAGTATCTAGTAACCTAGCTATAGAACTCTCGTATCGGGCGGCTATTTCTTCAATTCGTAGACGTCGTAATGCCGCTTCTTGGCGAAGAAGCCGCGAACCCGACGATTTTTCGGCGCCCGAGCATCTCCGCCGGCGTCGTCCGTCGGAGTTCGCCAGTGAATGACGGTGTTCACCGCCGGTGTGTTCATCTTCAGCAGCAGCATGTTCGAAGTGCCGGACACAACGTAAGCGAATAGTAATGTTATAGCGCCCAACGCTACGGTAACGCCTACTCGTATGATGGTCTCCCAGTTTATGTGCATCGCGTTGTTAAACCTAAATGTACCTGTATATCACACGTATGTATATGTATATATATATTTATATATATATGTATATGTATAATTCTAATGACTACTATTTTGATTAATTTTATATTTAGACAAATATAGTAGAAAGTATAAAGTTAAGTTGAAATATTCGCTGACGTATACGTATGTATATACAATATACGTTATTGAAATAAACAACAATAATTGTATTTACTAATACATTAAGGATGTGAAACATTTTACAGTGTAGTTTATATATATATATATATATATATATAATGACATCAGAGTTGGCGTATATCCTGGGTGAATGAAAAAAAGGGCATGTCAAGTATTTCACACATTTAAGATAACGAGGAGAACAATTCCAATAACTAAAAGCAATAAACTAATGTAATAAATAATATAAAGTAAATAAAATAAAAATACATTAAATAATAATTTCTGTTATAAATTCTAAATAAATATAAAAATTACATTTTCATAAATTTATAAACACATACTACTAGTGGTGTATCAACTTTATAAATGTGAATTTATAAAATCAAAGGCCTTGATATTATTATGTTGTAAATTTTACAGATACTGGCAATATTCATATATTTTAAGTTCATACTTAGTCCCCCAGACGTATCATTGAAACAATAATGCTTTCCACTAAAAACTAACCAGATAATTAAAAAAATAGTAAATATATCATCTTAGTTTAAATTATCAAAAATATATTATGGTACTCAAAATATATTATCTAACTTCATTATATCGCAGAAAATAGTGCGGTGTTTGTATATGTGGGTATTCTTGAGTAATTTTTAATAAATTGTAGGTAATGTATGGCGATAGATTGTATTCATCAAAAGTTAGACAACAAATTGTATTATTACTCTTTCTGAATAATTATATTTTATTCAGCAATGAATTAATTATTAATTTAATTATAGTTAAATATATATGTATATTATACTTATTTTATAATAAAATCAATTGTTATATATGAAATATACATATCGAGGCCGATATTCAACCTCAATAGATAACGCGCGACGATCCGAGATATTGAAATTTCATATCCGATGTACACGATTACTACCACTAATAAGGCCGGAGAAACTTTCAATTATATTGTTTACGAATATTTGTGAAAAAAATATAAAATATAGTCGCTATCTCTACCCGTCTCTGCTACGCGTACTGTAACATCTCATACCAACCGGCGGGGCGGGGGTTTAGGAGGTGTTCGTTACAGTCGATACACGGGTATCTACTATTTTAATTTCGCATTATTCTTTGTTTATTTCCATAACGTATAATATCGTTAGCAAATATTTATACTTTATACTTTCTAATATATGTTCGGCTATGTATATACTTAACTAAATTATCAATCAACTACAGGTACTTAACATACGCACTTAAGTATAAGCCTGTAATTAGTGGCGTGTTATATTTAATTACATTCAAAAATAGGTGCTTACATTATCTCTCGTGTTACATAAGCATTCGTCTAATACTATACACGTGTTAGTATGCGATCACGTGGTATTAGCGATGTTATTGTTATGTTAGTAAACACACTGTATAATTATAATTATATTAGAAAATATCGCAAAATAAATCACTTTATTTATTACAATTTGTTATAAGTTCAGTTTTCATTGAATGATACTTATTAATATTTAGAAAATAATTGTTTATATATATATAGTGAAATATATACATATAAATGTATATATATATATATATATATATATATATATATATATATATATACATATATATATATATATATACATATACATATTCCTATAGGTATGAATGTTATTTACATAGTAAAATACAATTATTTATTTCAACGACCTTACATTCTGAAATGTGTTAGTGGCTACTCGTGTTCCCTATTTTACATATACACGGTGCAAATGTTTCACCGTCCTCGAATCGTTGTAAATACTACTTATCACTATCGTTAATAGTAAACGAAGTGAATATAATTGTATCGAATTAATGTCAATTCTATAAATTTTATATACAATATTAATATTTTAAATATTATGCCATGGTCTACTATAGTACACAATACGAGCCCCGTACACACGGAACAATGGTGCTTACGTAATCAACGATGTATTACGTGATACACACGTGTGATTCATTACGTAACGCGTGACGTCATACACGTTATATTTACACACACACACACACACGTATATTTCATTAATGCTCATTTACTATAAAGTACTATCGCACACCGAAATTATGAAATACATATAAGCAAACCTTGCGACGTTAAAGTACCATGTGTTCGTACGCATATATTTGTTTATTACTGTTTTAAAAGTGTATTATTTATAATTAATACGAACTATTATATACGAATTTAAATTTATAAATTACGTAATAATAAATCGTAATGCCCCTCGTTGACCAGCATGCAATAGTCGTTCTTGCATAAATATCTACGTGTAGGGCGAATTTACACCCATCTAATCACAACACTGCATCATTATTACCATTACTAAAACACTTACCACAGGCCACCCAATAATGGATATAATATCCTTCTACTTGAACTCACCGATATCTATAGACTGTAGTAGTTATAACTGGAACACCTAACTGGTAGATTATTACCTATTGCCACACTTTTAGGTAACTTGAAGTGACACTTCGACTACGAAACATACACTTACACGGTCCTACTTCGCTGACCTATTTAATCAAGTTAACATTCAACAATAACACCCTATATATAGGGACTTATATATAAAAGTATACTTCTCTATTCGCATACCCGATCCCAAACCACCGATATAGTATTTCGAGTATCGACGTTACGTTTATCATCTCCATATAAGGGTATACGTATATATGTATATATACCATATAAGGGTATACCATTCTGCACTACACTACTACACGATCGCGTTACTAGTTGACTTTACCTTCACAATTAACATCCAATGGCCATAGATAAAGACTATAGTCTTAGATGTATACGTTATATATAGTATGAATATCGCTATATACATAGTATGTAGTATTTATTTAATATAGGACATATATATTTAAATATGTGCAATTTTCAAGTGAATAGGGGTACCTACTAGATCGAATAGGTGGTCATCAGTGTATAGTGTTCTACAGTCACGTTATACCCATCGATATGTCGAATAATACGATACCGACTACTTTGATATATCGAATATAACGACATCCACGACTATAACTACACGGTTACAACGACATTCACGACTATAACGACATCCGTGACGCATCGTTCGACTACATATCGGACAACAAGTTTATCGCGTCATTATCTGACTTCTCAGCCGTCTTCGATAGAGGCGGGGTCTCTTTTGGAGGTTTGTTGACGCGAAACATGTTCCTGGCGAAGTTAAATAGGCCCGCCCCCTGTTCCGCCTCCTGATCGTCGGCGGGGTTTGGTACCGCCCCTTCCTGCGGCCTGGCCGACAGAGCGTTGTAGCGTAGCCGCGCCTCTTTAGCCGTCTCGTCTACTTCGTATAGAGCCATTCCCTTCGCCGTAATGTAGGCCAACAAACACACGGTGGCGGCTAACAATACGGCAACCACTGTACCGACTATGTTCCACCATTGGACCATTACGTGACAGATGTGCCTGGATGTGTAGTGGTAGCAACGTTATTCATCAATATATGTATATATTTATATATATATATATATATATATAAATCTAAATATTGTTATTTTTATTTGGTGGAGTCCAGGAAATTAGATGAAGTTTTCACTAATAACTATGGTTATATGATGTATGTATAGCTCTAATTCCCTTCGAAGCCGTTCTCATGTTAAGGTATCCGTGGTTTTAACAAGAGCCGATCATTTATTTATACACAATTATATAAGATCACTTCAAAATAATATTTTAAGACCCATTTTATATATATATATAGCTATGATGATATATAGTATTTAAGAAGGCTAGTGAGGGAATTGTACGAATAATTGTATATGATTAATAAAGCATTCTAAAGTGACGATAGGAATCCTATAATAGGACGCACAAATTTCCTTTATTCGAGAAAAAGTGGGTGAATAAAAATAATAGAGTGGAGGGGTATCTCAGAAATGTAGGACGATGTTAATAAAATGACTAAGGGTACAAAGAGGGAACGTTATTTACAATGGGAGCTATTTGGGGGGGAGGATATTTGATTGCGTCAGTATTTGTGTTGTCATGGAATCACGAATGATGAATATTGACCGGAGAGACAATCGTATGATTATCTACAGAGTGGTAAGATAAGACGCGGGAAAGTAATTCAAAAGAGAGGTAGGGTACTCAATACGACCAATAACAAGTATGTTCACAACAGGACAGCAGTAAATAGAATAGTTATATTCATTCCAATAAAGTAAATGCTAGGTTATAGTTAGCCATTGTAGTGACTTTATATGACTAATAGGTACTTGTAATGTATACATAATAGAACACTCGTATACGATATATCGAATAATCAGTTAACAAAAAGAAAATAATTATATTAATTAACAATTATTATTCCTTTAAGGGCCGTAATAAATAACAATTTTAACTACTTTTTTTAATCATAAGTTCTATAGTTTATCAAACCGTATTATATGTGATAAAATAATATCGTTTAGAACCATGTTTGAGATTTTTTTTTAAGATTTAAGAAATGAATGAATTAGATTCAATAATAAGTTTAGCTTGAAGATGGTAGATAGAAGAAGGAGAGGTTGGAATTTTAGAGATATTTTAGTAATACTCTATTTGTATAGTATACTATTTGTTATATATATATATATATATAATAGCATTATAATGCATCATGCATGTATGAAACTACTTTATTAAAATTATATATAATTATCGCATACATATATATATATTCAGCTAATATAATTATGTAATAAAATACATAATGCACAAATGAATATTTATTGATTTATTTAATATATACTTATATTATACAATTAGGGGAAAGTAACCTAATACGGACACTCTCGGTATCTCTGAAACCATACATCCTCAAAAAAATGTTTAATAAATAGTCTAAATAAGTATTTTTTATTTTTTATTATTCTAAATATTGCTGATATATCCAATAAACGAATTTTTTTATTACGTTTTTAAATTTATTAAAAAAAATAAACTTAAAACCTTCTCAAGAATATACAAATGTATCGATATTAAACATAACAATATATTATTAAAAATTAAAGAATTCTAAACATTATATACATAATTTCTATATTTGTTATCAAATATTAATTAAGTTATAAGTATATATCTAGAGGTCATGTAAGTCCCTAATACGGACACCAATCAGCGCGCAGCGTGTGAACTATTCGGATTTTCATAACAAATCGCGTGCGTTATAATATAAATACCACCAATTAAGCTAAATATAAATTTATTATTATTTAAATACTTAACTTGTATTATTAATTAATAAAATAATAAAAATTAATAAATTAATTACTAAATAAATTATATTAAATTATTGATAACATTAATTATAAATAATGTAATTGTAAGTTATATCATTTGTTCATCAATAATATATAATTTATCTAGTATATATATACCCTATATATAGGGTGTCGTATTTTAACACAGGGTGACCGTATTCGGACATGGGTACCGAATACGGACACCCCCGTTATCTATTGAATACCAATATTAAATAAAATTTCAAAATCACAATAATATCTATAATCATATACTATTAATATATTGTAATTTTTGAATAAAAATAATGAGTCATACAATGTTAAAACCATGTATTGTTAAAGTGTCCGTATTAGTTTACTTTCCCCTATAGGAGAAATATATATATTTAATAATAATAATTATTATTATTATTAATAATAATAATAATTAAAACCAGATTTAAAAAAAAAATTTGCTTAATATTAACCACTTGGTAGACGTTATTATTTGTTACAAGTTATCACTTTTGGTATAAAGTTGACTTGTAATGATATTATATAATTAATACATGTATATGAATTATATTTGTGTATATTATTAATTAATAGTATTAAAATAAAATAAGAAATAGAAAACAACAATAAGATAATAAAATTAAAATAATCAATATCAAATCATTTAAATTAATCGTTAATTTATAAATAAGTTACGTGGTGAATGTTTTATTAAATAACTTTTTTATTTTATATCTAATCTATAGTATATTTTAATATATATATATATATATATATATATATATATATTTTATATTAATTTTATTATAAATAAATTCACTTATTTTTATAATAAATTATCGTATACGATACATACATATACATATACGTATATATACGATCATTTATTATGAAAATAAGTGAATTTATTTATAATATAAAACTAATTGATATAGAATATTGATATTATACCTTTTAATAGATAATTAAAAATGACCTTTAGTTATCTTGAATCTCTTGAATAACTTGCTGAACAATGTATATGTACTATGTATACAATATATTTGGTAATTTTCTTAAATTAAAATATTTTGAATATTAAGAAAATATTTAATTAAATTATGAATATGTGTATATTTAATTTGTATCAGTATTATATAATATAAGCATGCTCTACGTATTATAATGTATGTAAATATAATAAGTGTACACAATAAGTGTATACACGATTATAAGTTATGTATACAGTATAGTATTACTTTATTATTTATATATAAATACGTATACTATTTTATATTTATGAATTAATTAAGAAATATTTAAAAATTATAATATTCTGTACAAACAGTTAGCGAATATAATATTCAGTAAATAAAAATAAAATAAAACAATAAACAATACATATATATATTCTTATATTTCTTTATTTTATCTATTTATAAACACGGAACAATATGTATCGTACATTATATATTTATCTACACATATATATATATATATATATAACTGCTGTGTGGCTCAGTGGCTAAGGCGTCAGACGTACAAGCAGTAGGACACGGGTTCGACCCTCGTCCGGACCATTCATTAATTTTATAAAATGGGTCTTACAATATTATTTAGAAGTGATCTTATATAATTATGTATAAATAAATGATCGGCTCTCGTTAAAACCATGGATTCCTTAACCTCATCTAAGTTCCTGGATGGGATGAAAGGACTCCACCAAATAAAAATAACAATAACAATATATATATATATATATATATATATATATATATATATATATATATATATATATATATATATATATATAGGATACGATATGATTGTTTATAACACCAAATATGGTCAAAAGCTATTACCCTCACTGGTGTTGAAAACGAACAAACAAAACCAAACAATAACAGTAAATAGTGTAGCAATATAATATATAAGAATAAGGATGGAACAAGGTCAACATCGATGAAAGGGTTAATTTAATTTTAAATTTAAATAGTATTTGAGACTATTAGAAAAGACGAGAGGCGACTTCAATGTACGTAGGCGTTAAGGCATCAAATTCCATTCAGTAGGAGCCATGCTTGTAAAGGAGCGAGAACGCATCACGTTACGAGTAACAGGTAAATCAAGTAGTGTGGCATCAGACGAGCGCAGATGTGGGAGGATGTTGCGACGAGTGAGCAATCCACGTAAGTATGCAGGTCTGCCTATAGGAATAGTGTTTTATGTGTTAGGCAGAGAAGCCTAAATTGACAAAGTTTTCTAAACGATAGCCATTTCATATTGCATTGGTGGGTGTCGGTTAAAGCATGACCGCATCGCTTAAGCCTATGAATCAATCTTACGGATGAGCGAATAATTCGGTCAACTTTAATAACTTCAGATTCTATTCTACGGAATTAAGAACAACAATAGTCTATTCGAGATAGTACTAATATATATATATATATATATACGTATAATTATAATTCAATATTGTGATTATCTCAGAATACTAGATATCACTAATCATGTTTTACATTAAATGTTATATAACGTAGAATATATTACATAACTTGTATTACATGACATGTTATTACGCAATAAGATATGCGAGGGTAATTATAGATACGCAATTATAATTATATCTATAGAACAATACACACTTCCGGTCCATTGTTATAGGAATGCGTCATGTCATGTGTGCTTTATTATGTTCGAATAGTTAATTATAGATACGCAATTATAATTATATCTATAGAACAATACACACTTCCGGTCCATTGTTATAGGAATGCGTCATGTCATGTGTGCTTTATTATGTTCGAATAGTTAATTATTAATTAATAGTGAATTTATATATATATATATAATGAATAATAGTTGTTTAATATGCTATAGTATATTATAAAACAACTATACACAGGCTATATATGCAGCCTGTTGAATATATGGTTACTAATCATGTTGTTAAGGGGTATTCCCTTAACTATATAATATATATATATATAGAAACATTATAATTTCAATGGAATTTAATATAGACACGATATCTAGTATATATTATCTACATACAAA
The DNA here is from genome assembly GCA_964019155.1 of Osedax fenrisi. Classification (NCBI taxonomy): domain Eukaryota; kingdom Metazoa; phylum Annelida; class Polychaeta; order Sabellida; family Siboglinidae; genus Osedax; species Osedax fenrisi. The sequence continues at coordinate 85,127,622 of OZ025240.1, read as the reverse complement.
TAGGTAACCAGTATTATTAATCGATTGTATTCTATGTTGTGTATATGTAATATGGAATACATACATATATATATATATATATATATATATATATATTTATTTATATATATATATTATATAACTGATATAACGTATTATAATAATAGGTATTTATTAATAATGTATCATGAAATTCATGTAATTAATTAAGTATTTTAATAACTTCAAGACATGTTTTACTGCACGTTATTATGTATTTTACTTTTACGGACATAATAATATTTCATAATTAACATAATATTTTTTATATTTTATTTCCTTAAAGTAATTATAATGGTAAATACAATGCACTGATAATTATTAATAAATCCAAGAAGATTATAATTGAATATTACAAATTGTATTCTCATTTTTATATAATAACATTATATATAATTCTGTATACATACTGTGAACTGTATTATACAGATCACATAAGATCAGTTATAAATGTTGTAGTTTTAGTGTATAAAATATCACGTGACATTGATTAGGTATACTCGACTAATATTTGGGGAGAGAACGGAGTAGTTGCCGATAATTTATATGCCTCAGCATACTTCTAATATATCGATAAATAGGTTGAATTTTAATATCTTTTCTTTTTAAGCTTTTTTTTTTGAATTTTCTATAACTCATTTAGGTTTAGAATACTGTGATTTCACATTTATATATTACTGAATATTATTAACTATTGATTAGGCATTAAAAAAGGCATACAAAAGCATTACAATATGCAAGTCCGGGGTAGTGGCCGATAGTATCAGAATATGCAATAGGTGTTTCGTAATGTATTCGATTTATATTTTTTTAATTATATAATATTAAATAATTATATTTATGATGCATACGAACCTTATTTGATTCAATGATTTAATTATATACACACACATAAATAAGTATAAATATATGTAATCATGTTATTGTTAAAATTTGACAAAAAATGGTTATGTAATAAATTAGAGTAATTAATTAATTATTTTAAAAAAAATGTACTTTATATTATATACATTTTGATTATCTAAATATTGTATATAGAACTTTTTATCCTATTTAGCACCAGTTAAGCGTTAATTAAAATGACCACTACTCCATTATCGGCCACTACCCCGTTCCGTCCCCTACTTATAATATATTATTAATATATTCGAGAAGTACACGATTAAGTTCCTAATTTAATTTATTTTAAAGACTATTTGTGACAGAACAATCAAGCGCCTAAGGTAAAAACAAAAAACAATATAACGGAACATAAACGAAAATAATATAACTAATAATAACGAACAATAGGAATACGGAAAGTACTCGACATTAATATAAATAGTAAATAATTGTAAATCGTGATACAAATAGTGATCAGGGAAATGCAATAGTAAATATATATGTTTTAATAGAGATTTAAATGAGTTGATTGAGTGGAGCCGATACGCTATAAACTATATATATAAGCCTATACAAATAAAATAAAATAAACCTATATAAAATATAGTGTATGTATAGTTTATTCCACCAATGAGATACGCGCGTTTCTATACACGAATAAACAGTGGCCCGAGTCTACCAAGAGACATCTTAACTGTTGTCATCGACATCTGATTTTTAAATGTCAATCCTTATAAGGTAATAACCGATTCTCCTGTCTCAACGTTATTGTCAATGTCCGACGTGATATAGAAGGACATTTTAAAAGAGTGATTGATATATCAGTTATATATAATAATAATAATATTTATTTATTGAATCTTATATATATATATATTGAATACAATACAAATAGCGGATACAAATGTACCCCTCAAGAATTCATAAACTTGTAAATGTTATAAATAACTGTGGGGGCCCCTGACAATACAATACAAATAGTAACATATTGTTCTTGTGTTATGATATATCGTTTATTAAGATCTTAATAAACACAAGAGAAAAACAAGAACTGCCTGGAGTCTGGCTTACTAGATTTCGGTTGCCCCACTGAGCCATAGACCCCAGACAATATAGTGCTGAGATTGCCAGTATTATTTTATTCGAGGTGCAAGTTCTGAAATAATGGCGGCTGGTATACATTAATACACTGTAGCACCTATACACATATAGGAATACCTGGAATACATTATAATGTGAAAATATACATACATGTTATCTAAAATGCACGTACAGACGATCTGTGTGTGATACACGGAGAGCTATCGTTAGTGTGTATTATATGTAATAGTTTCCCAGCACTGTATATACAGGTACACTCTATATAGTAACATTACATATAGATCAGTAATCGATCTGTTGTTGTCTGTACCGGACGTGAGTGGGGGTGATGATTCATCTAATGCGTCACTCGCTTTAGTATACTCTATAGGCAATAGCCAGTACTCCGTGAATATTAAGTATTAGTATTTAATTTTAGAATACGTGTATTATAAAGATCTAATAAATAGTTACCTCGGATTTATATTTCATGATATACAATTTATGTATTATTAGTTCGAATAATACTATAGTAAATACTATAATAATACTATAGTAAATAATATAATATTACTATAGTAAATACAGGTAAACGACGGGGCAGTATGTGAGGCCATTAGCATCAACAGTGTACAAAGTACCTAACTGTATTATACAGGTTTAGATAGATAATCTATAATGAGAAAATAAATCTGCATGTCTTAAATTTCACTTAGTAGCGCGTTTATCGGTACAGGTGTGGTAAACCCCCCCGGTGGTACCGGCATATAAACAGCTGTGAACCCCATATAAGGTGCGGCCTACATCGATTTCTACCCGAGAATGTATGATTCCCAACGTTCACATAGTTCACATATTAAAACGTATATCATATATTATATTGTATTCTTAAATCATTGTATACAGTTAAATAATGTATACCACAAATGAAATATAATATATGATGATGATAATGATTATTTTATTTAAACACTAATTCAATTATACAATTATTATAGTGTGACAATTGTCACTATTATTAATAATATATATATATATAAAAAAAACAATACATAAATATAATAATGTTTACAGACAAGTGTACAGCGTGGCGTAAACGAATATATCTGAAGTTCAGATTTCATGACCAAGGAGGTACTTCTTTAGTTTATGATTAAAGGTTGTCGTTGATGTATTAATGATTTTGAAGGATGGAGGGAGTTGATTCCAAAGGAGGCTGGCGCAAACAGAATAGCGATGTTTCCCAAGTTTTTTCCGGAGAAAGCAGGGTCATTCAGGACCGTATAGTTAGAGTTTAGAGTTAGAGTTAGAACTATAATTAGAGGATCATAGGTAGTGCAGTATGGAGGTAAATTAGTCAATAAAGATAATATTGTTGTTTAGTCAATGGGAGGAATATAAAATGTATATTAATTTAAGGTGAGATATTTTGTTGCGGATGGCCAGTTAAGTTGTGTTCGTAGGTCAGTTATACGTTTAGTGTAGTCCGTTTTTTAGTCGGTAGATTTGTCTAAGTGATCTGTTAAGTTAATATATATATATATATATATATTGTAAACGGATAATAATACGTCCATAAGCGGCGCTCTCGTACTTTATCCTTATATGGAGAGCAAGTTCTACAATGTGAAATTACATCTTTCATCTATATTACCGGTTGTTTATTTAAGTATTTATGTAGGTACCTATATAGTATTATCAGTTTAAAAGTTGATATTCAAATCACTTGGTTTTTCAAATACCCTGTGAAACGTAAATTCAAGAGTATGGATGATATATACTGTTTATATCACCGAGTGACGTTATTTTAATAGGAACATAACAAAACACTACTTACGGGAATTCACAAACGAAAAATATATCGATACAAAATAAACACAAATATAAATCCAATAAAACGATCGTAAAGTAAAAAAACTATGTTGTGTATGCAAATATATCGATTATATCATGTAATACCATGGTTATATACATATATATATATATATATATATATTAGTAAACTATGTATTTTATAATATAATATAAAATAATTAATTATATATATATATGGAAACATTGTGAACCTAAGTATCTGGCTGAATTATTATCAATTGCTACCAGTAGCAGACCAAGACGGGATTGCCATGCAATGAAACTTGTTTTGCCTCATACAAATTCATGTTTTGGTAACTCTGCTTTTTCTGTTGCGGTACCAACTCTATGGAATTTACTTCCGAATATTATTCGTACGACAACTTCTCGATCTCAATTCAAAAGTAGACTCTTTAAACATTATTTAGTGAAATGAATATATATTTTGCGATTACTGTTATCTTCGTTTATATGTTATATTATTATATTATTATTATTATTATTATTGTTATGACGTCGAAAAATGATTTTCATTTATGAAGTCTCTAAACAAATAAATAAATAAATAAATAAATAATGTTATGAAGTTGATATTAACAAAGATGGTATATATACATATATATATATATATATATATATATATACAAAAACACAAAGATTACGATATTTTAATAGTTCACATTTTAATAACATCAAAACACTATCGTTTCTTCCACGCGAAGCCGGGCGTGAGCTTTATCTTGTGAACCTTAATGTAAATAGGTATGGGGTCGTGACCCCTGTGAAGATCAGCCGGGCCGGGTCTGGTCAGTACGTTATGATTCACCGAGTGTGAGTCAGCGTTAAACACCGGTCTTATCAGGCGACCTTGTTTCAGTAGAATGCACGAGAACATTAGTATTAGACACGCGAATATCGTGGAGAAAACGGTCGTCCATAGTACCATGGTTCTGTAGCACGCGGGCGGGCGGCGGGTGGTGGCGGGTGTAAACCTGGCGGGGAGACCCGGATGTAAACTTGGCGGAGAGACCCGGATGTAAACCTGGCGGGGAGACCCGGATGTAAACCTAGCGAGTAACCCGCGCGGAAAACTGTAGCTTCCGGAGTAACGTGTCCGCTGACCTTGTGATATGTATAGTTAGTCGATGTATCGAGGTAATCTATAACAAATAGTAATAGTAATCGTAGTCTATATTTATATATTGTCATATATTTTATAATTTTTAAGTTTTATATTAATATTACGTGTTTAAAATAGGGGAAAGTCCCCGATTACCGACCCTCTCCTAATACCGACCCCCTCTCGTATCTCAGTAAATATAAGAGTTACCAAAAAATTATATATTTATAAACTGTTAGTAATTTAATGATAAATTTGAATAAGTATTTTGTTTAAAAAAATATGTAATGCTACAATTGTTATTTGATAAAATGTAATATTCTGTTTTTACTTTTTAAATATTTGAATAATAACTTTTTTTAAATCATTGTAAATACTTTATTAATTAAAAGACAATTTATTTTGTGCATTATATTGTAGAACAATAAAATGTTTATAACTATTATAAAAATATTGAATTTGAATAACTATTAACCAATATATCTTAATTATAGCAACCCATATTATTTTCCTATTACCGACCCCCTACATTACCCTAATACCGACCCCATGTGATTTATAATATCCAATCAATATAGATTCGTATTTTAATTTAAAATATGTCGTAAGTTGTTATAGATTTAGGATTCATAATTTCAGTTGATTATATAAATACTGATTAATAAATAAATACTAAATAATAATATACACTATGTTAAAAATAATTACTATAAAGTTTAAATTTAAATTTAATATTACTATTACAAAATAAATTAGGTCATGTTATAATTAATTATAGTTATGTATATCTACTCTTTTTATTGGATATTATAATACTACAATTATTTATACCACGATTATTTTAGGGGTCGGTAATAGGGGAAGGGGGTCGGTATTAGGCACATGTATCCGATTACCGACCCCCTGTTTATTCTTGTAAATATAATTATATCAAAAATTTAAAATAGCCACATTATTCATTCCCATAATATTACTAAAATTACAAAATTTCAAATAAATATATTTAATATTGAATAAGTTATTACAAATAATCATTTAGGGGTCGGTAATCGGAGACTTCCCCTACATTTGAAGAGTTTATAAAACTAAACAAGAAATTATTATAATAATAATTAATACTATTGTAATATGTGTAGGGGAGTAGGGGAGAGTAGTGGTGAATCACATTCTTTGCCTACTGCTGCCTTCTATTCATAATAAGGGTTAGGTACAGAATGCACCATTTTCTCTTCCAACTATCTTTGTCGGCTCCTCGTGCCACTCCCTGGAAACCACTTCAGCAAGTGGGCTAAGACAAATGATGGGAGAATACCTGCACTGTATTCGAGCGGAAGAGTTACTAGTTAACCAACGGTTAAGAGCGGATGAAGATTTAATATCTCAACGGTCAAGTGCACATCGTATAGCCAATCTATCATAAACCATAGTTACGCTGATACGAATAGTCTGGAGAGGAGACAGGCACCGCTAGACTCTTAATGCCTGGAGTAAGAACACATGACAATTACAAATATAAAACATTCAATGCCGGATCGGCCGAGCCCCGGAATAACAACGCCCGCGCATCCCATCGGTAAATCCCAGGATGGATGTGATAAATCGACTACTGGATTGAATAATATATTAACAACACAACATAAAACAACACAACGAACGACAAAGACAATTAATAAACGAAGAATACAACTAGCAACGAATATTACAACGATAGGAACATGGAATGTTCGTACGCTTAACGGAGTTGGAAAAATCCAAGAACTAACGAGAGAACTTGATCGCTATAGATGGGATATTATTGGACTTGCTGAGACACGATGGAAAAACTCTGGTGAAGTAATAACAGACGAAGGTCATAAAATTGTCTATAGTGGACAAGAAAAATACCATCAACAAGGAGTAGCTTTTATCGTTAGAAAAGAGCTTACCACATCGATCCTCAATTACAGCACAGTTTCCAGCAGAATTATATCAATAAGATTAGCTTCACAGCCAGTAAATATGACTATCATTCAGATTTATGCTCCTACAAGCGATTATAATGACGAAGATATCGAAGTTTTTTATGAAGATATAGAACAAACAATGGCAGCGGTACATAAAAAAGACTTACTGATTATACAAGGTGATTGGAACGCAATAGTAGGTGATGCAAATAAAGATTGGAGTAATGCTGTAGGAAAATTTGCGCTCGGGAAAACAAACCCAAGAGGCATCAGACTTCTCGAATTTGCTACCAAACATAATTTTACACTTTCTAACACACTTCACCCGCAAAAAGATTCAAGAAAAGCTACGTGGCACTCGCCAAATGGTCGTACCCATAACCAAATTGATTATATTCTAGCACCATTGAGATTCAAATCAAGTATACACATGTCCTCAACTAGAACATACCCTGGAGCTGTAATAAACAGTGACCACGACCTTGTTCTCTGTAACATGAGACTGAAACTACGATCACAAAAAATGAAGAAAAGCAATAGAATACGATATGATCTAGAAAAATTGAATAATGCAACTATAAGCCTACAGTACAAAGAAGATTTGAAATCGAAGCTATCAGACATCAATATTAATGAAATATCAACTGACAATGCATATACGCAGATCTCACAGTCATTAACAAGTACAGCAGAAAATGTTCTAGGAAAATACAGAATAAAAAAGCAACCTTGGATAATTGATGAGATTTTAACGCTATGTGATAAAAGAAGAATTCTAAAATCAACCAAACATCAGAGTACTGAACATGCAGAAGAATATAAACGAGTCCACAACCTTATTAGAAGAAGTATGAAAGAGAAAAAAGAAGATTGGCTTAAATCCCAATGTAATTCAATTGACCACGACCTAAAAAGAGGTGTTCATAGCAAGAGAGCGTATAACACGATAAAAGCAATCACTAACTCTATAGACAGGAAAATGTCAAATATTGAAGATGCTAACGGAGTACCAATAGAAGATGATAGTGCAAGATTAGAAAGATGGACGGAATATTGCAGAGATTTATATAACTACCCAATTAAAACTGATCAATCTAAGTTACATAATACTCGAGAAGAAAATGAAGAACAACCATTACCTATATTAAAAGAAGAAGTAATCAATGCCATAAGAACCTTGAAAAATGGTAAGTCACCAGGTATTGATAATGTGCCAGGTGAACTTATCAAAGGAGGAGGTGAGGCACTATACGATATACTTACCAAGCTATGTCAGAAAATCTGGTCTACAAACCAATGGCCTGAAGCATGGACGACTTCTTTAATTATACCTATTCCAAAGAAAGGCGATCTCAAAAAATGTTCAAACTATCGTACTATAAGTCTGATCAGTCACACGAGCAAAATTTTATTACGGATCATACTGAATCGCTTAACACCACAAGCAGAAGATATTCTGGCTGATGAACAAGCAGGTTTTAGAAAGGATCGCAGTACAACAGAACAAATTTTGAATTGCAGAATATTAATGGAAAAACATATGGATCATCAACGACAATTTGTCTATAGTCTACCACAATTTCATCGATTTCAAGAAAGCCTTCGATAGAGTATGGCATGATGGTTTGTGGAATGTGATGTCTGAATTTGGGATAGGCAACGACTTGGTAAAAATCATAAAGTCACTCTACGAATCAGCAAAAAGCGCAGTACTATTGAACAACCAGATAGGAACTAAGTTCGATACGACAGTAGGAGTTAGACAAGGCTGCTTACTATCGCCAGTTCTATTCAATATATTTCTAGAAAAAATAATGCAAGACTCTCTAGTAGATCAATCGTCAAGTATAGCAATAGGAGGAAGAAAAATCAACAACTTAAGATTCGCTGATGATATAGATCTCATCGCTGGTTCAGAAAGTGAGTTGCAATCCCTCACAGATTCTCTATAAAAAGCTTCGACATCATACGGTATGGAAATTAACCATGAAAAAAGTAAAATTCTTGTAAATGGAGATCATTCAACACCACCTGTGATCACTATGTACGGCAAACAACTTGAAAATGTTCAAAATTTCAAATATCTGGGAACAATGCTAACCGACACCGGAAATTCAAAGAAAGAAATCCAAATAAGACTAGCGACAGCAGTTACAGCCCTTGTGAAATTGGAGAAGATCTGGCGTAGTGGAGAAATTGATTTCAAACTTAAATACAGACTCTACATCTCTCTAGTTATTTCAACATTGTTGTACGGATGCGAAAGCTGGACCTTACTAGAAGAATCTAAAAAGAAGATACGTAGTTTCGAATCAAAAGCACACAGACGACTTTTAAATATTAGCTATAAACAAAGAAAAACTAATATATTTGTAAGCAATGAAATTAATAAAAAAGTCGGCCCATATGTACCACTTCTGGATATTATCATGAGAAGAAAAATGACCAAATTCGGACATATAACTCGTCACGATTCGTTAGCTAATACTATTCTTCATGGATATGTCGAAGGTGAGAGGAAAAGAGGAAGACCTAAAAGAAATTGGATGAATGATATATTCGAATTTTCCCATCTTTCTCTTAGGCAACTTTTAGATATTGCAAAAGATCGTTCGAAATGGAGAAAGTTGTGCTATTCATTATCATGTGTTCCCCCTACGATGGCGACGTCACGGGACTAAGTAACTAAGTAAGTAATATGTGTAAATGTATATATATATATATATATATATATATATATATATATATATATATATATATATATATATATATTCGTATATGTATATTATAGTATAAGATAATAAATATATACTTACTTATATAATAAGTTTACCTATTAAACAATGTGTTTTACAACTAGTTTAGTGCCGGGTTTAGTGTTATATTGAAAACCAATGGATTATTATTTTCTATAATAAATATATTTATATGTTAGGTTAAAATTTATATAAATTAAAATTTTATAAAAATAAAATTAATTTTCAATTAATTGAATTGCATTATATATGTATATATATATATATTTATATCATTATAGTTATACAAAATTGATATATATATATATATATATATATATATATATATATATATACACCTTATTAACTTAGATATTAAACCGCGCGTCACTTGATCACAACTCGATTCCATGCCATTATGTCATGTGACATTAATTGGGATACTTCTAACGAGTTGCCGGTGCATTCTTTAATGTTGTCAATCTAATACACATGCTATAGATAGACCGGTAGCCTCTCATACACGGCGGTCTAATTCGAGGCACCATGTACAATGTACTCGTGTACAGTGATAGTACAGGGGACAATATACACATTTACTGTAACAATCACTTTTGTATATCTATATTAACAATTGCCAGATTTCATATATCCCACTTATACCTCGAAAACTCGTGATATATTATTTAAACATGGAATTTTAGGTCACTCTAAGTTTAAATACACATCAATATCATCCAAATGATATTATTATCCGTATGTTTACTATATTAAACTATATATATATACAATTAAAATTAATGAACTCACAGGTGTTTGCCACATTATACAGCCAGATGAATATTATTATCGCTATACGTTCTTTTTTTTCATTTATTTTTATTTATTTATACGGCAAATATATATGAACGGAACCAGCGGAACTTCTGATGAATAGAAAACTGAGAACAACATGTTGCAACATACTGCAGTACTTGATCTTAAATTAGATAATTAGGAATGAAAACCTACATGAAAAAGAAGACCACTGTATATGTAGGGAGAAGAATGACAAAAATAAATTAGAGATTAAAAGAAACAGAGACAATAAGTATTCTAAAAGATAGAAGACGGTGAAGAAGTGTATATAAGAGACCTGTATAGAATGGCAACAGTTATTAATACAACACCCGAAATTTCAAGATCTTATAATCTCGCATCGGAGAAACAAGATGTGAGAAGGAATAGATGACAGCTCATACCCACAAATGGATCTCCATACACCACTAGATCAGGCAGGCAAGTAAAACCACCAGATCGCCTTATCGAGGCTTAATACAAATTAAGTTCATAAAGTGGTGGCGGAAATATTATTTTATACCAATTGTTATTTTACTTTTATTATACTTTTATTATACTTATATTATATACTTAGTAGAGGGATGTAGTATTATTGTATCCGCCTACTATAATCATATAGCGTGACTAAGCCACGCCCACTAATATCTGAAAAGATATATATCACTTACTTAATTATTCATCTATTAGCAGCACCTTATATAAACATATATATTATACATTTACCGTTACACTTCACTACAAGACGAGGAACCTCCGGACTAGGTTAGTCACGTATATATGTATAGTAGGCAATACTGAACTCAATAATATTACATCGATGAGAATTACAACATGTGTAAAGGGGTATCCCACTAACAGTAGGGTTTTTCCTATTTCCGAAAATATTGTTCGAAATGTTGCTAGAAAATGATTTTCTAGCAAGTTATAATGGGATACCCCGATTAAATTTACTAATTTTCCGGTAAGTCACCGGAAAGTAAAGGGGTATCCCACTACAATTGTAGTTAACTTGCTATAGGGGAAGTCTCCGATTACCAACCCCTAAATGATTATTGTAATAACGTATTCAATATTAAATATATTTATTTGAAATTTTGTAATTAGGGTAATATTATGGCAATGAATAATGTGGCTATTTTAAATTGTTGATATAAATATATTTACAAGAATAAACAGAGGGTCGGTAATCGGATACATGTACCTAATACCGACCACCTTATACTATTACCGACCCCTTTCTCCTATTACGGACCCCTAAAATAATCGTGATATAAATAATTATAATATCCAATAAAAATAGTAGATATACATAAATATAATTAATTACAACATTCACTATTTTGTATTGAATTTATGTTTTAATAGTAATATTAAATTTAAATGTAAACTTTATAGTAAATATATTAAAATAGTGTATATTATTTTTAATATTTATTTATTAATCAGTATGTATATAGGTACTATGTATATGCCTACTCAACTGGAATCATGAATCCTAAATATATATCAATGATTCACAAACAACTTACGACATATTTTAAATTAAAATATGAATCTATATTGATTGGATATTATAAATCACATGGGGTCGGTATTAGGGTAATGTAGGGGGTCGGTAATAGGAAAATAATACGGGTTGCTATAATTAAGATATATTGGTTACTAGTTATTCAAATTAAATTATTTTTATTATATTTATAAACATTTTATTGATCTACAATATTATGCGCAGTATTAAGTTTTCTTTTAAATAATAAAGTATTTACAATGATTTAAAAAAAGTTATTATTCAAATATTTAAAAATTAAAAACAGAATATTACATTTTATCAAATAACAATTGTAGGATTAAATATTTTTAAAAACAAAATACTTATTTATATTTATCATTAAATTACTAACAGTTCGTTTGTATATTATTTTTTGATATCTCTTATAGTTACTGAGATACGAGAGGGGTAATCGGAGACTTTCCACTATTATAACTTTCTAGTAAATATTTCCAGAATAATAGTAACGGGATACCCCCTTAATATTCCAAAGGTTGTTCTTTTTGTATCAGGGCTTGTTTTCCTTTATAAACAGCTGACATATTGACACTTAAATCATAACCATGTCCGCGTAAATTAGACATGGATAGACCGAGACGATAACTGATATTAATAGATTATTTGCAATAGTTTCGCCAGTGGGATATATAAAATATTAGATGAATAAAATCCTATACATTTTTAATAATTGTATTTAAAGTTTAAATTAAACAAATATAAACAGTTCAATTTATGTATAAACTAACAAATAACGAAATAGGGTATTTTTCTTCATTATAAATAAAATTTAATTATAATATATTGGACATTTTATTATATTTTAAAATTGAAAAAATCCTTCATTTTACCTAAATTGCAGGGGGGTTTTAGATATCAAAACCCTCCATTATTTGTCCAGGGGAGTTGCAACACCGCCCCCAAACCCCCCCCCCCCCCCCACCCCTGTTCCGGCGCCCATACCGTGGAGTATGATGTATACATTCTCCCTGGTATAACTGCCTGAGTGGCTCAGTGGCTAAGGCGTCAGAGAGTACCAGTAAACTCGGACCAGGTAAACTCGGACCACTTTTGAGGTAAACTCGGACCACTTTTAAAGTAAACTCGGACCACTTTTTAAAAACATAAAGTAAACTCGGACCACTTATTAAAATAACTATATTTTGTATATTTCTATAATATAATATGCTTTAACTTACTTCCACCTTATATAATTATATTATATCTGTTAAATAAATTATAAAAAGAGTCATTTCATATGATATTTTTGTGGAATTATATATTTAAATAGGTAAACATTTAATTTGAACTCGCACCACTTTTGAAGTAAACTCGGACCACTTGTGAAGTAAACTCGGACCACTTGTGAAGTAAACTCGGACCACTTATTAAAAACATAAAGAAGATTCGGACCAACCGTATACACTATATATTGTATATTTCTAACATATAATATGCTTTAACTTATAAGTTAAAAGTATAATTTCACTGTATATAATTATATTTACATTTTTATTTAATTATTAAAGACATTATATATATATATAACTTTATCATATATATGACTTTAATAACATTTAATAACCTAACATAATTTAAATTGTCGTATATCACCATCATATATCTAGCTCTATGTATATCACCGATGAGAACCACGATAGAAGCTATATTTATTATGATAGAAGTATACAATATATAAGTTATTTTAATAAGTGGTCCGAGTTTACCTCACAAGTGTTCCGAGTTTACTTACAATATCATATTAAATGACTCTTTTTATAATTTATTTAACAGATATAATATAATTATATAAAGTGGAAGTAAGTTAAAGCATATTATATTATAGAAATATACAAAATATAGTTATTTTAAAAGTGGTCCGAATCTTCTTTATGTTTTTAATAAGTGGTCCGAGTTTACTTTATGTTTTTAAAAAGTGGTCCGAGTTTACTTTAAAAGTGGTCCGAGTTTACCTCAAAAGTGGTCCGAGTTTACCTGGTCCGAGTTTACTGGTATTCGCGTCAGACACACAAGCAGTATTATGCGGGTTCAAACCCCTTCCGGACCATTAAAATAGCTCTTAAAATATTATTTAGAAGTGATCTTATATAATTGTGTATACATAAATGATCGGCTCTCGTTAAAACCATGGATGACTTAACACGAGAGCGGTTTCGAATGGACATTAGATCCATGTGGTTATAAGTGAAAACTTCATTTAAGTTAGGATGAAAGGACTCCACCAAATAAAAAAAAATAAAAATATCCATAGACATATTCAAGCGGCATTTGTGGACGGCCATCTTTAGATTCTCGAGATTATTTAACCACAGTCGACTTAAAGGTATACTTGTACCTTGTACAGTTTACGTCAGTGCATTGTAATGGTGTTTTATGGGCAATTGTCCACATTATTATATTTGCCTCCTACTTACTTTTAAATTGTTATCCACAAAAATCAGATTTTTTCATAATCAATTATAACATAACCTATCATAACCATTTTTATTTATTATAAATTAGTAGGTAAATGTCCTAGATGTATTTTATTAGATTATTTTTCATATATTCTTATTTTCCTACAATTGAAAACAAAATATTTATTTTTGAATTTGCTTTTAAATCCTTAAAAAGGCATTTCTTTACGTCGATAAACTAAAAGTTATTAACGAGTTGAGTAAAATTAAATCGCGTTAAATCGCCTATATATAGTTCAGTTTCAGGGATGGTGTCAAATGCATTTATCTATTAGGATTTTACCTACAAATTTACCTACATTTACCTACAAATAGAATCATATCGGAAAAATATGCCCAACATAACAAACCGCTATTTCATGTATTTATAGACTTCAAAAAAGCATTTGATAGAGTCTGGCATGAAGCATTGTGGTCATCAATGAAAAGATTTAACATCAACTTAAAATTAATAGAAGCTATACAAAGTCTATATAGTAAAGCTGAAAGAACTGTTTACTCGGACGGACAAATTGGTGAATGGTTCCACACAACAACTGGAGTGAGACAAGGTTGTTTACTGTCACCCACACTCTTCAACATCATGCTGGAACAAATAATGAATGACGCATTAGAAAATCATATAGGTACAGTAAATATCGGAGGTAAAATAATTACAAATCTAAAATTTGCGGATGACATAGACGGACTAGCAGGTAGTGAATCCGAGCTATCCAATCTAATAAAAAAGATTGACAGTACATCGCGTAAATATGGAATGGAGATTAATGCTACGAAAACTCAAATTATGACTAATTCTGAAGGTAATTTCACATCCGAAATAAAGATAAACAACGATACACTCAAAATAGTTGAAAAATTTAAATACTTAGGTGCAATTATAGACGATAAAGGTTCCAAATCTGAAATAATAGCTAGAACAGGTCAGACAATAACTGCATTATCAAAACTAAATGTTATATGGTACGACAAATCACTTCAACTGAAACTAAAAATTCGACTTATGCAATCGCTAGTAAACTCAATATTCCTCTATGCGTGCGAAACGTGGACGTTAACAAAGGAGTTACAAGGACGTATTAGAGCTTTGGAAATGAGATGTTTAAGAAGGCTAATGAACATATCATACCGAGACAAGATAACCAATATTGAGGTACGGAGTCGAGTTGTTAAAGAAATTGGCAAACACTCAGAATTGCTGGCGATGGTCATTGCAAAGAAGTTGAGGTGGTTTGGTCATGTATCACGATCAAACTCTATGTCTAATACTATTTTGCAAGGATCCATTGAAGGTAAAAGAAGAAGAGGACGGCCAAGGACACAATGGCAAGATAATATCGTTGAATGGACTAGTCATGGAATAGAAGAAGCGATGCGAGCGACCCAGGATAGAGACCGATGGAAACGTATTATATTGAAGTCAACTGCGCCCCTACGGCATCCAAATGCTATGGGATAGGTAAAAGGTAAAAAACCTACAAATACAAATACACCAAATCAGTGTATTAAATACATATATAAAAACGTATTTTACCCCATCCCTGCTCGGCATTCAACTGCATGTATTTCAGTATTCTCTAATGCAACCAACCGCGCACTATTTAAACTTATCGTATATTTAGCCCGGGTCTATGGCTCAGTGGAACAATCAAAAGCTAGTAATCGAGATGACCCGTGTTCGATTCTAGGCAGTTATTGTTTGTCTATTGTGTTTATCAAACGTAGAAATTGCCATCCGAATACACTTGCATTTAATGGAAAATTATTTCACTTGAGAGAAAAGCTTCTCGAAACTTAAACTTATAAATAATTTTCTATGAAATTATCTGACACAATAAACACTTTCAAGTATGTAAACAATGTTTACTAAACATTATCTTTAGAATAAAAGCTACTTAAGAAAATAATACTGAATACATAATACTAATTTTGTTGTGAGGAAATCGAGTAAAATAAATATTTAATTATAAGGGAAAGATGGGTAACATTTAGTTAATATTGTATAACTTTATAAATATTTAAGGAGCCACATTACCCTTATGGAGGGTACCTTTTATGGGTAATGTGGTCAGGAATCTTAATCCACTAGATAGCGTTACATTATATCAATTGTTATAATCTTAAATAGAACATGCAATTGTAATACATTTATGCTTTTTTTATATTCTATAAATTACTGAGAGGCATCAGACTTCTCGAATTTGCTACCAAACATAATTTTACACTTTCTAACACACTTCACCCGCAAAAAGATTCAAGAAAAGCTACGTGGCACTCGCCAAATGGTCGTACCCATAACCAAATTGATTATATTCTAGCACCATTGAGATTCAAATCAAGTATACACATGTCCTCAACTAGAACATACCCTGGAGCTGTAATAAATAGTGACCACGACCTTGTTCTCTGTAACATGAGACTGAAACTACGATCACAAAAAATGAAGAAAAGCAATAGAATACGATATGATCTAGAAAAATTGAATAATGCAACTATAAGCCTACAGTACAAAGAAGATTTGAAATCGAAGCTATCAGACATCAATATTAATGAAATATCAACTGACAATGCATATACGCAAATCTCACAGTCATTAACAAGTACAGCAGAAAATGTTCTAGGAAAATACAGAATAAAAAAGCAACCTTGGATAACTGATGAGATTTTAACGCTATGTGATAAAAGAAGAAGTCTAAAATCAACCAAACATCAGAGTACTGAACATGCAGAAGAATATAAACGAGTCCACAACCTTATTAGAAGAAGTATGAAAGAGAAAAAAGAAGATTGGCTTAAATCCCAATGTAATTCAATTGACCACGACCTAAAAAGAGGTGTTCATAGCAAGAGAGCGTATAACACGATAAAAGCAATATCTAACTCTATAGACAGGAAAATGTCAAATATTGAAGATGCTAACGGAGTACCAATAGAAGATGATAGTGCAAGATTAGAAAGATGGACGGAATATTGCAGAGATTTATATAACTACCCAATTAAAACTGATCAATCTAAGTTACATAATACTCGAGAAGAAAATGAAGAACAACCATTACCCATATTAAAAGAAGAAGTAATCAATGCCATAAGAACCTTGAAAAATGGTAAGTCACCAGGTATTGATAATGTGCCAGGTGAACTTATCAAAGGAGGAGGTGAGGCACTATACGATATACTTACCAAGCTATGTCAGAAAATCTGGTCTACAAACCAATGGCCTGAAGCATGGACGACTTCTTTAATTATACCTATTCCAAAGAAAGGCGATCTCAAAAAATGTTCAAACTATCGTACTATAAGTCTGATCAGTCACACGAGCAAAATTTTATTACGGATCATACTGAATCGCTTAACACCACAAGCAGAAGATATTCTGGCTGATGAACAAGCAGGTTTTAGAAAGGATCGCAGTACAACAGAACAAATTTTGAATTGCAGAATATTAATGGAAAAACATATGGATCATCAACGACAATTTGTCTATAGTCTACCACAATTTCATCGATTTCAAGAAAGCCTTCGATAGAGTATGGCATGATGGTTTGTGGAATGTGATGTCTGAATTTGGGATAGGCAACGACTTGGTAAAAATCATAAAGTCACTCTACGAATCAGCAAAAAGCGCAGTACTATTGAACAACCAGATAGGAACTAAGTTCGATACGACAGTAGGAGTTAGACAAGGCTGCTTACTATCGCCAGTTCTATTCAATATATTTCTAGAAAAAATAATGCAAGACTCTCTAGTAGATCAATCGTCAAGTATAGCAATAGGAGGAAGAAAAATCAACAACTTAAGATTCGCTGATGATATAGATCTCATCGCTGGTTCAGAAAGTGAGTTGCAATCCCTCACAGATTCTCTATAAAAAGCTTCGACATCATACGGTATGGAAATTAACCATGAAAAAAGTAAAATTCTTGTAAATGGAGATCATTCAACACCACCTGTGATCACTATGTACGGCAAACAACTTGAAAATGTTCAAAATTTCAAATATCTGGGAACAATGCTAACCGACACCGGAAATTCAAAGAAAGAAATCCAAATAAGACTAGCGACAGCAGTTACAGCCCTTGTGAAATTGGAGAAGATCTGGCGTAGTGGAGAAATTGATTTCAAACTTAAATACAGACTCTACATCTCTCTAGTTATTTCAACATTGTTGTACGGATGCGAAAGCTGGACCTTACTAGAAGAATCTAAAAAGAAGATACGTAGTTTCGAATCAAAAGCACACAGACGACTTTTAAATATTAGCTATAAACAAAGAAAAACTAATATATTTGTAAGCAATGAAATTAATAAAAAAGTCGGCCCATATGTACCACTTCTGGATATTATCATGAGAAGAAAAATGACCAAATTCGGACATATAACTCGTCACGATTCGTTAGCTAATACTATTCTTCATGGATATGTCGAAGGTGAGAGGAAAAGAGGAAGACCTAAAAGAAATTGGATGAATGATATATTCGAATTTTCCCATCTTTCTCTTAGGCAACTTTTAGATATTGCAAAAGATCGTTCGAAATGGAGAAAGTTGTGCTATTCATTATCATGTGTTCCCCCTACGATGGCGACGTCACGGGACTAAGTAACTAAGTAAGTAAATTACTATGGTAATTAATAGTATACCATTAAACTTACTTATCATGCTATTAATATGGAAAAAGCAATTTCATCAATAAATGACTGTATATCAAAACAATATATATATATATATATATATATATTTATATATATATATATATATATATATATATATATATATATATATATATATATATATATATATATATGCCATATGGTGATAAAATAGTAATCTAGAAAGTTAACCAATTTATATTATCTGATTTATATATATTGTTGTTATTGTTATTTTATTTGGTGGAGTCCTTTCATCACATCCAGGAACTTAGATGAAGTTTTATAACCCTATATTGCTCTAATGTCCTTTTGAAGCCGCTCTCACGTTAAGGCATCCATGGTTTTAACGAGAGCCGATCATTTAAGACCCAATTTTTAAAATTAATGAATGGACCGGACCCTCATCCTAATGCTTGCATGTCTCTACACCTTAGCCAATTGAGCCACACATGCAGCATCATTCAATTTGAATTTATGTTATCAAAATTATAAAATAAACTTAAAATGCTCTTGTATAATGATTATTTAATAAGATATTATGTAAATATTTATAAACAAGTATAATTATAGATTTGTGACATTTAGAATTATATAAATTTAACTAAATTCATTTAAAAATTGTTTCAAAGTTATTAATATAGGTTAGTATAGTTATTAACATCCTACTATGAATTCAGAATTGAACTAATTTATTGTATTCATATGTAATATTATTCACTATATTTAATTAATATAAATAATTTTATGTGCATTAACATTCATTTATTTCAATATATTCATAATAAATAAATTATTTTAAACACATTTTTAATTTAATTAGAAAATAAATAAATAAATAAACCCAAATTAAATAAACATTATCCAAAAAAATAATTGTATTATATTGTTTAAAATACATTTTCCATTACCAACATGATAATATTAATATACAATGCTAATTATTTAATATACAATATTATAATATGCTATTATAACACTGTAAATGTGAATTTTAAAAAATATGAACGATAATATAGAGGTCAAAGTTCATTTGGTAACATATCATTTATTTTCAGATCTCGACAAAGCAAATACGTTAAATTCATATTTTAGTTCAATTCAACAAAATGATAATGGAAATTTACCAGAATTTAAAAATTTAACTAAACAAAAACTTGATAATATTGATTTAAATCTTGAAATATTTTTAAATAGATTAAAAATTACACATACTTTCGGAACTGATGGGATACCCTATTCTATGTTAAAATTATTATCTAATGAATTATGTAGGCCTTTATATATTATTTTTAATTCATCTTTATTATCGGGTAATATACGGAACATTTGGAAAAAATCTATAATCACACCCATTTTTAAAAAGGGTGAACCATCAAATTCAAATAACTATAGGCCTATTTCAATAACATGTGTAATGTGTAGAGTATTATAACGTATTATTTCTAAACAATTAATTTTTTATTTAAAATCTAATAATTTATTAACAAAAATATCAATATGGTTTTATAAGTGGAAAATCCACAGAATTACAATTAACAAAATGTTTAAAATGTTGGTATAATGAATTGAATAATACAAAATGTGTAGATATAATATATATTGATTTTGCAAAAGCTTTTGATGTTGTTTCTCATGAAAAACTATTATTTAAATTAAAATCATACAATCTAATAAAATAATAAAATGGTTTTATAATTTTTTATCAAATAGATCTCAAATTATACGGGTTGAAAATTCTTTTTCAAATAGTTCTATTGTAAAATCTGGAGTACCACAAGGATCGGTTTTAGGTCCAATTTTATTTGTATTATATATTAATGATCTTCCTAGTATATTCTCTTCAAAAATTCATATTGATTTATTTGCCGATGATACAAAAATATATTTTTCTTACACATCTGAGAGTGAAAGATTTCTTTTACAAAATAATTTAAATTTATTTTCACAATGGGCAAATAAATGGCAATTAAATATTTCATTATCAAAATGTGCAGTTATTATTTTAGGGAAGGTTACTCCATCAAAATATTTTATAAATAATATTCAATTAGAAAACGTTACTTTTTATAAACATTTAGGAATAATATTTGAAAATAACCTTTTATTTAATAAACATATTAATTATATTTGTAAAAAAGCTTATTTTTCTTTGAATTCAATTTTTAGATGCATTACTACAAAATCCTCTAGTATTATCAAATGCATATAAAATTTATTGCAGACCAATTTTAGAATATGCATCCATAATTTAGTCACCTTTTTCAAAGGTTAGTAAATTTCGTAGTCTCAGACCAAATTGAAAGAGTGCAACGATTATTTACTAGAAGATTAATTACAAGATGCGTAGGATATACAAATTCATCAAATATTAATTATAAATCATATATAGAGAGATTGGTATATTTTAAATTAGAATCACTTGAACTTAGATTAAGATTAAAAATAGATATAACCACAATTTTTTAAATTTCAAATAATTATACAGATAAATATATCTGATATTCTTAACATTTCGAATAATTGTAGAACTAGAGGTAATTGTAAAAAATTAAATGTAATACATAATTATGATAATACAATTAATATAATTAATTAATAATATAATTAATAATTATTAATAGATCAGTTAATATATGGAATTCATTAAATAATGATATAATAAAATCTGTATCTGTTTCATCTTTTAAAAATAAAATAAACAAAATCTGTTTTGACAAACAACTTTTTTTAACAGAAATTTATAATTTTATATTGATTTATGTTTCATTTTATATCTTAATTATTGCATTATCTCTTCAGGTTTTTTTTTTTAAATGTGTTTTTGTTATAGAAAATTTGGGTTTTTATATCTATATTTCAAATATATTATAATATAAAATTAATAATTCATTATTATTACAGATAAAGTGGGAAGTATTATTTTATTTTTGTTTGTTCTGTTTTATATGTTTGTTTTATATATATTTTGTATATATGTTTCAAATGTATTATATTATTAAAATACATTTTAATAATTTTCTATTATTTCAGATTATAGTGATAAGTATTAAATTGTTTGTTTCGTAATATTATTGGTGTTTTGTTATTAACTGTTTTTGTATAGATATATTGGTTTAATTTATTTGTAATGTGTTCTGTTTGTATATATATTTTTCAAATTTATTATACAATTAAAATATAAAATTAATAAATACTACCTACTATTATTACAGATATTGATTTTTAACATGTTCTGTTTATAATATATTTAAAATTTATCATTTAAATATTAAACTATATAACTAATAATTTATTACTAAAACAGGGTACAAAGATAAGAAGAATTCTATAAAGTTAAAGTAGAACTTGAATATTTCGATGCCACTTACAAAATAATGCATTTTATTTCTATTTTCGATTATTTTTACTATATGATTTATTTCTACTTTCGATTATTTTTCGTTTATTTTTACGGTGACTGTAAAACGTTTTAATTTCTTTAATTTTTTAATATCGTATTATTCTTTGTTTATTTCTATAACGTATGTTATCGTTAGCAAATATTTATACTTTCGATTATATTTTCGGCTATGTATTTGCTTAAATAAATTATATTAACTATATAATAAATAATAAACTATACCAATAAATAATAAACTATATTTATTGAAAAATACATATATGTATAAATGTATTAAAATATGAAAAAATAGAACCCGATATATGAGGAACTATATGTATTGAAAAACGTATATAATAATGTATCGAAATATGAAAAATATAAACTATATTCATTAAAAAATCACACCTCTACTAAAATATGAAAAAATAGAACCCCATTATTTTAAACTATATTTATTGAAATACACATATATATATACATATATAATGAGGTTGAGATGTGATCGGTGGCGACTAGGCGCTTTCGGTGGCGACGCACGCTTCCGGAACCACGTAGAACACGCCCTCGCCGGCGTAACGCCTCAGCCGGGTCACGAACGAGGGGTCAAGGTCACCGCGGTTCTGCTTGAGGAGGGTGGCTACTGCGGCGAACTTCAGCTCTTTACCGTACTTGTCCGACTCAGTGGAACGGTTCAACAGGAACTCTTGCCAACCGACGACCTTGGTGAAAGAGGCGCGACCCCAGTCGAACGCGCACAACGTCGCCATTAGTACGAGAACCTGTCGCCGCGGGTGGGGGGTATGATTATATAGGTCATTATTTGTAGTATTTTTATTATATGAATAGGGTATATGTGTTACTATATTATATCGTTATTTTAGAGTCTTTATATTATATATATATATATATATATATATTATACACATATAGACCTGGATTGGGTTAGGGAATGATGGTAATATAGATTGGATAAGAATACGAATATAGATACGACGAATATGGTTAGGTAATGTTTAAATAATGTAGACGTTTAATAAGATGGATTGATATGATTAAATGTAGGATTTGACGTTAATGATGTTCTTAAATATACTGTTGATAAATTAATATATACATAAGTGAATAATAGGCATGTATAATATATAAATAAATGGACGACATGGTAAAAATATAAGAAAATTTGCGTAGAATTATAACGAAATACTAAGTTCAGATTTTAAATAGGTTTGAATGATATTGATAAACTATTAATAGATACACGGGCGTAAGAGAGGTTGTTATTCCTTCCTAATTTTCAATTAAAGTGTATACATAAATAAATGTGATTAACGGTAGGTATAGATTCTCGTCAAATAATGTACTCGATATAGTCATAAAGACATACTAGGTCTGAGGTGGTTGATAAGGAAGTCGTGAGATAGGCTTTAATACCATAGTGAATGTGAGAGTGGATACCAAAGACATTGAAAAGTATATATGTCTCTCCCTATTTACTTAACAGAATTAAGAATAACATATGTGCAGAGGGAAGCATCATCAATCATTAAATTGAATATAAAAATTAAAAAGTATTTTAATTAAAAAGTAAAAAACATTTGGATTAAAATCAATGTATTGATAATTATCTTAATTATCAATGTGTTAATGATCTCTTATTTATTTCATAAGTACAATTCACTTTTTAAATAGAATATTACTTTGATCCAATATATAAGTGTAATAAACACTTAGTTTTTATGGGAAAACTAGAATTTATATCTACAATTTCACTTTTAATATCACATATTAAACGTGAAATCTAATAAATATTTTAGTTCCGATAAAAAAGTATCAATCAATGTAGGTAGCGTATAGAAATACAAGTTACTTAGGGGTGGGCACCTTCTACCCCTCGTCACTGACCTTGGTGTGTTGATCTATGAATGGTTGTACGACTATAGACTGTAGGTAGGCGGCGAGAGTGAGGTCGCGAGGGGTCAATAGTTCGTACCACTTCTGCAACAGGGTGATCACTGGGTTCGGGATCTCTTCTCCGTCGCACTGGTGGGGTGGAGGTAGAAGGGGTATTAGGGGTTATTAGGGGTATTAGGTGAAGGGGTAAGTGTAAGTATTAGGGGGTATTACGGGTATTAGGTGAAGGGGTAAGTGTAGATATTAGGGGGTATTAGGAGGTAGCAGGGGTATTAGGTGAAGGGGTATGTATAGATATTAGATATTAGATATTAGATATTAGTATAGATATTAGAGGTATCAGATGGTAAGCGTAATTTTTAAGATTGCTAATTCTAATTTGTGTAGTATGGACAGTTGTACAGATGGATAGGATATTGTTGTATCTACATAATGTATCAACTATCCACTATCCATCTGACTATCTACACCGCTACATAAATCACATCTTTAGTTAATGATCTTTGGATCACGTGACCAAATGTGGCCTCTTAAATGACATTATACTATATGTTGGATACTACATGTGTTAAACTGTGACAACGGTAAGGAGGCAACACATACACGGGGCAGATAGACCCAGGCCTATCACTATATGTTATACTAATGATAATAGGCTATAATGGTGGTGTGCTATAACACATGACACA
The DNA here is from genome assembly GCA_964019155.1 of Osedax fenrisi. NCBI lineage: Eukaryota > Metazoa > Annelida > Polychaeta > Sabellida > Siboglinidae > Osedax > Osedax fenrisi. The sequence continues at coordinate 85,102,494 of OZ025240.1, read as the reverse complement.
CTTGTAGGTATTGAAGTGCATGAGGTCATAGTGTTAATGGATAATTCCATTATTATATAGGGGTGTAATATTACCATATGACTATAGCTATCACCTAGGTGAAAACATTATTGCGGTGAAATCATGATGTTTTAAATTGAGATAATTTATATATTAACAAATATGTCAGGTACATATGTCATCTATCAGTACATGTGACTTGTATTCGTGCATGTGTCAGGTGAGTTAGATGTTGTAAAATATAGGTTCAAGTTTCTATTATCAGTGTGTGTATCAAGTATGTGTGGTGTGTCAGATATGTAAGTGTGTCAAGTATGTGTCAGATGCACATGTGTACTAAGTTCGTGTGACGTTACTGTCTGTTTAGTGTCAGTGTCAAGTGTGTGTCAGATGTACACATGTCAGGTGTGACATGAGGGTATGACAGGTGCATCAGGTGTAACAGGTGCGTATATTTAGTGTCAGTGTCAATTTTGTGTCAGATGCAAATGTTTCATGTGCGACAGGTGCGTATGTTTAGTGTCAGTATCAAGTATGTGACAGATGCGCATGTGTCAGGTGTTACAGGTGCGTAGAGTGGGTAGGTAAAACTAACGGTGAACAGATCATTGAGAACTCCCAACAGACGTACTCTTCTCTTGGGTTCGGGGTCTCTGATGAGCAGGTAGCTTATCTTCTTGATCACAGCTGTCATTATCTCATCTGTGTGTGTGGGTGGGTGTGTATGTAGGTATGTATACATACAGCGCACAGCACACAGTCGATTATCCGCCACTTTGGGACCCGGGAAATTGTGGCGCATAATCGAAATAAAGAGAAGAAGAGAACAAATTAAATTATAAAATAAGATTAAAAGCTAGTGTGTTATATAAATATCGGCGTTTTTAAAATACTCGCTTAGTTATAAGTTATAATAAATAACAAATAATATGAGTTCTAAAAAATTTAAATGTAAATTATACAAAATATATGACCATCCAATCACATTCTAGATACATTGGTACAATTGTAACATGTGATATATCCATGCAAAGTACATACTGGTGAACAATGTCCAGATCTATACCAAGTAATATTAGTTATTCATGGTAAGTACCTACTAAAATAGTATAACGTATACTTTGATTGGATGGTGTCATATCTTTACAGTTAGACGATGAGTATTATTACCTATTGTACGGTTACGAATACATCGGTACAAACGATATGCAATGGGCATCTAGGGTTAGGCGCAACACTAACCCAAAACGGAAAGCCCATCGCTCTCGCATACAAGACACTAAGTCTCGCCGAAAAACGATACGCTAACAGCAAAGAGAGATGTTGGCACTGGTATTCGGATGCGAAAGATTGCATATATACTATATATACTATAACTACGTATACGGTACCAGGTTTCCTATACATTCGGATCATAAACCACTCGAGATTATCTCTCGTGAAAATCTATACGCCGCGCCCATTCAACTACAAAGGATGATCCTACGCTTCCAGCAATATGACTGCGATATTACACATTTAGCAAAGAGGTGCTCATTCAACCTTGACAACCCCTCGGTGACGACGTACGGGTAAACAGATGGATACTTATATTGAAAATTTGAATCCATAGAAAAACAGGCAAAAATTACAAATAGTTAATATTAATATTCATATATGAGCAATACTTACAAAATATATATGGGCATTCTATTGAAAATTCAAATGGAATTGGTGAACGAATCATCGAATACATGGAATACATCAATACTCCATGAAAAAAAATCAAAACTGCATGTTAATCTATATTTGTACTAATATAATAGTTTTTATTGAAACTTTATTAATTCTTATTACTCTATGTATCGCTATTGTTGTTGTACATATATATATATATAATATATCTGCTATTGGAATGATTGTATTAGTCAGAAAAGGTATCAATTTAAAAAAATAATATGTATTTTCTTGGTGTGTATTATTGGGGTTGTATATCTTAATACAAATATATGAAGCACATATTTAATATTAAAATACTGTATTATAAATAAATAACACTATCATTATATTTTAACAAATAGTTTATAATTTATACATTCAGTATATGTATTTCAGTAATATGTATGACTAATAAACCATGTACAGTAATTATTAATCATTGACTATTATAGAATTATGTGTAAATTATGTACATTCATTCATATTACGTTAAAAATTGATACCGTTTCAAACCAACCTTCGGAGTTAATATATATTTTTAATAACAATATATTAATATATTTATTAAATATTATTAAATATTATCAACAGGTGAAATGTAGTAATGGAAATGCCGTAATATTAGATGGAACGTCGATACTATCTACGACAAGATTCACGCCAACACATCCTTAAATCCATTACGGGGTTCTGAACCTATCGATATCTCTGAAGATCATGCATATGATAACCTACCTATGATTTCAGAAACACTTGGTCAATATAATAATGATATTGTACATTATATTGCTGGATTCATTGCGAGATCCATTATTAAAAAAAATTGAATGTTTCGATTGTTGTTCTGGGCTAGTTGACGATACGTTACAGTCAAAAGTATTCATTAATCAAACGAAAAAATAGAGGTGGCTTAATGTATCCTTCAGTTGATGTCGTTAACATTTGTACATTTGTACATATGTTGAACGACTAATACGACACCCAATAATGCATAACAACTTCACTTCATATAATATAGGTAAAATAAAAGTACAGTCATTAGGAGCTTCGTGTAATGCCTTTATCAATAGTATTAATCATTCGTATACATCTGATGAGCCTGGTGTTAACCATCGCATAATATTAATTAAAAACATTATAGAAATGTTTATTAAAATACGAATGCATCAAGTGGCAAAGGAAATTAATGAGAAGAAGGTAGCAAAATGTATAAGAAAAAAATATACCAAACTAATATTATTTAACAATGAATAATTATATCTTTATAATTATTTTTATATTTACTATAATATTATTATCTATATTATCATATTTTTTATAATTATTATTACTTATATAATTATTTATTTAATATTTAAATTATATATAATACAATATGTGAGTATAATAAAAGTTTACTAATATAGTAAATTACAACTTTATGAATTTTAATATTTTAGGATTTACTTTTTATATTAAATTATGTATATCATATAGTATATGATTCATATACATAGTTTTTATTATGTTAAAATGTATATTTATCATTCATTTAATATATTATAATTAACAATATTGTAAAGGTATAATATAATGTAATATAACATTGAAACATTCACTTTTTATTTCTTTAATATATTAGTATAATAATAATTAATCGTAATTTAAATATTAATACATATTAAAATCATTTTTGACTTTTTTACTTTATTTGAATATAAAACGAATATGTAAATAGTATATGTATATTAGCTTAATTACTATTAATGGCATCGATTTATTAATTCATATATTTGTAATTTGTTATATAATTAAACTTTAATTTAAATAAATATAATTTGAAAAGAAAATATTTGTGTTGAACGAATAGCGAATGCGCTATCTATGGTACTCTAAGTCTATGGCGCGTGGTCATAGCATACCTATAATAGTATTTATATACATTATTTATATGAATCTCATAAACACATTGCCGCTCTAGAAAATACCGCCGATATTGTCTCCACTTTAGGGATAAGCGCATCTCTGCCTATCATTAAAATGCAATATATCGTAAATAAACTAATTAAATTAATCAATATATTTAATACTCTCGAGAAAGCGTGTAACAGTACAAATGTCAGACAATATGTAGATAACAAAGTTAATAAGTATAACATTACTGTTGATATATGTACATGTGAATGCGATCTGCCGTGACGATGTACCTGTAAAAAGGAGCGAGTGCCACCGTTCGAAGTGGAGTTCTTCGCTAAATCGGCGTACTACCCGAAAGATGTTCATCGTAACGAATTGAACTATGGCGACAAGCTTCCAGAGCAGAAACTCTACATTTACTAGTAGCGGAGGATCTAGTAGTAGGGGATCTAATAAGACGTACGATACGATACACTGTCGACGAAATGTGATCACTCTATCATTATTGATTAATTATAGACTCGTTAACAATTAGTCAGCTTTTGTTTATTGTATATTATACAAATATAAAATCGTATTGTTAATTTGATATTGTAAATCATGTTTTTAGTCAAATACAACTAAGCATTTTGAAAAGATGTATAATATAAATAATAATAATTTATATATTTATGTTATTATAATTTAATTAATATAAGATCATTTTTAGGATGTCATACTATATTATTGATTTAATGTATATATATTTGGAAAGAATACATTATTGACCGTAATATGGTGGTCTGACAAAGTGAAAAAATCCGAGCTCTCTACCCAAAGATGACCACCATTGAAGGTCTCTACTTCGACGGAAAAAAGGCACGTCGTTACAGGGAAACCACAGCTTAGAAAAAGAAGAACTATTACAATCCTCGCCATCGCCCTACTGTCAGCTTTTGTTTATTGTATATTATACAAATATAAAATCGTATTGTTAATTTGATATTGTAAATCATGTTTTTAGTCAAATACAACTAAGCATTTTGAAAAGATGTATAATATAAATAATAATAATTTATATATTTATGTTATTATAATTTAATTAATATAAGATCATTTTTAGGATGTCATACTATATTATTGATTTAATGTATATATATTTGGAAAGAATACATTATTGACCGTAATATGGTGGTCTGACAAAGTGAAAAAATCCGAGCTCTCTACCCAAAGATGACCACCATTGAAGGTCTCTACTTCGACGGAAAAAAGGCACGTCGTTACAGGGAAACCACAGCTTAGAAAAAGAAGAACTATTACAATCCTCGCCATCGCCCTACTGTCAGCTTTTGTTTATTGTATATTATACAAATATAAAATCGTATTGTTAATTTGATATTGTAAATCATGTTTTTAGTCAAATACAACTAAGCATTTTGAAAAGATGTATAATATAAATAATAATAATTTATATATTTATGTTATTATAATTTAATTAATATAAGATCATTTTTAGGATGTCATACTATATTATTGATTTAATGTATATATATTTGGAAAGAATACATTATTGACCGTAATATGGTGGTCTGACAAAGTGAAAAAATCCGAGCTCTCTACCCAAAGATGACCACCATTGAAGGTCTCTACTTCGACGGAAAAAAGGCACGTCGTTACAGGGAAACCACAGCTTAGAAAAAGAAGAACTATTACAATCCTCGCCATCGCCCTACTGTCAGCTTTTGTTTATTGTATATTATACAAATATAAAATCGTATTGTTAATTTGATATTGTAAATCATGTTTTTAGTCAAATACAACTAAGCATTTTGAAAAGATGTATAATATAAATAATAATAATTTATATATTTATGTTATTATAATTTAATTAATATAAGATCATTTTTAGGATGTCATACTATATTATTGATTTAATGTATATATATTTGGAAAGAATACATTATTGACCGTAATATGGTGGTCTGACAAAGTGAAAAAATCCGAGCTCTCTACCCAAAGATGACCACCATTGAAGGTCTCTACTTCGACGGAAAAAAGGCACGTCGTTACAGGGAAACCACAGCTTAGAAAAAGAAGAACTATTACAATCCTCGCCATCGCCCTACTGTCAGCTTTTGTTTATTGTATATTATACAAATATAAAATCGTATTGTTAATTTGATATTGTAAATCATGTTTTTAGTCAAATACAACTAAGCATTTTAAAAAGATGTATAATATAAATAATAATAATTTATATATTTATGTTATTATAATTTAATTAATATAAGATCATTTTTAGGATGTCATACTATATTATTGATTTAATGTATATATATTTGGAAAGAATACATTATTGACCGTAATATGGTGGTCTGACAAAGTGAAAAAATCCGAGCTCTCTACCCAAAGATGACCACCATTGAAGGTCTCTACTTCGACGGAAAAAAGGCACGTCGTTACAGGGAAACCACAGCTTAGAAAAAGAAGAACTATTACAATCCTCGCCATCGCCCTACTGTCAGCTTTTGTTTATTGTATATTATACAAATATAAAATCGTATTGTTAATTTGATATTGTAAATCATGTTTTTAGTCAAATACAACTAAGCATTTTAAAAAGATGTATAATATAAATAATAATAATTTATATATTTATGTTATTATAATTTAATTAATATAAGATCATTTTTAGGATGTCATACTATATTATTGATTTAATGTATATATATTTGGAAAGAATACATTATTGACCGTAATATGGTGGTCTGACAAAGTGAAAAAATCCGAGCTCTCTACCCAAAGATGACCACCATTGAAGGTCTCTACTTCGACGGAAAAAAGGCACGTCGTTACAGGGAAACCACAGCTTAGAAAAAGAAGAACTATTACAATCCTCGCCATCGCCCTACTGTCAGCTTTTGTTTATTGTATATTATACAAATATAAAATCGTATTGTTAATTTGATATTGTAAATCATGTTTTTAGTCAAATACAACTAAGCATTTTGAAAAGATGTATAATATAAATAATAATAATTTATATATTTATGTTATTATAATTTAATTAATATAAGATCATTTTTAGGATGTCATACTATATTATTGATTTAATGTATATATATTTGGAAAGAATACATTATTGACCGTAATATGGTGGTCTGACAAAGTGAAAAAATCCGAGCTCTCTACCCAAAGATGACCACCATTGAAGGTCTCTACTTCGACGGAAAAAAGGCACGTCGTTACAGGGAAACCACAGCTTAGAAAAAGAAGAACTATTACAATCCTCGCCATCGCCCTACTGTCAGCTTTTGTTTATTGTATATTATACAAATATAAAATCGTATTGTTAATTTGATATTGTAAATCATGTTTTTAGTCAAATACAACTAAGCATTTTGAAAAGATGTATAATATAAATAATAATAATTTATATATTTATGTTATTATAATTTAATTAATATAAGATCATTTTTAGGATGTCATACTATATTATTGATTTAATGTATATATATTTGGAAAGAATACATTATTGACCGTAATATGGTGGTCTGACAAAGTGAAAAAATCCGAGCTCTCTACCCAAAGATGACCACCATTGAAGGTCTCTACTTCGACGGAAAAAAGGCACGTCGTTACAGGGAAACCACAGCTTAGAAAAAGAAGAACTATTACAATCCTCGCCATCGCCCTACTGTCAACTTTTGTTTATTGTATATTACACAAATATAAAATCGTATTGTTAATTTGATATTGTAAATCATGTTTTTAGTCAAATACAACTAAGCATTTTAAAAAGATGTATAATATAAATAATAATAATTTATATATTTATGTTATTATAATTTAATTAATATAAGATCATTTTTAGGATGTCATACTATATTATTGATTTAATGTATATATATTTGGAAAGAATACATTATTGACCGTAATATGGTGGTCTGACAAAGTGAAAAAATCCGAGCTCTCTACCCAAAGATGACCACCATTGAAGGTCTCTACTTCGACGGAAAAAAGGCACGTCGTTACAGGGAAACCACAGCTTAGAAAAAGAAGAACTATTACAATCCTCGCCATCGCCCTACTGTCAGCTTTTGTTTATTGTATATTATACAAATATAAAATCGTATTGTTAATTTGATATTGTAAATCATGTTTTTAGTCAAATACAACTAAGCATTTTGAAAAGATGTATAATATAAATAATAATAATTTATATATTTATGTTATTATAATTTAATTAATATAAGATCATTTTTAGGATGTCATACTATATTATTGATTTAATGTATATATATTTGGAAAGAATACATTATTGACCGTAATATGGTGGTCTGACAAAGTGAAAAAATCCGAGCTCTCTACCCAAAGATGACCACCATTGAAGGTCTCTACTTCGACGGAAAAAAGGCACGTCGTTACAGGGAAACCACAGCTTAGAAAAAGAAGAACTATTACAATCCTCGCCATCGCCCTACTGTCAGCTTTTGTTTATTGTATATTACACAAATATAAAATCGTATTGTTAATTTGATATTGTAAATCATGTTTTTAGTCAAATACAACTAAGCATTTTAAAAAGATGTATAATATAAATAATAATAATTTATATATTTATGTTATTATAATTTAATTAATATAAGATCATTTTTAGGATGTCATACTATATTATTGATTTAATGTATATATATTTGGAAAGAATACATTATTGACCGTAATATGGTGGTCTGACAAAGTGAAAAAATCCGAGCTCTCTACCCAAAGATGACCACCATTGAAGGTCTCTACTTCGACAGAAAAAAGGCACGTCGTTACAGGGAAACCACAGCTTAGAAAAAGAAGAACTATTACAATCCTCGCCATCGCCCTACCGGCCAATTTGTGACTCGTGCGATACCGAAAGGGAAATGTACAGCAGATATTATCACGAACGCGAGATGATCACCTCACTACGGGGCGTAGATACGACTAATGTTAACGTCATCGGTTCAGATGGACAGCGATTAACACAGGCTACGAAGGTTGGCATAGCTCGAAGGCTGCAATATCATTCAGGGATTGAATGTCACAGGCGAGTTAGTATTATATAAACATCATTATATTATTAATATTTAATAACAATTATATTTTATGATCCCATTACTATACTATTAATAGAATACGCATAGCCTTGTATATTTAAGTAGATTCCGTAATAAATAAATAATTTAAATTATATTTCCACAGATTTTCTGGCTACACGCGAACGAGTTGCCTTTAAGAAAGATCTTCTAAGCTGTTGATAGGAAGACCATTAGCCCAGATATTTTAAGTGGACCCATCGGAAAGTAACTCTATGATGTAGATTATAAACCAGTTGTTTGCGTTGAAAAGACCGGCATGGAAAGCACCTATAAATGTAATCTCCAAAAATCAACGATATAATCTCTGCCTAACAGTATGTACGTGACCTTATATTAGCTATCGATAAGGTGTCGATGAGTCTTGCTAAGCCGTTCTCCGGATAAAAGATGGGACACGCAAGATGGCTTACCAGAGCTAATAGGATTCTTCGTCTATATGTATCGTCAACGCAAACTTCATCTCAGCTACAAATCCTTACGAAATTTGTAGTAGGCGTCTATTCAGAACATGGTTCGCTATCAAGAAAAATTCAGAATGTACCTATGAACCGATGCATATATTGAATATGATCGATCGGTCGAGCCAGATGGGAAACCAGGTGGTCACAGGCATCATTCAAAATGTGTTATCAGTTAATGGATTCGCGTTCCATTCTGAAAATCTTCCTACTGCGATGCTAGTGGATACTCGTAATAGCCTTCGAAAGCTTGCCTGATAAGTCGCGTCCTAAAAGCAAGATCTAAAGAACCGGGGACAGGAAGTGATGGTATCCGAACTTTTAGGATTGCTAAGATTAACTTCTCGGCGGCGGCTGACTACTATCGGCTATTTGTAGTTTAAATTATGTATTTACTATTCGTTGATAATTAATATAATTATAAATTTCAGACACCATTTTAACTGAGGAACAAAATGAAATTTATTTATTAATATTAAAGAGTATTAATGAAAAAAAGAAAACATATATTTTCTTAATGCAGCAGATGGTATAGGTAAAACATTTTTAATTTATTTATTATTATCTAAAGTACGCTCCATGAAGAATATTGCTATAACGGTAGCATCTTCTGGAATTGATTCGACTTTACTGCAATCCGGAAGAACTGTACATTCAACGTTTAAATTGCTTCTTGATTTATCTGACACAGAGAATACCACATATAATATATCTAGGAATAGTGGTGCAGCCCATCTATTAAGAAAATGTTCATTCATAGTATGGGATGAATACACCATGTCTCATAAAGATGGAATTCAGGCTGTAGATAGATTACTGAAAACTATTAGAACTAATGATTTATTAATGGGAGGAATAACTGTATTATTTTCAAGGGATTTCCGTCAGATATTACCTATTATTCCTAATGGTACAACAATAGATGAACTTAATGCCTGTTTAAAATATTTGTATTTATGGAATAAAATTATTAAATTGTCGTTAACTAGAAATATGAGATTATCATAAATGAAGATTCGGTTGCTTCAGAATTTGCAAATAATATAATCATGCTCGGAGATGGAAATGGTAATGAAAATTCAATAGATAACTCAATTAAATTACCGGTTGGAAAAATGGTTAGTAATTCTAAAGAATTAAAAAATAATGTTTATCCAGAATTCCAAGTAAATTATGAAAATAAAGAATGGCTATCTGAAAGATGTATTCTGGCACCAATAAATGAAATTGTTTACAAAATTAATGAACAATTATTAAATCAAATTCCGGAGGAAATTAATAATTATAAATTTATTGATAATTTAGCAAATCGAGAAGATAATATTAATTACTCGACGGAATTTTTAAATTCATTGCAACCTTCCGGATTTCCTCCTCACAATTTAAAATTAAAGCGAGGTGCTTCGATTATCCTATTAAGAAATATTGAACCTCCTAGATTATGCCTTGGTACCAGGTTAGTAATAAAAAATATGTATGCAAATGTGATTGAAGCTATTATTATTACCGGGACATTTAAAGGACAAGAGGTTTTCATACCTAAGATTCCAATGACGACTTCAAATTATCAATTTGAATTTAGAATGTTTCAATTTCCAGTTAGATTAAGTTTTTGTATGACCATCAACAAATCACAGGGTCACACATTATTTATTTAATATTTAAATTATATATAATACAATATGTGAGTATAATAAGAGTTTACTAATATAGTAAATTACTACTTTATGAATTTTAATATTTTAGGATTTACTTTTTATATTAAATTATGTATATCATATAGTATATGATTCATATACATAGTTTTTATTATGTTAAAATGTATATTTATCATTCATTTAATATATTATAATTAACAATATTGTAAAGGTAAAATATAATGTAATATAACATTGAAACACTCACTTTTTATTTCTTTAATATATTAGTATAATAATAATTAATCGTAATTTAAATATTAATACATATTAAAATCATTTTTGACTTTTTTACTTTATTTGAATATAAAACGAATATGTAAATAGTATATGTATATTAGCTTAATTACTATTAATGGCATCGATTTATTAATTCATATATTTGTAATTTGTTATATAATTAAACTTTAATTTAAATAAATATAATTTGAAAAGAAAATATTTGTGTTGAACGAATAGCGAATGCGCTATCTATGGTACTCTAAGTCTATGGCGCGTGGTCATAGCATACCTATAATAGTATTTATATACATTATTTATATGAATCTCATAAACACATTGCCGCTCTAGAAAATACCGCCGATATTGTCTCCACTTTAGGGATAAGCGCATCTCTGCCTATCATTAAAATGCAATATATCGTAAATAAACTAATTAAATTAATCAATATATTTAATACTCTCGAGAAAGCGTGTAACAGTACAAATGTCAGACAATATGTAGATAACAAAGTTAATAAGTATAACATTACTGTTGATATATGTACATGTGAATGCGATCTGCCGTGACGATGTACCTGTAAAAAGGAGCGAGTGCCACCGTTCGAAGTGGAGTTCTTCGCTAAATCGGCGTACTACCCGAAAGATGTTCATCGTAACGAATTGAACTATGGCGACAAGCTTCCAGAGCAGAAACTCTACATTTACTAGTAGCGGAGGATCTAGTAGTAGGGGATCTAATAAGACGTACGATACGATACACTGTCGACGAAATGTGATCACTCTATCATTATTGATTAATTATAGACTCGTTAACAATTAGTCAGCTTTTGTTTATTGTATATTATACAAATATAAAATCGTATTGTTAATTTGATATTGTAAATCATGTTTTTAGTCAAATACAACTAAGCATTTTGAAAAGATGTATAATATAAATAATAATAATTTATATATTTATGTTATTATAATTTAATTAATATAAGATCATTTTTAGGATGTCATACTATATTATTGATTTAATGTATATATATTTGGAAAGAATACATTATTGACCGTAATATGGTGGTCTGACAAAGTGAAAAAATCCGAGCTCTCTACCCAAAGATGACCACCATTGAAGGTCTCTACTTCGACGGAAAAAAGGCACGTCGTTACAGGGAAACCACAGCTTAGAAAAAGAAGAACTATTACAATCCTCGCCATCGCCCTACTGTCAGCTTTTGTTTATTGTATATTATACAAATATAAAATCGTATTGTTAATTTGATATTGTAAATCATGTTTTTAGTCAAATACAACTAAGCATTTTAAAAAGATGTATAATATAAATAATAATAATTTATATATTTATGTTATTATAATTTAATTAATATAAGATCATTTTTAGGATGTCATACTATATTATTGATTTAATGTATATATATTTGGAAAGAATACATTATTGACCGTAATATGGTGGTCTGACAAAGTGAAAAAATCCGAGCTCTCTACCCAAAGATGACCACCATTGAAGGTCTCTACTTCGACGGAAAAAAGGCACGTCGTTACAGGGAAACCACAGCTTAGAAAAAGAAGAACTATTACAATCCTCGCCATCGCCCTACTGTCAGCTTTTGTTTATTGTATATTATACAAATATAAAATCGTATTGTTAATTTGATATTGTAAATCATGTTTTTAGTCAAATACAACTAAGCATTTTAAAAAGATGTATAATATAAATAATAATAATTTATATATTTATGTTATTATAATTTAATTAATATAAGATCATTTTTAGGATGTCATACTATATTATTGATTTAATGTATATATATTTGGAAAGAATACATTATTGACCGTAATATGGTGGTCTGACAAAGTGAAAAAATCCGAGCTCTCTACCCAAAGATGACCACCATTGAAGGTCTCTACTTCGACGGAAAAAAGGCACGTCGTTACAGGGAAACCACAGCTTAGAAAAAGAAGAACTATTACAATCCTCGCCATCGCCCTACTGTCAGCTTTTGTTTATTGTATATTATACAAATATAAAATCGTATTGTTAATTTGATATTGTAAATCATGTTTTTAGTCAAATACAACTAAGCATTTTGAAAAGATGTATAATATAAATAATAATAATTTATATATTTATGTTATTATAATTTAATTAATATAAGATCATTTTTAGGATGTCATACTATATTATTGATTTAATGTATATATATTTGGAAAGAATACATTATTGACCGTAATATGGTGGTCTGACAAAGTGAAAAAATCCGAGCTCTCTACCCAAAGATGACCACCATTGAAGGTCTCTACTTCGACGGAAAAAAGGCACGTCGTTACAGGGAAACCACAGCTTAGAAAAAGAAGAACTATTACAATCCTCGCCATCGCCCTACTGTCAGCTTTTGTTTATTGTATATTATACAAATATAAAATCGTATTGTTAATTTGATATTGTAAATCATGTTTTTAGTCAAATACAACTAAGCATTTTGAAAAGATGTATAATATAAATAATAATAATTTATATATTTATGTTATTATAATTTAATTAATATAAGATCATTTTTAGGATGTCATACTATATTATTGATTTAATGTATATATATTTGGAAAGAATACATTATTGACCGTAATATGGTGGTCTGACAAAGTGAAAAAATCCGAGCTCTCTACCCAAAGATGACCACCATTGAAGGTCTCTACTTCGACGGAAAAAAGGCACGTCGTTACAGGGAAACCACAGCTTAGAAAAAGAAGAACTATTACAATCCTCGCCATCGCCCTACTGTCAGCTTTTGTTTATTGTATATTATACAAATATAAAATCGTATTGTTAATTTGATATTGTAAATCATGTTTTTAGTCAAATACAACTAAGCATTTTGAAAAGATGTATAATATAAATAATAATAATTTATATATTTATGTTATTATAATTTAATTAATATAAGATCATTTTTAGGATGTCATACTATATTATTGATTTAATGTATATATATTTGGAAAGAATACATTATTGACCGTAATATGGTGGTCTGACAAAGTGAAAAAATCCGAGCTCTCTACCCAAAGATGACCACCATTGAAGGTCTCTACTTCGACGGAAAAAAGGCACGTCGTTACAGGGAAACCACAGCTTAGAAAAAGAAGAACTATTACAATCCTCGCCATCGCCCTACTGTCAGCTTTTGTTTATTGTATATTACACAAATATAAAATCGTATTGTTAATTTGATATTGTAAATCATGTTTTTAGTCAAATACAACTAAGCATTTTAAAAAGATGTATAATATAAATAATAATAATTTATATATTTATGTTATTATAATTTAATTAATATAAGATCATTTTTAGGATGTCATACTATATTATTGATTTAATGTATATATATTTGGAAAGAATACATTATTGACCGTAATATGGTGGTCTGACAAAGTGAAAAAATCCGAGCTCTCTACCCAAAGATGACCACCATTGAAGGTCTCTACTTCGACGGAAAAAAGGCACGTCGTTACAGGGAAACCACAGCTTAGAAAAAGAAGAACTATTACAATCCTCGCCATCGCCCTACCGGCCAATTTGTGACTCGTGCGATACCGAAAGGGAAATGTACAGCAGATATTATCACGAACGCGAGATGATCACCTCACTACGGGGCGTAGATACGACTAATGTTAACGTCATCGGTTCAGATGGACAGCGATTAACACAGGCTACGAAGGTTGGCATAGCTCGAAGGCTGCAATATCATTCAGGGATTGAATGTCACAGGCGAGTTAGTATTATATAAACATCATTATATTATTAATATTTAATAACAATTATATTTTATGATCCCATTACTATACTATTAATAGAATACGCATAGCCTTGTATATTTAAGTAGATTCCGTAATAAATAAATAATTTAAATTATATTTCCACAGATTTTCTGGCTACACGCGAACGAGTTGCCTTTAAGAAAGATCTTCTAAGCTGTTGATAGGAAGACCATTAGCCCAGATATTTTAAGTGGACCCATCGGAAAGTAACTCTATGATGTAGATTATAAACCAGTTGTTTGCGTTGAAAAGACCGGCATGGAAAGCACCTATAAATGTAATCTCCAAAAATCAACGATATAATCTCTGCCTAACAGTATGTACGTGACCTTATATTAGCTATCGATAAGGTGTCGATGAGTCTTGCTAAGCCGTTCTCCGGATAAAAGATGGGACACGCAAGATGGCTTACCAGAGCTAATAGGATTCTTCGTCTATATGTATCGTCAACGCAAACTTCATCTCAGCTACAAATCCTTACGAAATTTGTAGTAGGCGTCTATTCAGAACATGGTTCGCTATCAAGAAAAATTCAGAATGTACCTATGAACCGATGCATATATTGAATATGATCGATCGGTCGAGCCAGATGGGAAACCAGGTGGTCACAGGCATCATTCAAAATGTGTTATCAGTTAATGGATTCGCGTTCCATTCTGAAAATCTTCCTACTGCGATGCTAGTGGATACTCGTAATAGCCTTCGAAAGCTTGCCTGATAAGTCGCGTCCTAAAAGCAAGATCTAAAGAACCGGGGACAGGAAGTGATGGTATCCGAACTTTTAGGATTGCTAAGATTAACTTCTCGGCGGCGGCTGACTACTATCGGCTATTTGTAGTTTAAATTATGTATTTACTATTCGTTGATAATTAATATAATTATAAATTTCAGACACCATTTTAACTGAGGAACAAAATGAAATTTATTTATTAATATTAAAGAGTATTAATGAAAAAAAGAAAACATATATTTTCTTAATGCAGCAGATGGTATAGGTAAAACATTTTTAATTTATTTATTATTATCTAAAGTACGCTCCATGAAGAATATTGCTATAACGGTAGCATCTTCTGGAATTGATTCGACTTTACTGCAATCCGGAAGAACTGTACATTCAACGTTTAAATTGCTTCTTGATTTATCTGACACAGAGAATACCACATATAATATATCTAGGAATAGTGGTGCAGCCCATCTATTAAGAAAATGTTCATTCATAGTATGGGATGAATACACCATGTCTCATAAAGATGGAATTCAGGCTGTAGATAGATTACTGAAAACTATTAGAACTAATGATTTATTAATGGGAGGAATAACTGTATTATTTTCAAGGGATTTCCGTCAGATATTACCTATTATTCCTAATGGTACAACAATAGATGAACTTAATGCCTGTTTAAAATATTTGTATTTATGGAATAAAATTATTAAATTGTCGTTAACTAGAAATATGAGATTATCATAAATGAAGATTCGGTTGCTTCAGAATTTGCAAATAATATAATCATGCTCGGAGATGGAAATGGTAATGAAAATTCAATAGATAACTCAATTAAATTACCGGTTGGAAAAATGGTTAGTAATTCTAAAGAATTAAAAAATAATGTTTATCCAGAATTCCAAGTAAATTATGAAAATAAAGAATGGCTATCTGAAAGATGTATTCTGGCACCAATAAATGAAATTGTTTACAAAATTAATGAACAATTATTAAATCAAATTCCGGAGGAAATTAATAATTATAAATTTATTGATAATTTAGCAAATCGAGAAGATAATATTAATTACTCGACGGAATTTTTAAATTCATTGCAACCTTCCGGATTTCCTCCTCACAATTTAAAATTAAAGCGAGGTGCTTCGATTATCCTATTAAGAAATATTGAACCTCCTAGAGTATGCCTTGGTACCAGGTTAGTAATAAAAAATATGTATGCAAATGTGATTGAAGCTATTATTATTACCGGGACATTTAAAGGACAAGAGGTTTTCATACCTAAGATTCCAATGACGACTTCAAATTATCAATTTGAATTTAGAATGTTTCAATTTCCAGTTAGATTAAGTTTTTGTATGACCATCAACAAATCACAGGGTCAGACATTATTTATTTAATATTTAAATTATATATAATACAATATGTGAGTATAATAAGAGTTTACTAATATAGTAAATTACTACTTTATGAATTTTAATATTTTAGGATTTACTTTTTATATTAAATTATGTATATCATATAGTATATGATTCATATACATAGTTTTTATTATGTTAAAATGTATATTTATCATTCATTTAATATATTATAATTAACAATATTGTAAAGGTAAAATATAATGTAATATAATATTGAAACACTCACTTTTTATTTCTTTAATATATTAGTATAATAATAATTAATCGTAATTTAAATATTAATACATATTAAAATCATTTTTGACTTTTTTACTTTATTTGAATATAAAACGAATATGTAAATAGTATATGTATATTAGCTTAATTACTATTAATGGCATCGATTTATTAATTCATATATTTGTAATTTGTTATATAATTAAACTTTAATTTAAATAAATATAATTTGAAAAGAAAATATTTGTGTTGAACGAATAGCGAATGCGCTATCTATGGTACTCTAAGTCTATGGCGCGTGGTCATAGCATACCTATAATAGTATTTATATACATTATTTATATGAATCTCATAAACACATTGCCGCTCTAGAAAATATCGCCGATATTGTCTCCACTTTAGGGATAAGCGCATCTCTGCCTATCATTAAAATGCAATATATCGTAAATAAACTAATTAAATTAATCAATATATTTAATACTCTCGAGAAAGCGTGTAACAGTACAAATGTCAGACAATATGTAGATAACAAAGTTAATAAGTATAACATTACTGTTGATATATGTACATGTGAATGCGATCTGCCGTGACGATGTACCTGTAAAAAGGAGCGAGTGCCACCGTTCGAAGTGGAGTTCTTCGCTAAATCGGCGTACTACCCGAAAGATGTTCATCGTAACGAATTGAACTATGGCGACAAGCTTCCAGAGCAGAAACTCTACATTTACTAGTAGCGGAGGATCTAGTAGTAGGGGATCTAATAAGACGTACGATACGATACACTGTCGACGAAATGTGATCACTCTATCATTATTGATTAATTATAGACTCGTTAACAATTAGTCAGCTTTTGTTTATTGTATATTATACAAATATAAAATCGTATTGTTAATTTGATATTGTAAATCATGTTTTTAGTCAAATACAACTAAGCATTTTGAAAAGATGTATAATATAAATAATAATAATTTATATATTTATGTTATTATAATTTAATTAATATAAGATCATTTTTAGGATGTCATACTATATTATTGATTTAATGTATATATATTTGGAAAGAATACATTATTGACCGTAATATGGTGGTCTGACAAAGTGAAAAAATCCGAGCTCTCTACCCAAAGATGACCACCATTGAAGGTCTCTACTTCGACGGAAAAAAGGCACGTCGTTACAGGGAAACCACCGCTTAGAAAAAGAAGAACTATTAATTCCCATTAATGGGACGAATAACTGTATTATTTTCAAGGGATTTCCGTCAGATATTACCTATTATTCCTAATGGTACAACAATAGATGAACTTAATGCCTGTTTAAAATATTTGTATTTATGGAATAAAATTATTAAATTGTCGTTAACTAGAAATATGAGATTATCATAAATGAAGATTCGGTTGCTTCAGAATTTGCAAATAATATAATCATGCTCGGAGATGGAAATGGTAATGAAAATTCAATAGATAACTCAATTAAATTACCGGTTGGAAAAATGGTTAGTAATTCTATAGAATTAAAAAATAATGTTTATCCAGAATTCCAAGTAAATTATGAAAATAAAGAATGGCTATCTGAAAGATGTATTCTGGCACCAATAAATGAAATTGTTTACAAAATTAATGAACAATTATTAAATCAAATTCCGGAGGAAATTAATAATTATAAATTTATTGATAATTTAGCAAATCGAGAAGATAATATTAATTACTCGACGGAATTTTTAAATTCATTGCAACCTTCCGGATTTCCTCCTCACAATTTAAAATTAAAGCGAGGTGCTTCGATTATCCTATTAAGAAATATTGAACCTCCTAGATTATGCCTTGGTACCAGGTTAGTAATAAAAAATATGTATGCAAATGTCATTGAAGCTATTATTATTACCGGGACATTTAAAGGACAAGAGGTTTTCATACCTAAGATTCCAATGACGACTTCAAATTATCAATTTGAATTTAGAATGTTTCAATTTCCAGTTAGATTAAGTTTTTGTATGACCATCAACAAATCACAGGGTCAGACATTAAAAGTTGTGGGATTAGACTTATCTACTAGCTGTATTTCGCATGGTCAATTATATGTGGGGTGTTCGAGAGTAACAAATGGAGATAATATATATATATATTATCAGGAGGAAGAACGAAAAATGTTGTATATAAAAAAGCACTGCGTAAATAAAGTTAGTAAATACACTATATAACTAATAATTACTACTTTCCGAAGGGTCCTTCATATGTATGTTGCCTTGATGTGGCATGAAGGATTTAAACTAAATACTTACGAATTTTTTTTTAAATACTTTGAAATAAAATCGAAGGTTAGTAAATCTATATAATTTTATCATATTTATTTATATTAAAAAAATCTACTCTTTCATTAAATTATAATTTAATTATATAATTAATACATAGATATTATTAGAGAAAGATATAATTTTATTTTTTTTCTATATAAAATCCAAATTTT
The DNA here is from genome assembly GCA_964019155.1 of Osedax fenrisi. Taxonomy (NCBI): domain Eukaryota; kingdom Metazoa; phylum Annelida; class Polychaeta; order Sabellida; family Siboglinidae; genus Osedax; species Osedax fenrisi. The sequence goes on along the minus strand of OZ025240.1, from coordinate 85,082,776 downwards.
ATTTTATATAAAAATCAAAAGAATATGTATAATTTCTTTTATATTATACAATTTAAAAATTCAATTTATAATTTAAATATTTTTAATTGAATATACATATTATATGTGTATAATATATTATATAAATAAGAAACTTGGTTTTTGTAGTCATTTCTAAATCTGATTTGTAACTTAGTAGTTGTATAATACTAGTATTATATTAATATGTCTGGTAGAAAACAAGATTCGATTTGGCTATATTTTGAAAAAAAAAACTAATTCTAGCACTGGAGTTAAAGTAATTAAACATCTATTTATTAAATTATTTTACAATTTAAATATTATTTGCATTAAAATCAAATAAATCGATTTTATTTGACAAATAAATTTGATTAAATGCATGCCGATCGGACATAATTATATGGAGAAATGCCGCATTTAATTATGACCCGTTAGCGAAATATGCAGAGGATACGTAAATTAAAGTTGGAGACATGAATGTAATTTGCGTATATTGTAACGTAAAAAAATATAAAAATGAAGCACCGGGATTATGCTGTTCAAACGGAAAAGTTGAACTACCACTGAAAGAAGACCCGCCGGAACCATTAAAATCGTTATTATATTCTAATTCATCTCAATCTAAAATATTCTTAAATAATATTAGATATTATAACTGTGCGTTTCAAATGACATCATTTGGAGCAAATAAAATACTACATTGTCAAGGATATAATACTAATTTTAAAATACAAGGACAGGTGTACCATTTATTAGGTCCGTTGAATGTATAGGAAAATTAAACTCCGAAATATGTCCAAATGTATTTCATGGGAGATACCGAAGAATTAATTATATATCAAAAGGAAAATTAGATATATCTATCGTAACAAATATACAACATATGCTGCATAATCATAATAATGTAATACAGACGTTTAGGTTTGCCCAACAACAGGTTAATGTAAACTACAAAGTGGTTATAAATGCTGAGAAAAGGAATATTATTGGAGAAAACGAAGATTCAATGAACCGACTAATGACGACGTCGCAGTTTAAGTAGTTGGTGAACAATGTTGTAATCGTGATATTATTTTACAGCACAAAGAGGAAGGCATGCAAAGGATAAATAAATTGCATTATATTCATCAATTTAGGGAATTATTTAATCAATTTATTGTTGATATGTATGTGAAAATTGAAACTGAAAGATTGTTATATACATAAGATTAAATCAAAGGAGAACAGAAGAGTAGAAAACTACGATCATCTAAAAGACACGATTCACAACGACGGAACTTTGGAGGAAATGGGTAAGTTAATCATATTACCTTCATCATTTACAGGCAGTCCTCAGTATATGCAACAACGAACACAAGATGCGATGGTATATGTAAGGAAATTCGGAACTCCGGATTTTTTCATTACATTTACTTGCAATAATAAGTGTACTAAGAAATTTCCGAAAGATTTCTTAAAGTTTACTCAGGCTAGAGAGGATGGATATCCCAAATGCAGACTTCGAAGATTCGAAGATGGAGGAGAAGAATTTACGATCAAAAAGCAAGTTATCATTGATAATAGGCTGTTCCCTATTGTTCACTATTATCTAAAATATTTAAAGCCCATATTAATATAGAATTTTTTATTCAGTTAAAAGTATTAAATATATATGCAAAATGCAAGTAATCATTGATAATAGATGGGCTGTTCCCTATTGCCCACTATTATCTAAAATATTTAAAGCCCATATTAATGTAGAATTTTGTAATTCAGTTAAAAGTATTAAATATATATGTAAATATATTAATAAGGGTTCCGACATGTCGATGGTAGAAAACAAAAAGAAAATGGAGGTAAAGACGGATTACCAATTAGGAAGATATGTAGGATTTAACGAGGCATATTAACGAGACTAATGCAGTATCCTACACATAAAAGATTTCCTGCAATTATCCTGAATTTGGCTGTATATTTAGAAAATGGATAAAGGATGTATTTTAATAGTAATACTAGTTTAAATAGAATCAGAAATCCTAATGAAACTACGTTAACGGCATTGTTTAAATTGTGTAGAGAGGACGAATTCACGAGTACGTTATTATATGAAGAAGTAGCTTCATAGTATACATGGAATTCGCATACATGGAAAAAGAGAAAGCAAGGTACAAGGGTTGATGGTTATGGTGACATTAGGAAAGGTAAAGAGTTTGGTAGAGTATATACGGTACACTTTTCTAATGCTGAATGTTTTTATATGCGGCTATTGTTATTTCATATTAAAGGACCTACATCATTCGACTACTTGAGAACTGTTAACGATATACTATGCGGAACATTTAGAGAAGCCTGTATTATACATGGTCTACTTGAAAATGATAATCAATGGGATAATACAATTAACGATGCGATTCTACTAAAGTCTCCAACAAAATTAATAAATATATTTGATATAATGATTAATATGTGTAATGTATCTAATCTCCTTAGGATATGGAATAAATATAAAGAAGATTTCACTGAAGATTATTTATTTAAAGCTAAAAATATTAATCCCTCTGCAATTTACAGTGATACTCTATTTAATTTAGCTCTAATATATATCGAAGATAAACTACAAGAACTCGGGGGAAGAAAGTTAGTACATTATGGATTACCTGCAACGATAAGATATGATATGTCACCACTCAGCAACGATGTTATTAGAGAAATATCATATAATATGGAAGAATTAAATGTGTTTATTAATGAAAATGAAAACAGATTACTGAGGAACAAAAAGAAATTTATTTATTAATATTAAAAAGCATTAATGAAAAAAAGAAAATATATGTTTTTGTAGTCATTCCTAAATCTTATTTGTAACTTAGTAGTTGTATAATACTAGTATTATATTAATATGTCTGGTAGAAAACAAGATTCGATTTGGCTATATTTTGAAAAAACTAATTCTAGCACTGGAGTTAAAGTAATTAAACATCTATTTATTATATTATTTTACAATTTAAATATTATTTGCATTAAAATCAAATAAATCGATTTGATTTAACAAATAAATTTGATTAAATGCATGCCGATCGGACATAATTATATGGAGAAATGCCGCATTTAATTATGACCCGTTAGCGAAATATGCAGAGGATACGTAAATTAAAGTTGGAGACATGAATGTAATTTGCGTATATTGTAACGTAAAAAAATATAAAAATGAAGCACTGGGAATATGCTGTTCAAACGGAAAAGTTGAACTACCACTGAAAGAAGACCCGCCGGAACCATTAAAATTGTTATTATATTCTAATTCATCTCAATCTAAAATATTCTTAAATAATATTAGATATTATAACTGTGCGTTTCAAATGACTTCATTTGGAGCAAATAAAATACTACATTGTCAAGGATATAATACTAATTTTAAAATACAAGGACAGGTGTACCATTTATTAGGTCCGTTGAATGTATAGGAAAATTAAACTCCGAAATATGTCCAAATGTATTTCATGGGAGATACCGAAGAATTAATTATATATCAAAAGGAAAATTAGATATATCTATCGTAACAAATATACAACATATGCTGCATAATCATAATAATGTAATACATACGTTTAAGTTTGCCCAACAACAGGTTAATGAAAACTACATAGTTGTTATAAATGCTGAGAAAAGAGCAACTGGAGAACACGAACGAAGATTCAATGAACCGACTAATAATGACGTCGCAGTTTAAGTAGTTGGTGAACAATGTTGTAATCGTGATATTATTTTACAGCACAAAGAGGAAGGCATGCAAAGGATAAATGAATTGCATATGACGCTCTTTAATATCCTTTGATTTTCTGGAAAGGACAAGATGGATATAATATACTACTCAGCCATAAAGACAACATTACCAAGTTAACGTCTAGAGAAATTTATTGTTATTATATTACGATCAGAATTAACTCCATAAATTATATTCATCAATTTAGGGAATTACTTAATCAATTTGATGTTGATGTACGTGAAAATTAAAACTGAAAGATTGTTATATATAAGATTAAATCAAAGGAGAACAGAAGAGTAGAAAACTACGATCATCTAAAAGACGCGATTCACAGCGACGGAACTTTGGAAGAAATGGGTAAGTTAATCATATAACCTTCATCATTTACAGGCCTCAGTATATGCAACAACGAACACAAGATGCGATGGTTTATGTACGGAAATTCGGAACTCCGGATTTATTCATTACATTTACTTGCAATCCTAAGCGGATCGAAATTACGAAAGAATTGGAAAATAATCAGTATCAATATACAAGATATTGTTCCAGAATATTCCAGCAAAAGTTAGTTAAATTGATGAATTTATTTAATAAAGCGCATGTATTTGGAGAAGTACGATGCTTTATGTATTTGAATTTATATATATTCTTGCTATTTAGATGGGAATATTTAAATCTATTAAACGTATGCTCAGTTTGGGAAGCAAGAAGAGCAGAAGTAAGAAGAGGGAGGAAGAAGCTGCAGCTAAATCAGGTGACTTACACGTCAGTAGTACACTGCTGGGATCCATTACATCTCGGACATCGTCCTTCTCGGAGTTCCGAGAAATGTATACGGACTGGGCTTGCAATAGCAGCAAATCTAGCGAAGAACAGTTCCCATACCGATCGACAAGTGACTCATCACTCGAACGCTACGAACAAACGTCGGAATACGCAGATTACTTCAGTAGTATAGAATCGAATAGTACGCGGGAACTCCGTCAGGTAGCGATACCCGGCGACACGGAGAACGATTACGTCACGAATTCAGAAAAGGGGTTTACCACACGCACATATTTTGATATGGTTAGTGAACAAAATTCATGCTTCGAAAATTTATGAATTTATTTCTGCTGAAATTCCAAATGAATCACTGGATAAAGAACTAGATGATGAAGTAACTACTCAACAGATTCATGGTCCATGCGGTATTATCAATAATAACTCACCACGTATGAAAGATAATAGGTGTACTAAGAAATTTCCGAAAGATTTCTTAAAGTTTACTCAGGCTGGAGAAGATGGATATCCCAAATGCAGACGTCGGAGATTAGAATATGGAGAAGAAGAATTTACGATCAAAAGAAACAACATGCAAGTTATTATTGATAATAGATGGGTTGTTCCATATTGCCCACTATTATCTAAAATATTTAAAGCCCATATTAATGTAGAATTTTGTAATTCAGTTAAAAGTATTAAATATATATATAAATATATTTATAAGGGTTCCGACATGTCGATGGTAGAAAACAAAAAGAAAATGGAGGTAAAGACGAAATTTCGGATTACCAATTAAGAAGATATGTAGGATCTAAAGTGGCATTTTAATAAAATTATTAAATTGTCGTTAACTAGAAATATGAGATTATCATAAATGAAGATTCGGTTGCTTCAGAATTTGCAAATAATTTAATCATGCTCGGAGATGGAAATAGTAATGTAAATTCAATAGATAACTCAATTAAATTACCGGTTGGAAAAATGGTTAGTAATTCTATAGAATTAAAAAATAATGTTTATCCAGATTTCCAAGTAAATTATGAAAATAAAGAATGGCTATCTGAAGGATGTATTCTGGCACCAATAAATGAAATTGTTTACAAAATTAATGAACAATTATTAAATGAAATTCGGAGGAAATTAAAAATTATAAATCTATTGATAATTTAGCAAATCGAGAAGATAATATTAATTACTCGACGGAATTTTTAAATTCATTGCAACCCAAATTCAATTTATAATTGAAATATTTTTAATTGAATATACATATTATATGTGTATAATATATTATATAAATAAGAAACTGTATTCTTATAGTCATTCCTAAATCTGATTTGTAACTTAGTAGTTGTATAATACTAGTATTATATTAATATGTCTGGTAGAAAACAAGATTCGATTTGGCTATATTTTGAAAAAACTAATTCTAGCACTGGAGTTAAAGTAATTAAACATATATTTATTATATTATTTTACAATTTAAATATTATTTGCATTAAAATCGAATAAATCGATTTAAATCAAAAAAATCCGATTTTTTTCTAACCCTGCATGTGAATCTAGACCACGATACATCAATAATAATGAATATTTATATATATATATATATGACTTAATATATATATGTATATTTACAATATATTTAATTAGAAAATATTACGAATTCAATACACTATCACGCACACAAGCATAAATATACATCGATATTATTATATAATCATCGAGTAGTAATATAAAAACAAAACCAAAAAAAACGCTTATATTATACATTAAACTACATAGTAACGCATATTACAATCATCGATATAAAGAAAGTGGATAAGCAATTGACGCACGCAATGCATGTAAAAGATAGACACGTGAATGACACTTTTATCGATAAATTTACAAAATGGTATCAGTGATTTTGATTGGATATTAGTCATATTATATATGTCAAATATCAAAACAGTAGTCTTTTCGTCGAAATAGATTTAAGTGACTTCTATCTATATCAATGGATTTAAATTATAAATATCAATAAAATAGTATTATATCTTCAATTTAAATACACAAAATTACGAGGAATGTTGATATTATGTATTTTAAATATATAATTTTATTTTTAGTATAGATAGTACATTAAAATTGGTAGTGATTATCAATATATATATGATAAATACATATTATTATAAATAAAAAGTAGTGGGCCAGATAGTGGGTTTCGACTGCAGCGCTCGTAGCGGATAGTGCCATACACTACATTCAATTGCTTATCCACTTTCTTTATATCGATGATTACAATGCATAATAATAAAGCCCTCATCTCCCCTATATAAGAAAGGCATTGTTATTACACGATGGATGTGTGCTAGTTTTATACTATTGTTGGTATACATACAACTTAAACTATGTAACAAATGAACCATCATCATCATCCGTTAAGTCAAACTAAATAAGGCGCGATAAGTAATGACAAGGACTTATTAACCACATTTATGTCCTATACGAATAACAAACGTAGTTAGCTTTAATTATAGGTACCATTCTACATACGATACTATTCAATCTAACAATATATAACATTAAGATACGACCTTTAAGAACGTAACATTAATATTGTTGTTCTAGCGATATATTTTGGTATAAACGATGTTTTAAACGTTCACACGAAATATCATCATAGATAATCATCGACGCGATTATCTCCGTCATGGTTTGACATCAATATATACGGTGCGTCAATGATATATTTAAATCAATTGATATTATTGTGTATGAATATTAAAATCGATATTATTAACTTAAATTAATGTATTATAAAACAAAACTCTATATAAATATATACAAGTAGTTTATAAATTTATACTAATATATATATATCATATATAATTATAAATTATTAAATATTATTCTAAATAATATATATATTTTATTTTTATAAATTTATAAATTTCATTTTATTGTTTTTAATCTATATATAAATATATTTCCAATGCAAGGTTTTATCAAAAAATATACATAATACAAAATATATTAATGTTTTAGTAACATTACTCATAAAAAAAGTTAATGAGTATATTTATGTTGAAAAATAGTCATATTTTTTTTAATATTTATAAGCTAAACATTTATTTCAACAATTTTTAAAATCGATCTTATATTCATAAAATGGAATGCATTTATAATTACTAATATTTTACAATAATTATTATTTTATTTATATACAAATTATTTAGAATATGACAAACTAGTAGGTATCATAAAACATAGAATTTTGATAGTTATGTGTAAAATTACTTATATAATCCTTAGGAATGTCTACATTTTATAATTATTTTACACTATCATACTATACATAAGAATATTGCGATATGTCTATTATACAATATGTGAGAGATAACTATAATAATACTCCTTTAATAATAGATTCAATAATATATATAATATATAATATGTCTACGGTACATGTGAGGGCAATGAGAGCTGGGTAGACCCCTCACACTAACCCTTAAGGGCTATCTTGCCGACATCTGAGCGACCTATACATCCAAACGTCTCTAGGGCCAGCGTCTGTAGGATGTCGTAGTTGTTGGTAACGATTTCGCTGTCGTCCAATGAGAATGCGGCTAGCTTCGACACTACTCCGGGGAAGTCGGCCACCAACTTTTCGGGCAGCCGATTTCCCAGGTTGCCAAAGAACTTGAGAATTCCTGAGCGGAAGATACTAGAGTTAAAAGGGCGGTGGAGTGGGGGGGTCGATAGGTCATTTGAGAGTTACTGCTTATATCAAACGAATAATACATACATATCTAGTATACATATCTAGTATACATATCTAGTAAATATTATCTACTGAAATAGTTATTTATATAACTGTTTTATTCAGTGTTTTACTACGAAACACCTACATTTCAGTGGTACGTTTTGCTATATCAATGATTTGATATACAAACACCAGCTATATAGCTATATTGTAACGTAAAAGTGTATTTACAGCACTAATGCAATGACATAACTTAAAATCAGTCAACCGCGAAATAAAACATTATTCCCAAGCAGACATATATTTATTAAAACCAGGTCATTATAATCACATCTCTGTGACTGTAGAATCTATTGTTGTGCCTTCAAATTATCCTAGCACAGATGATAACTGTTTACTAATGTTGTTTACTTTATTACTGCCAGCGTGGCTCAGTTGGCTAAAGCGTCAACCACACAAGCAGTAGGACGAGCCCCGTCTGTACAACTAAAATATGTCTTTACATAATAAAGTGATCATATATAGTTGTGTAAGGAAAATTGATAAGGTTCTCATTAAAATCACGGATACATCAACGCGGGAGCGGCTTCGAAGGGACATTAGAGAAAGTTGCTTATAAGTGAAAACCACATCTAAGTTCGTGGATGGCATGAAATGCTCCACCAAAATAACAATAACATCGCATTGTAAGCAGTAATACTCTATAGTCAGCTGCCAAACTAGGTCGTGTATCAATGCCGGTATAGGCCACTAACCTACATTAGTAACTGGGTATAGCAGGGGGGCGTGCATAGGTAGGGGGGTGTGTCTAGTAGGGGGATGTGTCTAGTAGGGGGCGTGTCTAGTAGGGGGGCGTGTCTAGATACCAGTGATCTCATGCGGCGTAATGATAATACATATTAATGTAAATAATTATTTATAAATAGTAGAATTTACACTGCACGCGAAATCAGCGCACCACACGAGATCAGTGGTGGGTGTCTAACCTGGTAGAAATAGGCCGCAGTTGTTCTTATCGTATATGTTCATCTTGTTCTCCATGATGGAGATGATGCCTTCGGACTGTAGGAAGTCGTACCCTGTGATTGGCCGAGATTAACATTGTAGCTACGACCACAATTATTAGTGTAGTTGATATTAGCCTAACGATTGATTTCGTTTTAACTGGACCATTCTAATGGGTAACATCATACTACTACTAATAGTCTATTTGTATCAATGTTATCATTATTGTTCATTAGACTTTTTACTAAACGAATAAAGAAATTGAAGTTTGTTAAGGTTAAGTTTAAATATTATTAAAAAGAGGACTGTAACAAATTTCATATCATATACACGATATACATTATATAACGTTATCGAATCAGAATTTAATATTTTAATCAAGTATGACGTGATTGTATGATGTATATAGTGTTATATGTGTGGATGTTGTGTGATAATCTAGTAGCCTGGTGGGCGTGTTTACAAGGACAATAAAATAGTCGCAGACTTGAATCTGTGACGATAAAGTCATCACAGACATGAATCTACGACCACCTCTTCATTATGTTGTAGAAATAGACTTAATGATACGAGATAATGAAACGTATACGATTATAGATAATTACGGTGTAATCGTGCACTTAGTCTCAGAATCTAGTGTCAGAATCTAGTGTAAATATGAAGTATCATAATATAGTGTCAGAAGTGTCATATTGTGTCATAATTTGGTGTTATTATGAAGTATCATAATATAGTGTGAGAAGTGTCAGTTGAGTGTCGATAACGAGACAGACCGTGATCAACTTGTGAGAGAGTGGCGTAGAGTTCAATACAGTTCAACTGGAGCAAGACGTCGTCCTCGCGGTCGAGGTCGTGCTTGAGGCCTCGCAGGAGAGACGTCGGGGAACGGAACAGTTCGTCGCGAGACCTTCCGTCGGTCAGGGATATCTCTACGAATAACTGTAGGAGGAGAGATGTGTCAAGGAGTACATTGTAGAGGGAGGTTAGGGATATCTCTACGAATAACTGTAGGAGGTTACATGGTTACATCGAGCTGAGATGTGTCACAGGGTACATTGTAGAGGGAGGTTAGGGATATCTCTACGAATAACTGTAGGAGGGAGGTGTTACGCAGTTACTTCGAGGAGAGATTTGTCACGGAGTACATCGTAGATAAGAGGGAGGATAGGGAACGGGGGTTACCTTTCAGAGTATAGATGTGTCGAGGAAGGATAGGGAGATAGAATACCTTCAATCGGGGAGATATTTGTGTCGAGGAATACGTAGGATAGGGAGTAGATATGATGGGGAGGTAAGATTAAACTTTCACCCTGGAGAGATGTGCGAGGAGGGCGGATAATAGGGGGGGGGTTACCCTCCTTTCATGAGAGATGTGAGTTAATGAAAGAGAGAGTAGGGAGGATAGGGAGATAACAGAGGTTACGAAAAGAGAGATAACTTTACATACATGGGAGATATGTCGAGAAATCGATGATTAAAGTTTGATATAGGGGCAGGAAAGGTTAATATCTACACATGAGAGATGTGTCGAGGAAGGGAGGTATGGAAAGGGGGATAGGGATTAGAGATATACGAGGAAGAGAAAGTAGGATAACTACTTTCAGGGAATTTCGTCATTACTTCGGCGTAAATATACGTAAATATTTTATTCAAATAAAATCTAATTTAAATTCTCGCAACACTCGCTTTGTGGGTAGAAATTATAACTGTTCCGCCATTGCAGACACTATATATTCGCTAAGGAAAAATTCGTTAAAATCAGAAAAAAATTAAAAAAATAGTATTATGTACTATTGATTGTTGATATGTTATTTTAAATAACTTATTTAGTAACTGTGAACAAATTATATATGAACTCAGTTTAGAAATAGAATAACAATCATTTTTTATGGTATGCCATTTATAAATAAATTATTTATTTTGAAATCTACATTAATTACTAGTATAAATTATTATATATGTTTTATTCATCTAATATAATCATGATTTCAAAAAATTAAAAAATGGATTTTTTACATTTATTTGATTTATAAATTATTGATTTACAAATTATTTATTTTGAAATATACATTCCTAACTATTATAACTTGTTATATAATTGTATATATATATAATATAATCATGATTTAAAATTTTTAAATTTAAAACTGGATTATTACATTTATTTTATTTATTCACTGGTACATATATATATATATATATATATATATATATATATATATATATATATATATATATATATATATATATATTTAATAGTCTTATCAAAGATTTTCCAAAGGTTTCCAAAATGCTTCGCAAAATCTTTGGTCTTATATTGTTTTAATTATATATGTTACATATATAATTATGTATAAACATTTATATTTGTATATATGTGTAGCATATTTTGATTTATTATTTTTGTATATTTACTATTTATATATTGTAATTATATATATATATCGATTTTTATAATTATCAATGACAAGTACAAAATATGATATAAACTTACAAAATATGAGAAGAAAAAATAAGGACATTTTTTAATTTATAACATATTATATATATAATATATAAATTCAATACAACATAAGATTTATATATAGATAAGAAAACATAAAACTATTACATTATAATATTGATTTTAAATTAGATGAATGCATAATTTTATTACTTTATAACTTATTTATTGACTTTTAAAGAATTTGTTTATTTTTATCTTTTAAAATGTGTTTTACTCATTTTAGAATTCATTTATTTACTATGTTTGCATTTATAAATAAGTGTTTAGATAAAAGTACTGATGTAATGTACCTAATTTTGTTGCTATATATAAATAACATATCTATGCACAATTCCATATACAAAAATATAATTATTATGCCTTAGATTTATAAAAATGATGAAAAAAAAAATTATTACTATTGATAGATGTAAAATATATCTTTTTTATGAATGTCCTTTTTATATAACAAAAATAAAAAATTTTTAAATTCAATAAAGAGTTTTTTTAGATACACTCATAAACGGAGGCAATGCATTCCCTATCTATATACATGTATATTCAACAAAATGGCTCTCCCATGGCGATATCCCCTTAAATAGTTGGATATGGCAATAAAACACTGTGAAATATGTGAAAAAATCACCGAATCCTATGCAATATCACTCAAACGCATTAAAACATCAGAAATATCAACTGAGAACAGTGAAATTGTACTGAAAGCTGTATAATATGACACATAGCTCGATGAAGGGGATCATTTCTTAATGATCGACCCTTACGATAGAATGGGGTGGGGGGGTTGAGATCACCGTACCCACTAGCCTCGTAGAAACGGTAACTGAAGATCGACGAAGACTCCATGTGGCGTTGAATGCACGACTGGATGTTGTTGGAGAAGAGGAGACTCGTGTATTTGTTCAGTTTACCTGTGTGTGTGTGTGTGTGTGTGTGTGTGTGTGTGTGTGTGTGTGTGTGTGTGTGTGTGCGTGGATGTTTATGTCATGTGATCGGTACCGAATAGCGATGTAAACGATGTCGATATCTTAATGTCGAGCCGATACTTTTGGTTATTGAGATTTTCATTTTATGGAAAAAACCGAACCCGAGCCGAACCATCAAACTCTAGCCAAACGAGCTGAGTTCAGACTTTAGATAACTGAGACTAAGACTACATCGATGCTTATAGTTGACTGGCATCAACTACATCACTAGTACCGACTGACTGACGTGTAAGTTCAAGAGTGTACTACGACGACAACGGTAGTCTACTTCCGTGTACGTTTGTACGTCTTACCCCGAGTACGTTGAACTTTGACCCAGTCTTTGTATTACATCACCCACGACTTCTATAGGTATAATATTCTACTGATATACGCGGTGAACGTAGTGCACTAACTGCAGGCAAACCAACGAGATGTTATTAATGACGATATTTTAAAAAGTAAGAAAATAAGCTAGGAATTCAGTAAATTTAAAATAAGAATTCTCTGGTTTTTATATATTCCCGTTAAAATATATATATATATGATATTGATTTGAATAGGGTGGTGTTTATGTTGAGGAATGTAGCCGCGCGTTAACCTAGGATAACGATGATCTTCTTGGCTTCGCTGGAGATGGAGAGTTCATCGTCGCACACGCAGCCGACCACTGACTTCAGCAGGTCAAGTCTGGAGAACACCTCGTCCGGCTTCTCTTGCACCGCTCGTATCAACTGAGGGTGGGTGAATGGGGATAGGTAGACGGGTGGAGTGGTAGTGAGGGGTGGTGGAGTTTGCAATAAGTTTTAACACGATTCGATAACATCGATAGCAGGTGGATTCGCCCGAAAACGGAAAACGCAATATCGAGTATTATTATAATATAATTATTAATTAAATTGAATAAATCAAATAATAATTAATTTGAATGGATAGAAATGTACTATTTATTATCTAATATCTAAGTTTTAATTGGATTATATTAATTCTGGGGAATCGACTTATTATCGTTATGTATTAATATGTCTATATCGCACACCCATACTATCCACACATATATATGCTATACATTTAAAGCTACCATGCATATGCACAATGTGCATTACACATGCACAAACATCCACTATATATAACACATATAAATACATCAAAAAACACAAATATACACACACACACACCTACACACACCTACATACACATCTACACACACACAACTACATATACGCATCTAGACATTCGCGCCTGTACCCACACACCCCTACACACATATACACACACACGAGCCTACAAACTCACGCCTGTACCCACACTAACACACACACATAACTAACGTTCCTCAGACAGAGTAGTTTCACTTCGTCAGCTGGGTGTTTCAGTCCGAGACCGAACTGATCCGCGTAGTTACTGTAGAGGTCACCACCGTCCACTGTCATCAACAGACGCTCTAGTATCTGGCAGGCGCAGCTTATCTGGTCACTATCGAGGGGGCGGGGTAATCGAGGGGGTATAGGGAGGGGTAGTGATGGGTATCCACCGTAAAGTCATCGTATTAAATTATGAAATAATTTAAACTCATATTTAATATTAATTTATAATATTTATTATATTTATCATATTTAATATTATTTGTTAGAAATATAATTGTATATTATAAATAACCAACTTTTATATATATATATTTACTAGGCTAGTATAATGATTAATAGTAACTAGATCATAGATAATCTAACTATAGGTTACTAGATTATCTGGTAAATATACAAAAGTATGTTATACTAAATATACCATAATAAAATATATACATAATATACTGAATTTGATATTATTTTACCTATAACTTTATTTGTTATCCAGATTAAAAAATAAATACATGACTCTAATATATAGTTTTCATGCTCTTTCCAATGGTGGTAATTATTGTATTCTAGCATAATAACAAAATTCATGTTATACATTGAACAATCGGCGAAATGTAGTCTATAGATTAACTATTTCAACCGAAAGATGGTATAATAGTCAAATAGTATATACTATTTATATATATATTTATAATATATTATGTGATATAAAATCAATAATAATGTTATTAACTATATTTATACAAAATATATAATATATCCTAATTATAATTTAAAAATGTACTAATATATTAAATGATATTATGTAGTTTTCTGTAATGGCGAATTCGTTTAACAACTATTAGGCTAACATAAAAGTCATATAAATGTCAGGTGATGCGTCGAATATCATTTTACCCTATTCAATATAGATGCACCTAACTAATAATATAGTATTAGTATCCTAGTACACTAGACGAGAAATATAATATTCAATATAATTATTAATAATAATCTGGATACTCAAAATGGAGTTGTTTACATTATTAATTAAATGTCGTGTGAGGCATTTGAAATAATTAAATTAATTTTTTTTATAATTGAATTGATTATTTAATATACTATTTATCAGATGTGAAAATTGTAAACGTAATTATTACATATAACTTATATGATATAAGTGTTAAAAAAATGATTTTAAAATAGGTTATTTATAATAATATTGAGGAAAATATATTTTGTTTCGAATAAAATATAAACTTTTTCAATCAAACTAAGGTGATTTTTTTCTTATTCAAATTACTACTACTGTCAATAATTTACAGATTTCAATAATGTATATATATATATCATATATCATATAACAATACATAATGATTATTAAATTACGGTAAAGAAGAAAACTTTAAAATTGATTATCCCAGAATAATGTTTTTTCGTATTCAAATTACATCTAATCAGTCAATAATGTACCGATTTCAATAATTTTTTTAAAAATTGTATTGGTTTAAAAAATGGCCAAACAAATGGTCCAAAAAATTAACACAATTTTTGCCAACATATTCTTTACCAACCCAAAAATTGGATTTTCCTTCCAGAAATGATTGAAGAGCCATATAAACTGAATAAGATACAATTTATTTTAGAATGATTCATTCATTATTAAATAAGTAGATGTATTTAGAATAAGGGTATTTTTCGAATTACGTCAAAGCAGGTCGCCGATTGTTATTATAATAATATCAGAGTTCAAAGTGTGCGGTGTTACTAATATATGCACTACCTCACATTATACGAATTATAAGATATTATATAGTAACACAATATTGTATAAGCTCACATGAGAATATAATGCAGCTAAAAAAAACAGAAAATAAAACCAAACCAAACAAATAACACAACACCAAAATTAAACTCATTCTAATAATACATTCTAATACACATTCTAATAATAATAATCGGCGGCCTGCTTCGAGATTAGCGTATTTTCCTATTCTTATACATTAGCCATCTGAATGTCTCACATAGCCTTACATTCACACAGATTATTAGATTTGTTTCGTATTTCAATTTTAACATAGGAGTTGCAGGGCTTGCCTCAGAATGTGTCAATTACGAAATAATATGCATTAATATATGTTAATATTACCACATGTTCAACTGTTGAACAGTTCAACATGATGTTGAAATAAAATGTCCGATAGTCCGTTGTAACCACTTAATTAATATATTAAATATTATATAATTATTATAATATGATATTAAAATTAGATTTAAAATTATTAAATATTATAATTATTATATACACATTTTGTATGATAAAGTCTATAATTTAAAACATTTGTAAAAAATATATAATTTGAAAGCAAATACGCATAAGCGAATGGGGGTGGCGGGTCAAAACTAACGCGCATAAATTTCAAAAACAAACGCGGGAGGCGGGAGTTGAATCATTTAATTGAATTAAAGTTGATCATAAAATACGAATTTGAATTAGTTCATCAATTGTATATAATATAGAAAGTACACAAGTCCTTTATTGGATATATATATTCATTTCTGTGTATACGCGACTCCCGCATCCCGCCTCTCGATGTTTACTTTTTAACTATCGCGCGTTAGTTTTGACCCTGATTCCGAATGGGTATGTACATAGTTGGCATCGTGAGGTTTTTTGGTTTTTGGTTTTTTGGTTTTTTCATTGATTTTTTGGTTTTTTCAAAATGCAGGTTTTTTGGTTTTTGGTTTTTTGGTTTTTTGCTAAAATATAAATTAAATAGCATATATTAAATATATGATATATTCTATTTTATTATTATAATAATTATATATACTTTAATTAATAATTCATTTTAAAACTTCAATTTTATTAAATAAATAATAGTTAATTAAGCTTACTTTTTTATAATATTATATACATTTAAATGTATTAAATTTAATTCATGTTTGAACTTTAATTATTAGAGTATATTATGTGTATACTTGTATACATATAAACTATAGTTTATTTATATAAGTAGAAAAGATTTTTCTAAGGAAAGATACAAGTTATATGTATAAAATTGAATCACACGATTTTATCGTATGTTTAGGTGCATTTTTT
Organism: Osedax fenrisi; assembly: GCA_964019155.1. Taxonomy (NCBI): domain Eukaryota; kingdom Metazoa; phylum Annelida; class Polychaeta; order Sabellida; family Siboglinidae; genus Osedax; species Osedax fenrisi. The sequence goes on along the minus strand of OZ025240.1, from coordinate 85,065,608 downwards.
TTGTGACATACCAACGTACCAACATATCAAGTTAGCAAGATTTTTTTTGTAATGTACCAATGTCTCATCTGTATTCTTATACACGTAAATACAGAGTATACGTTGATACATTGGCATGTTACAAAAACGCAACATCTCAATGTAAAGATGGTATATATTATGAATGCATTTTCCGTAGACATAGACCTACCAATGTACTATCGGACGTTGGCATATTACAAAAAAACGCTATCTTATATCATATAAAACTTATGAGAAATCTGTGTAAATAAATTTTATATACAAAATACGTAGAGCGCCACCTATATCGGGTTAATTATTATTTTGAATGATATACATATCTATGTAGCGAGTAAATTCTAATTTATATTGCATGTAATTTAATTGAGCTATATAAATATTTTCGTATGGAAACCGCACAGTACCTAAACTATTTAGGTGATTCGATACTACTGCTAGTAGCGGCAGATAGTAGTTATTAATTATGTTGCATATATGTTATATATTATGTTGGATATATACTATATATATTATATAGGGAGTGTTAGATATAAGCTTAGAAACATTTTTGTTATTAGTAAATTAACTTGATTATTAAGATTAGTTTTTTTTAAATATTAATTTTTTGGTTTTTTGATTAAATATAAATTAAATAGCTATTCTATTATATATAAATATTATGTATTTACATACTATATTAAAATGACCATATATTACAAAATATAATTTTTATATTATTATACAATAATTATAATTTTTCTATATAATTATTTTCATCAACCAAACAACCAAAAAACCATAAATAAACCTTGAAAAAACCACGAAAAAACCCAAAAAACTTGCAAAAAAACTATAAAAACTAGGAAAAAACCAAAAAACCTGGAGCCTAAAAAAAGGTTTTTGCCAACTATGGGTATGTATTATGCGAATTAACTCGCAGCAGGCCGCCGATTGTTATTATAAGAATTTCGGAGTTCAAGGTGGGCGGAACTTATATATGCACTACTGCACATTATACGCATTATAAGATATGTTATAGTAACACAATATTTTATAAGCTAACTTGGGGATATAATGCAGATAAAAAAACAGAAAAATAAAACCAAACCAAAGAAATACTACAACACCAAAATAAAAGTTGAACTCTCAGAGTTACTCTGGCATTCTAATAATAATAATCGGCGGCCATCTTCGATATTCGCGCATGACACTATTTAAGTGCTTAATAAACCGAATATCGTCATCATCATATAATAATACATATAATTATTATATTATATTATATTATAATAATAATACATTAGTTGTATCTGGAGTATAGTATTAATCTAACATTACTATAGTATAAGTAAAAATAAAACCATTATTATACTCGGTATAATACTGATTTTAACAAACATGACTAATCATTTTTCAAATTTAAACCTATTTTGTGTATCCAAACATTTAAAAAGTACTTCCATTTGTTCAGGTCTTGTGACATCGCGTAATGAATTAATGTTTATTGAATTGGCTTTGATTTTTAGATTGTTTAGGTCATCTTGTAATGATGTAGATGCATTTAAATTCTCTAAAAGAGAAATAAAACTTGGTGTTGCCTCCATTTTAAATAAACATTTAAATACTCAAAGATATTAAAATAATATATTAAAACAGGAAACTATATACATGGAGCGAATCTTCGATCCATATGTATGCAGTGCACAATCAAGACCTCCTATAACCCGAGGTTATAGGAGGTCTTGGCACAATGTGCAGTGCACTGTGCAATGCAGTGTGCATAACCGTTATATTCATATATATGCAGTCTGCACATAGCTTTGTATTTTACCTGGTAAACTATAAATCAATGTATATCCATACAATTAGTATATATTGACTAAACTGATGTAGGTTATAATGGTTAATATCAAGACATCCTATAACCTCGGTTATAGGAGGTCTTGTTAATATAACCCTGATTTATTTTTAATAAATATGGTGCGAAGAAAATCTTAGATGTTAACAACATTTTCAGAATCAATTTACTATACAAATTTACATTATAAACAACACATTTTCCCGAAGATTTAATATATTGGGTTAGTACAATTAAATGACAAAATCTAATTACAGGCTTTCTCAGTTTTATATATTTTCATTAGAAAATATTTGTGAATATTATAATCATATATTAACAACTACTATTTAAATATATGTCATATTAATTGACTAATTATAAAAATATCATTAAATGTAATTAATAAATATATTTAGTTCAATAAATTATCAATGTAACAATAATGAATGCCGATCATACAAATCCTTAAAATAAATGTCATCATAGATTTATAGGAATAGCAGTCAATCCAATTATAATTATACGCATATGAGGGGCGAGGAGATTTTAATATATTACATCGATGCCCCTTAGCTATTTATGGTCAATTAATGTGTAAGTTTAATACTAAATCCCTAACTCCAGATACAAATTAAAAGCTAATATATAATACAAATATATAATAATTTCATATATAGTAAATAATATTTCTATTTTAGTAAACTGTTTATAATATATTTGTATATATAGGTCAATGATCTGAAATATTTTATTTTATATTATTATTATTATATTATTATTATATTATATATTATATTTTATTTATAAATAACAAATTTAATATTTTATTTGTATTTTGTTATTTATTATTTACATATTTATTCTATTTAATAATATATAATTGTATTATAAATAACGTAAGGTAGGTAATTGTTTTATATATAAAATTGCTAATTATTTATATAATTATAAAATATCTATAGATATGTTATCTTATGCAAAGAATAGTTTCCAAATATACATAATATACTCAATTTATTTAGTTATATATTATTAAATTAGTATACAAACAGATATATCTAAGGAAAGATATCTTTTACATATGTAACATACGCGAAAATGTGTAATTCGATTTTGTACAAAAATTAACATCGCTACATACTATTTACGTCGTACGTAGGTTCAATTTTCGGAATTATGTATTCTTTATAATGTAAATTTGTATCAAACTATACTTTTAAAATGTACTTTTAAAACATACAATAATGTGTTTTATATTATTTTTTATATTATGAAAACTAAGTGTTCATTAATAATATATAATAAAGCAATAGGATATTGTGTTTATATTCTAGAAATATATATTTAGCGATTAAAATATAATTTATATTGTGTGCAATTAAATTGATCAATGCTAATATTGTTGTATAGAAACCGCGTCAAACCAAAATATATTTAAGTGACTTTTATACTACTTCCATCAGAAATATCTTCTATAACGAGTTTATTAGAATGTATTTCCAGCAGAGGCTGGGATAACGACGTAACAGTACGTATTCATTATGATGCGTAGATAGGGAATGTTATATTATTTCTATATATATCATATATTTATAACATATTTTCATAAGTAACTCTACATCTATGAAATATAAACTATATTTTACGGGTATATATACCATAGATAAAGAATTTCTTTATATCGATGGTAGAAAATATTTTTTGGAAAATCTTTATATATACTATATAATATAGCTATAGATTATAATCAGCTATACACTTGACCTGACAAATATTCTTAAATACCAATACATTTTGTGAAACTACTTAGTACACCGTATTATCAAGACCTTCTATAACTTCGGTTATAGGAGGTTATAGGAGGTTATAAGAGGTCTTGGTATTATGCATTTAATTATTTATGTCATCAAAAATATCTACAATGTTATATGAATAAACTTAAATATAAACTCCAATATATTCAATGTTGTTTAAATTATAATATTTATCCAATATTTACCAAATTATTGACAGATATTATTCAGTTTCCGTATTATATTTTAATATATATATTTATATATGTTTAACTAATTTAATTCAAGGTTTACTATTTATATGTATAATTTAATATAGTGTAATTTAATTAACTGCATGTATATCCATAATATATATATACAAGATGCCATTACCGCAATAATTAATTTATAATTATTTATTACTCCATTTTAAAATATGCTAATTTAAATATATCATGATTTTACTATTGTGATTATTATTAAATAAATATATAAAAGATATAATATATCTTTATTATATATTTATTATAAAATATAAAATTAATCAAAATAATGTTTTACATTAACAATATTTATTACGTATATAATATATGATATATTAAATTATTTAATAATTAAATATAATTTTTTAATTCCAAATTATTATAAATATTTCTAATTATTAGATTAATAATTTATTAGGAATAATATTATAATATTATTCAGCGGTATTAGTATGATATGTATTTTTAAAATAAACTCCAATATCAGAAATTATTAATAATTAAAAATATAACAAAAATAAGAAAATCTAATTATTAAAAAGGGATACACTCCATCTTGGCCGCCGAATTCAAGTTGGGCGTGACTAAATATATATATATATATATATACTTTTATAGGATCTATCGGGATGTAATGCAGCTACAAAAAACCTGCCAATATTAAAACTAAACCCAACCAAACCAAACCAGGGAAAATAATTATTTTAACTAATTAGTTAACACCCAAAATATTAATAAGTACGCCCAACATGAACTTATATCTGCGGCCAAGATGAGCATTCACGATTAAAAAGTATATTTAATATATATAATTATTATGGATAGTACGGATGGTAGGCAAACATTAAATAACTATAAATAACAAAGTTCATGCATGTCTCTCAATGCGTGCGTCGCGCTAATATATTATTCGTAGTTACTAATTACTTTGTATAGGCTCACTTCTGTATATAAAGCAGCTAACAAACTGAAGAATAAAACTAAACCAAATAAATCAAACAACCCAAAATATCAATCTGCAAATATTAATTAATCAATTAAAATGAATGGTGTATATGTATATTTTTATAAAGTCATTATTCCACTTATACATGTTTTCATTTAGATTTTATTTTCGTGAGCATTAAAGCGTATTATAAATTTGCGTAATGCACGCCTTGCGTGAACTTTGCTATTTATAGTTATTTAATTTTTGCCTAACGTCCGTATTCCCCATTTATAATAATAGTAGCCTAATAATTAGTATAATATAGTTTTTTTAATATCGAAAATATGTTATTTCACGTAAATATATATTCATATTATGTCTTATATATATTAATTATATAAATATTTGTATATGCTAGAATTGAGATTATTTAGAAAAACTTAAAATAAAGTAAAATTTGCGACAAATATTGAATTTTAGTTTTACATATATATTATATGTTTTAAAGCTCTTTACTTTAAAAAGTTTAAAAACTTATAAGTTATATTTAACCATAATTTTCTTTATTTTGTAAGATTATTAATAGTAGGAGTTTTATCAGTATTTCATTATTTTTATCAGAATAAATTCTTGCTATTATAGCACCTCAGAGAGATTTAGACTGACATCGGCCCCCAATATGTCACGTGACTAACCGATAGTTCAAGTTAATAATGCGTATATGGCTTATATAATATCATATTAATATATAAACGGTATTATGAAATGTATGTATATTATATTGTATATACATTGTATATATAAAATACGAATTCACTACTCGATTAATAATTTAATGAGAAATATAACGCCAACAGCGAACTGTTTACTTGAACTCTCGGTTTGACACGTGACTTATTAGGGGGCCGATGTCAGTATTCAGCCTTAGAGATTCTCTAATTTGCTAATACTAATTAAATATGATATTAAATAATCCTTAATCGCGAATATTGAATTGCAATATTTTAATTAAGAAATGTTATATTTTGATACATTAACAAATACATATTTTTAGTATGTACTATCAATGATAGTCTATCATACAATATTATAATTTTTTATAATGTGCTACGCTTAAAATACCGCAAAATTGTTTATACAAATTAATGATTTAATAATCGCCTACCTATATATATATGTGGTAAAATACACATATATCTACACGTATGTCTTGATATCATAATAACCAGAATATGATTCATCAATAACTTGTAATTTTGTATAATAGTTTGATATATAATATTATTATTGTACTATGTATGGATATATAATTATGATGCACAATTATTTTATACTATATATAAATTTATACAATCATTAATTCTAATACATAATGTTGCTGGTATTTAGATATAAGCTTATTTTAAAAACTGCAAAGCTTTTATCATAATCCATAAATTTAATTATACCATAAATGTAATTATTAAAATTGAAATATTGATTTATACTTGAAATCATAGGTATTTATGATATTAATTATATTATTTATATGTATATATATATAAATATGAATTAATATATAAAATGATTGAAAGTAGAATATTTTATATAATTTATAATAATATGGTAACTCTTATTTGTCAATAATTATAACTATAAATATTTTATTAAATCTTTAAGGGGAGGTGGACAAACGCAATCAACTTTATGCATTTACATATAAAAAATATGAAATTCACAAAGACTACATAAACCTATCCATTTTTAAAATTTTATAATGAATATAATAATAATATATTCAATAAAATATATTATGTTAATTATTCTACAGATTTTTAAATGATTAGTTTTTAAAATTTATTAAAAAATTATTTAAAAAAAGTAAAAAATTAGATCAACATGAAATATTTATTTTTTAAATTTTATTATCAACTAGATATCTAATCACAAATATTTACTGATACAATATACGTATTAAAAAAAATATACTATTGTACATATTGTGAACATTTTACTAAGTTTAGTTAATTATTAACTGAGAAATAGTAAATTTCATATGAAAATCAAATATTCTGAGATAATTGATATTAATAATTGTATTTATTATTTATAATGAAATTACGCTATGGTATTATTCTAGAATAATGCCAACAGCCACTCAATAGCATTTATACAATAAAACCAATAGGTGTCGATAGTTGACGTGAAAATAAAGATATTATTGATAACACTTTAAATAATTAAAATTAATAAATTATAACTATTGAAAAACAGTTATTATACTGATAATCATTATTTTATTAGAAATAACTTATTAGAACACTACTTATTTCAAGTGTTCCGAAATTATGTTTTTATACTTTATATATGTTTAACCTATAATATTTTGACATATCATATATTATATTATGTACAAAACTATTTTTTACATAAACTAATTTTTACAACATTTTTTATTTTAAAGACCGTGAATCAACTTAATATAGATTTGAATATATTTTAATTCTTATTTCCTGATATTTCTACAGAAATTGTATTTTTAATTATTAAAAATTACATTTATACAAATATCAGCTTATTATATTAATAATAGTCTATTATTTATATGTACATATTTTTTTTATTATTTTAGTATATTAGTTTGATATGTGTATACTTTTATTCAATCAGGTAAAGAAAAATTATTATTACCAGTAAAGTACATCCACATTTTTTATAAACAGATTTTTTTTTTTATCATTTCCAGTTTATAATTTATTTTATTCTTATAAATTGTAGTATTATATAATAGAAATAAATATATAATTTATTTTGTTTATATATACAATCCGGTTCCTTCCGATTATATCAAATGTTTGATTTATGTATAATGATCATGTGATAGGATAATTATAATCAATTATAACAAAGATTATATGAACAATATAGTTTTTAATTTTTTAAATCTAAATATTTATAAATAAAATATACTTGTTTAATATAAGCAAAAACACTTTAATGAAGAAATATTTTCATTTATGATACAGTGTAAATAGAAAATTGTACTTTTGTATTCAAAATATTTTATGTATTTTATGAATTTGTGCAAGTTCGCGTTATCATAAAAATAAAATATTTGGAAAATACATGTATAAATATATTATAATATTAATAAAGTACAAAATTACGTACAAATTTCAAATTAATTTAATTTATTTTTTAATTAATATAATCTATTCGATCATTTCTTTGATAAATTATTTTAATTAAGCATAAAACTTTGTTGTTATCCTATAATGGATATTTACGAGGCATAATAATAATACAAAATTATTTTTCTAACAACAAATTTTACAACTGGTTTATTGACAAATTTATTTTTTGTTAAAATATTCAATAAAACTCATTTTTGAATAATTATATGATATTTTAATAATATTACTTATAATGTTATATTCATATAATGATAATAGACATATATAATATAACATTTTTTTTTATTATTCCATTGATAAATTTTTATTTTGATTTAGAAAATATTTAAAAATTAAATTAAAATTTCCGTAGATCGATTTAATTATTTAAAAAAATATTTTTAATATTTTTTAAGGATGTTTTTATACACTACATATGCTAAAAGGCAATTTGTACCTGTAAATATTTTTTCCTCTCGTATATCTGTAATTTAATTTGTTCATTAATTTTCAATATAAATTCCTATCTTTTTTAAAATATTGTTTTGCTTTCTGAATTTCTGTCAGTTTTCAATTATTTTTGTTATTATATCTATAATGAATAAGAGGATTTAATTATTCCGAGTTAGCTGGCACTTTTCTATGAAGGGAACTAAAACAGTTACCAAAACGGAACTACCCTAATGTCCACCTTCCTTTAATCGCGTAATTATCTAAACTAAATATACATATAAAAATTATAGAATTAAATAAACTTTAAATCAATATTAATCATTATTTTATTATTAAATATTAATCAATATTTTATATTATAATTTATTATCGATATATATATATATATAAATTTAATTTTTTTAGGGTCAATATTTTACTAGTTTTAAATATTTCTTTTTAAATATTCATATTATAATTACAAAAAATCGAATTATAATTTCACATAATACAAAAATGAATTTTTCGACTGAAAATTAGCTAGAAAAAAATTAAGAAAAATATAATATGGAAGTATATTATGTAAGTAATAATATATGATAAATATATGTTCCATCAAACTTAAAACATTTATCTCTTAAAAAAGTATTCATTATAAACAATATTATTAATATTATATAATATAATATACAATTGTATTAAGGGTACGCGCGGGAGTTCATCTACACCATGCTATTTATAGCTCCACCGAAAACGCTACTGATAAAAAATTAATAAAGATAATTACATAATTTTTTTTTTATTCAATAGATACTATCCTAATACATATATATTATGTTTTTTATAAATACAATTAATTTAAAAGTATGAAATAAAACAGTTTATAAACGATGAATATTTTTTATTATAAATATATTACATAATCATACATAATCATTATTTATTTAATTAATATAAAATATAAATATAATTAAAACATAATTTATATAGATGTATATGTTATACATTTACAGTAAAAATTTCAGATAAAAATGATATAAATTAAAAAAGTAGTAGGCATTTACATGTGGTTACTAAGTAAAAAAGTAAAAACTGGAGAAAATGACATTCAAAGTTTTTACATAAATAATCATGTATAATATGTATAAATATGCTAATATATAAAATATTAATAAAAATAATAAAGATAATTACATAATTTTTTTTTTATTCAACAGATACTAACCATATTCATCTATATAAATTAATTTCATAAATACAATTAATTTAAAAGTATGAAATAAAACAGTTTATAAACGATGAATATTTTTTATTATAAATATATTACATAATCATTATTTATTTAATTAATATATAAAATTTTAATATAAAATATAATAATAATTCCAACAGGATTTATATAGATATGTTATACATTTACAGTACAAATTTCAGATAAAAATAATATAAATTAAAAAAGTAGTAGGCTTTTACATGTGGTTACTAAGTGAAAAAGTAAAAACTGGAGAAAATGACATTCAAAGTTTTTACATAAATAATCATATGTATAAATATATAAAATCAAGTATATATATAATACAGACATAATTAGTACTCAAATTATAAAAATGTATATATGGTTATTGAAGGAATAAGTAGGAACAAAGTAAATGGATTACCAAGTTTTTACAAAAATAATCATGGAAAATATACAAATAAAGTATAAAATATAACATATATGTATGTATATATATATATAATAGTGACATAATTATTACTATATAATAGTAATCAAAGTAATATTATACATGTGATATAAATAAGTGATGTGCGCCATCTGTGACAAGTGTATATAATTAAAATTTGCCAGCAGAATAATCAGTAGTTCCACGTGACCGAGCAACCCTAGCCAATCTAGATGCGTGCGATGAGGAGGATTGCAATTTCAGAGATCCAGACAATCGAATTTTGTCTTGCGTAGAAGATAGCCGAAGCTCAGAACTTTTGGTACCTATCCCCATAGTATCATTGATGATATGTAGGGAATACTTGGAACCATAGTTGAAGCGTAGAATAGCTAGTGATGTGGCAGCCTCAACGCTCAGCTTACCGGCAAATTTACTCTGTAATTGTAAAATTTATTTTAGATTATTCTAATAATAAATCAAATATAATACCTTAGAACATTTGTTCCATATCATATGATGAAGAGATTCATTATTGTTGGAGGTACATGCTAGTTGACAGCGTTTGAGCAGATCATCATTACTCAACCTAACATATACCTCCTTGACTGCTTCAGCCAAATGGATAGGGATAGGAGTACCTATCTTCCCCTGATGACTGGGTTCAGTTCCTCCTATAATTATATTATATTATAAATTGTTATCAAGTGGGTAATTATTACATTACCATTTTCCTGCCATGCCTTATAAAAGCACCATTTCGACAGACAGTAGTCGTGCATATGGTCATTATCCAATGAAATACCATGATAGTATGCTGCAAGGACAGCCTCTTTCATCTTCAACAGATCTCCAGCATTATCATGAATCTAAATAAAATAACCTCAATGATATATAAAATGTAAAATATAAAAAGTAAAATAAGACTAACCGCATTGCTATAATAGAGTGCCAATTTCTTGATGGCCTTCCCGGTAAGTTTACCACCAGCACCTCGACCGCCAACTATACGTCTATCCTTGACGAGTTTCAGCAATGCTGTTCTTAGACGTTTTGAAACGTGATTTACACATTCCTCCTTTTCGACAGGATAGTGGAGTCCATTTACGGCAGTGAAGGCTTTAGAGTCTCCATCAGAAATCATGATGGCATATTCAAGGTTGTATCTCGAAATAGACCGGCTCCAGAGTCTGCGGGCAATTTCTGTCTGATGATATTGATAATAATTATAACGTGATTTTTATAGCAATTATATAATAATAACCTCCATTGAACCAGAAGAACCTGTATGATTTTTCATACATTTGCTCCTGTGTTCTTCATACCACTGTTCCCTTTCGTCTCCGGTAAACTTGTTCTGAGTACATATCTAGAAAATGTATAGAAATAAAAAATTGTAAAGTATATTTACGTATACTTACTTGGCAGTAGAGCGAGAGAACTTCGTAATCTAGAACAAGACCACTTTCCCATTCGATGACGGCTCCTGCACAGTATAGACTAGAGAAACCTCTAGTAAGCCATGTGCCATCGAACGAGACAGTGATCTTTTCAATAGCTGGCCGCGGCATACTCCTCACCTTCATCGCAGCTTTCATCATTCCGATTACGCAACTCTGATAATAATCATAATATTCAGTTTTATAATAGTAATAATTTTTTTGAATTGTATCTATATTACAAGACTAACTTCATTTAAATGCTGAACAACATGTGTTAGATGCCCTCTGTATGAACTTTGATGCATGTTCGGCAAGTATAAAGATGCCAAAAGTTGAGACATCCCAGAATGATGAGCGGCACTTTCAACAGCGCCCCGGACAGCTTGTCGGTTTAGAGAAAACGGAGTGAAAGTAGAAGTAGCATTTTCCTCGGGTTTCATACGTTCACCAGCCCAGAACCCTTCATTCTTTACGGCCGAAGCACGTAACGAATTTTCATGACAATATTTGCATACTGCATTAGTAAACATTATGTTTAGCATATCAATTGGAATTATCACAGAAGAAAACTCCAATTTATCGGATATAGATTCATCAGAATCGGATGAATGCAATGTTTCAGAAAAGTCAAGCTTTTTCTGGAAAGCGCTCTCCCGCAACTGGCCATCACCAGCAGATCCAGAACTCTCCGGCAACTGGCCATCACCAGCAGATCCAGAACACTCCGGCAACTGGCCATCAGCATATCCAGAATACTCCGGCAACTGGCCATCAGCAGATCCAGAACTCTCCGGCAACTGGCCATCACCAGCAGATCCAGAACTCTCCGGCAACTGGCCATCACCAGCAGATCCATGTACAGGAGATTCTGCTATCTAAATAGATTCATAATATATATATATAAATATATTTATTTGTTGTACACATATTATCATAATTATGAAGTAAATTACAAGTAAAAAAGTATATATAAGGTTATATATATTATAAATTTATTATATTATAAATATTATAATTACGATAATATTTGAATATATAAATAAATATATATATTATGACTTTATTTTGTGTACAGATATTATCGTAATTACAAGTCATAGTAAATATTATAATTACGATAATATTTGAATATATAAATAAATATATATATATATATATATTATGACTTTATTTTGTGTACAAATATTATCGTAATTACAAGTCATAATAAATATTAAAATTACGATAATATTTGAATATATAAATAAATATATATATTATGACTTTATTTTGTGTACAGATATTATCGTAATTACAAGTCATAGTAAATATTATAATTACGATAATATTTGAATATATAAATAAATATATATATATATATATTATGACTTTATTTTGTGTACAAATATTATCGTAATTACAAGTCATAATAAATATTAAAATTACGATAATATTTGAATATATAAATAAATATATATATTATGACTTTATTTTGTGTACAGATATTATCGTAATTACAAGTCATAGTAAATATTATAATTACGATAATATTTGAATATATAAATAAATATATATATATATATATTATGACTTTATTTTGTGTACAAATATTATCGTAATTATAATAGATAAAATAAATGCATAATGCATTTTTTGTACAAATATTATCGTAATTATAATAGATAAAATAAATGCATAATGCATTTTTTTTACAAATATTATCGTAATTATCATATATTTATTTATATATATATATATATATATATATTATGAATATATTTTGTGTACAAATATTATAGTAATTATAACTATTATAATTACGATCATATTTTTACTGAAAATGCAAAATGCATAAAAAAAATGCATTTTGCAGTTTGCATTTTTGTACAAATATTATCGTAATTATCAGTTATTGTTATTATAAAAATTAAAAATGAAGATTATTATCTATTTTAGATGTATATTATTATTATTATTTGAATCATTATATTAAATTAATATATATGTTGGTATATATATAAATTTTAATAATTATAAGTATAACTATATTATAATATTCAATCAAATATAATACTGAAAATATAAATGTGAAATGAAATATAAATTGTATCACAAGTAAAAAAATAGTTTATTAGGCATTTTAGATTTATATTATTATTACATTTATATTTAATTAATATATATGTTATGATAAATATATATTGTAATAATGATAAGTATAACTAAATTATAATATTCAATAAAATATAGTAATGAAAATATAAATTTTAAATGAAATACAAATTTTATAATTATCAAATCTATTATAATTTAGTTTATATAATAAATTGTATTATAGTGCTTCATTATTACACTTACCTTATGTTTGGAAGCTTTATCATTTCTTAACATAACTGCAGAACGTTTATTACGACGAGGCATAATAGTAAAAGCAAAAGTAAAGTAAAAAAAACACGTCTTTCAGGTAGGAATATCAATACACAAAAGGAAGTTTATCCGATATTTTCAGTTATAGCGTCTAATTTCAGCCAATGATATCTAGTTATACACACAGGTGATTTGTTTATTTATTTTATGCTGTTTAATCTATGATCTGTGACTAAATAAATGTAGAAATTTTTAAATTAAACGATTAATTAATCGTAATATATGATTACATATTACACATATTTACATAAATACAAAATATTTTTACAAATTTCTTGTCAATTTCATGAAATTTCTAATTTGATTACTCTAGTAAAACACTTTATATTGATAGAAATACTCAAAAATATTAGAAAATATTTTAGGATATTATAAATAAAATACAGAACTTGGATAATACATAATAAAAAAATATTGTAAAAATTAAATTATTTAACACATTTTAACTCCCGCGCGTACCCTTAATGTAAATTATGTTTAGGTAAAAGAAATAAATTTTATTGTATGAAATTATCTTTTCTACCTAATTTTCATTTTACAATTAATTTATGTGATTCTAATAATTGTTTTATAATTATAATAATATAAATATAAAAGAAATATTTAAAATAATTATCAATAGATCATATCCATAATTAGCTTTCAAACTACAGAAACCATATTTATTCATCATAAACGCCCTTTAACATTCCCACCTTTTTTTGTGGCTAATAATCATGATATCCTATATTCTGATAACATTAAATATCTTGGTGTATATATCGATACCTCTCTCTAAAAGTCTTTTCATCGCCATCACTCACATCTTATTCGCTCCATAAACATTCATCTTCACTCTACATCTAATCTATAACTCCATCTAATCTATAACTCCATCTCCTTTAGTGTTTGTATTATAAACTTTATAATGCTTACCTCATCTTTTATATTACCCCTTTTTGATTATTGTAATATTCTCGTACAATCATTGTTTCTCTCAAATACACATGTCTCCATACCTAAGAGATTACATTGGCTACCAATTAAATTTTGAGTAATATTTAAAGTTCTCTTTATAACTCACAACTCTCTTCACCACAACTAACCTGAATATTTAGCTTCTTAAATTTCAATTCCAACACAATATCTCTCCGATATACTAATTGTTATCTTCTACATCTACCTTCTAAACTTAGTCTCCATTACACCAATATTCATGCATGACATATATCCTATCCTTATCTATGGAATAATCTACCACATAATCTATGTATCACTATTTATATTAATAGTTATACATTTATTAATTTAGGGTACTCTCTAAATTTGTTATTGTTCATTATAATTAGTTATTTAATTTTGTCGTTTTCTTTTCCGTTTTAATATTTACGCTGTTCAATTTTTGTTTTTACATTCACAGCTTGATTTATATAGAATAGTCAAAAATAAATTAAATTAGTAGTATATTGATCCTAAATAAAACAGATTGGTGATATTAATATATACTAATACAAATTTAGATTATAACTTATGATTTATATTCTATATATTATATGTAAATTAAATATTTGAATAGTTATTATTAAAATTTATATTTTTTTAGATATAGATTATTATAAATTGCATACATTAAATACATACATGGGGTTTTTTTTCACACCGCGAGTAATACTGATATATTAAATATATATTATGCTTGTTATTTAATATAGAAGTTTAATTTATAAATATATTAATGCTATTTTAATATTTATATATGTAATATTTTAATTTTAAGCAGATTGGCATTTCATGTATTATTATATATGAATGATATCTAATCCAGAAAATTAACCTCTTATTATCATTGACAATATAAATTAATTATATTAATTATATTTAATCTATATTCTAAATGATATACTAACATTACATTTGATAATGTATGTTTTAAGTTACACAATTTTTAACACAACTATACAGGACTTATTTAAGTGAAATGATAATTCAATTTACATATAATATATTATTAATTGGTTTAACTAAAGTACTAAGAAAACAATTTTTAAATTATTTATATTTGTTTTGGAAATTATAGAAATAAATATATTATCCCATTTAATATCATAGAATATTATTTGTATTGTGTTTTAAAGTGATTTTATATAAATGATATATATAACTAAACATAATAGTTTTATATTATATTACATTATGTAATTAATATACTTTATATAGGAACCAAAGATTTTGCGAAGCAAAGATATAACACTCCCTATGCATGCAACGTAATTTAGTAATATCCCCAGCCGCTGCTAGCAGTAGTATCGAAATCACTGAAATAGATTTAGGTTCGGCTCTGTTTGCATACAACAATGTTTTCATTGCTCTATTAAATTACATGCAATATAAATTAGCTTTTACTTACTAAATATATACTTATAGCATTTAAAACATAAATATCATATTTGTTTGTTATATATTAGTAATGAACACTTAGTTTTCATCATATAAATATTAATTTAAAGCATATTATTTAACATTTTAAAAGTGTATAGTTAAATACGAATTTACATTATAAACAACGCATAGTTCCTAAAAGTAACCCGCTATAGGTGGCACCAGGGTATTTTGTATACAAATTCGAATTACACGATTTCGCGTAAGTGTTATATCTTTCCTTCGGAAAATCTTTGTAGGAACTTTATTATGAAATAATGTGAAAATTAATTAAAATAATTGATAATATTTGATTTGATTTGTTATTAATTTATATTAAATCCATATATATAATTAATGCATATTTACATAATTAATATATATTTAATTACATTATATATATAGTATTCATTACTAATAATGTGAACTAATGAAATGAAATAAGAAATATTTTAAATTACATTACACTATTTTATATGAATCAAGAACAATACAACAAGCAATATATATTATTGCCAGAATTCACTGACTAGTGTGCATTATATAAAATATTAACATTTTAAATATTATTAATAAGTTATATACAATTCTATCAATTTGTATTGAAATAGTATTATAAGTCAATATATTAAAATCAATTATTTATATATACTGTGTTAAAATATGTATAGATCAATAGATCATGGATATTTATCTCAAGAAGTACAAAGATTGATCAAATAAATATACAAATAATATATATAAATTTATATTAATGTTGAAAGGTATGCAGCGAATATATGAGTGAAATACTAGGAATACAATGAATATAGAAATACGCTATAAATAGAAGAAAGCGGCCACGTGATGCTGGAAATATTATATTATTTACTCGATAGTAATTAATAGTAATATTTAAAAGTAGGATATGATTACGTTAATTAATATAATGTAACAATTAGTTTAGTTGATATATTATTGATATTGTTGATTGAAAGAATGACAAATATATTTATTCTCAAAAATGATATCCATTCCATAATTATAAATTCTTAATGTATTGTTAACACAGATTCGTATTTAAAACATGAAGAAACGAATACATCCGAGTAAACGGCCTGCAAATAAACGTATTGTCCGCTCAATCATGAACTGCAGCACGAACAAAGACGACGGCCAATCATCACCTGCAATCGATTCGGAGACAACATCATCCGTTCCTGATTCCGTTGATATTTCCGAAGATATTTTAAACATGCCTAAATCTGATAATTCACAAGGTAATCATAGTGATGATGTTATATCAGATAATATTGATCTAATTACTGAACAAAAAATAGATACAAATATTTCTGATATGGCTGAATCAGAAAATACTGTAAAGGCAATAGTCGATAACGTTTCTATATCACCAAACATTATATTAGATTGTATCGATGATCCTATATTAACTTCTTCGAAAGAAGATAATATCAAAGACTTAGAACAATCTGATGATAATGATATAGTTGAAGAATGTAATATAAGCCGCGATGGAGATAGCGAATTATGTGAAGATCAAGATCATGCTTTGGTCCAGAATCAATATTCACTTGATGATGAAATTCAAGATGAACATCAAGATGGAGTGCAAGATGAAATTCAAGAGGTATTACAAGATGAACATCAAGATGAAGTGCAAGAGGGAGTTCTACAAGATCTAAATGATAGCATTGAACAAGATTTAGTTATAGATGAAAGTTTTGATTCATATAAATTTAATAGTATGGAGGAAGTTACTAGTATAGAGGAAGATAATTATAATGTTTCAGATGAATATTCAATCCAAGATGAAGATAAAGATTTATATTTAGATATAGATCAAAATAGTGAATTATCTCTTGATGAAGAATTCGAGTCTCTTAAACATGATCGTTATGATTGTTATGATGATATTAACACTGATTTAAAATCACATATTGATCAACCTAAAATACTAAAACAGAAATTAAGGAAAACCATTAAAGTATCCTTAAGTCTAAATGAAATTAACAGAAAAAAGCGATTTAGAAGAAAAGAAGGTGAAAAATCAATTGCACAAATTGTTGTTGAAAATATTAGTAAATCAATTAACAATGATAATATATCAAAATTAGATAATATCCCTAAAGGAATTTCATGCGATGATTATATTAAGAATGTCAGAATTATAGTACGAAAAATGAATATCCGTAAATATAGAAACAAAAACTTTCAGTTCAATCCTATGGGTGTCTATAGTAAAGAAGAATTGGAGATTTTGAAAATCAAGTCAAGTTCAGATAATGAAATCATCAAAAAAGGCCATTCGTCTTCAATTGATAAGAAACTTGGTGTTTCAAAAAAAGGTTCCAAGGATAGCGAATCGATTAAAAATGATGACTTTGAAATCGATATACACATTGATGAAAATGCAGATTTGGATACTGATGTCATTGAGAGGTTCATTTATGTCCACATTATACGAAAACATCACATATATATATTTATATATATATATACATGTGTATACATATATGTATATGTTTATATCAAATTTACAAATTTAAGTTTATATTTTATTAATCAATAATTATTTAATAATATTGTCTCTATTAACTTATAATTACTGAAAAGAAGAATCTGAATTTACTAAACTTGGAGCCGTGGATGAATCTCACTATTTATATGGAGATATAGTTATATTGTTTATTAATTAGTAATTAGTAATTTAGTTTATTAATTTGTATAATTTATTGTCCTTAAAACATTTGAAATTAATATATATATAAATATACATATATATATATATCAATATATCAATATATATATATATTAATAATATTCAATTTATAGCGTAAATGATGGATTGGATAGATTGGATGAATTGGATGGATCGGATGGATATGCTTCTGATGATATTCAAGGTAAATTATATTTATTTATTAGTTCATAATTTATAATATTAATTACTAATTTAAATTGAAGATAATATTTCAAATATACTTATAAAAAGTTAAATTTGTGATATTTATTAATATAAATAACAATAAAATCATATTTACAAATAGGTTTTTAAAAATAAATTTTATTATTTGTTTAAATAATTAATATATTTTTTTATAATTGACTAGTCTAACATCAAAGTATAATTTAAAGTTACTTTATATAATCTACAATCATATATTTGTTTTGTATAAATATATAAATTTCATTACCAATATAATATGAACATTTAAATAAATTGTTTACTTTCAGAATTATTATTAAGGGTAGGCGCTATTTATAGCTCTACCGAAAACGCTGGATAAAAAACTAATAGAGATAATTAAATCATTTTTGTATTCAATATATACTATCCTAATTCTCATAGATTTATATTTTTATAAATATAATTAATTTTAAAATATGAAAAAAAACAGTATAAATGATAAATATTCTTTACTTGTTTTTATTATAAATATGTTATGTTTATCACGAGTTATTTGTAAATATAAAGCTGCGTTCACATATAGCGATTTTGCTTGCAAAATCGTCGAGACAGAATTTTGCAAACTATTTTGCAGCAAAATACTCAGCAAAATCGCAGCGATTTCGCCGGAGTGTTCACACCTAGCAAATATTTTCGTCTACGATTTTGTCGAACTTTGAACGTTACACTTGCGATAATACAATTATTTATTATTTCAATTATAAATTTATTTTATTATTATAAAATTTGATTTACATAATTTGTTACGTTTATACTTAAAGATAATAGTCGTATAAATATAACATGAAATTTTCTTTAAATTATAATGCATTTCATAAGTATAAGTATTACTCAAATTATAATAATAATAATGTTAATAATAGAAAAATTATAGCAAAATATTTATTAAGTGAATATTTTAATATAAAAAGAAATATAAGACATCCAGTGCTATTTCCTGCAACAGCTTGTTTTTAATTATTTTATTATAGTAGTCCCGATTCGCGGGATCCCATAAACATATGTGACTCTCGTAAAACAAGATTATATTTGATACTTTATTAATTTCTTCCGATATTTTTAATAATGCTTATTTATTGTTTATCAATAATTATAGAAAAGTCTTTGCGTTTGGACAACATTTTGCACATATAGCAAACATGTTTGCTATTCATTTTGCTGCAAAGTTGCTGCGATTTTGCAGTGATTTTGCACGTGAATGTTTTTTGCTGCAAATTTTGCCGTTGTGTTCACATCTGGCGATTTTGTTCGTCGTGATTTTTGCTGCAAAGTTGCTGCGATTTTGCAGCAAAGTTGCTATATGTGAACGCAGCTTAAAGAATAATGATACACAATTATAAATTCATATAGTATTATATGTTATACAGATACAGTAACAATTGTAGATAATAATAATATAAATAAAAAAAGTAGTAGGAATTTATTGCACATGTTGTTACTAAGTGAAAAAGTAAAAACTTGAGAAAATTATATTCAAAGTTTTTACATAAATAATCATGGATAATATGTACAAATATGCAAATATATAAAGTATACAATATAATAACAAAGAACACGAGTAACACGAATAACACAAGTTATATTATACATGTGAAATATACTATGTACATATTACAAATATTTAATATTTACAAACATAAATTATGGAATATAATGAAAAATATAATATAAAGATAATACAGTAATAAATATATAAAATTAACATTTTCCAGCAGAATAATCTGTAAATCCATGTGATCGAATGTAATCCTTCCTTGGTATGTTATTAGGACTAATAGTAAATTGTTAAAAATGACGTCTTTATTTCAAATTATAATATGAAAGGATTGTTGACATTTTCCGTTGAAAACATGTCTTTTCAACGATATCTAGTTATATACACACATGATTTATTTATTTATTGTATACTATTTAATCTATGATTTATACTAACATTAACGTAGACATTTTTAAATTAAAATATTTATCTAATAAAGGGTAATACAAAATTACATATTACAAGTATTTACAGAAATACAATATATATTTATCAATTTCTTGTCAATTTCATAACATTTCTAATTTGATTGCTCTTCTAAAACACTTTATATTGAAAGAAATTCTCAAAAATATTTTCAAATGTGGTAAATAGATACTGAATATTGATAATATGTAATATATAAATATTTAAAAAATTAACATATATAACACATTTTAACTCCAACGCCTATTCTTAAATAATAAAATAAATTTCATCATATACAAATTTTATTAGTTTTATTATTTATCTATCATTTCTTATAAACATTATATAATGATATATCACAATGTTATTGTATATATAATATACAAATCTAAGATTACAAGTAATAGAACCTGACCAGTTGATAATAATATTATTGATACTAAATTAATTGTGATAACTTGATATTTTGTATACTAATCCATACATCTTTACTAATACTCTAAAAAATTCCATATAAAAGATCTGTCATGCAAGATACATATGAAATAAGATTCATCTTATGTTTGAATTTATAACTGACTATGATATTAATATTTTTATTTTAACTGAAATATGTCTTACATATCTAGCATTAGCTTCTTTAAACAATAATGAGTATTACTCCTTTCATCTTCCTCATCCTAATGGTAATCAAGATGGAGGCGTTGGTATCTTACATAGAACATAGTTTAACGTATCACCAATTATTGATCATAACAATGAATTATCTGAAGCTTCCTCTTGCTTTATAAGCTCTCATGGTATATACCCTTAATATTAAACCCTAGGTCCTCCCTTCTCACTATTGTCCATACTCATCTATATATATATATATATATATACATTAGTGATAAAATGAGCAGAGTTTTTCTTGCCGGACAGGGTTAGTGAACGTCTCGAACGAGTCGCGTCGGTCACATGGCTTGATCGAGTTTATTATCTTTGGAATTATAAATATTTATCTTTTTTTTTAAATTTGTAATCTAATTTTTATACAAAATATATTTTATCAAATAGATGCACCAATTATTATTATAGAAGAGGATAATTAAACAATCGCTTATATGTATAAATTGTTTATATATTAAGCAATAGTGATTTAACCCGGAATCGGTTTCTGTTCCAATTCTGGGATCTATCCATCGATATAAAGAAAGTGGATAAGCAATTGACGCACGCAATGCATGTAAAAGATAGACACGTGAATGACACTTTTCTCGAAAAATTAACAAAATGGTATCAGTTATTTTGATTGGATATTAGTCATATTATATAGGTCAAATCTTAAAACAGTAGTCTTTTCGTCGAAATAGATTAAAGTAACTTCTATCTATATCAATGGATTTAAATTATAAATATCAATAAAATCAATAAAATAGTATTATATCTTCAATTTAAATACACAAAATTACGTGGAATGTTGATATTATGTATTTTAAAAATATAATTTTATTTTTAGTATAGATAGTACATTAAAATTGGTAGTAATTATCAATATATATATGTATAAATAAATATTATTATAAATAAAAAGTAGTGGGCCAGATAGTGGGTTTCGACTGCAGCGCCCGTAGCGGATACATTACATTCAATAGCAAAGGTGCCATACACTACATTCAATTGCTTATCCACTTTCTTTATATCGATGGTCCACTATCAAAATGTAATGAGATCGGGTTTGAAAAATGGTTCAAGGGCGGTTCTGGGTTTTAGTAAATTAATTTCAGGTATTTGTGGAAAATATAAATAATATTTTAAAATTTATATAAACATAATTAATGTATAATAAGTTACTATAATGGATTTGAACACGGTCTATTAAGCCTATGTAAATTGTAATATCTCACTGTACCATTCTAATAGGAAAATAAGTATCTAATTATTTCATAAATATTAAAATATATACATTTTTGATTATAACTATTGTTTTAATAAAAATTAAAAACCTACAATAATGTCTATTATAGTGGTAGTAATGAAAAATATTAAAAATAAAATTTCAATATTTCAAAAAAAGTGTTTAAAAAAATTTCCAAATTTCCAAAAAATATCAAAAAAGCGTCGCTGAAGATTTTGACATAAAAAAAGCGTCGCTGAAGATTTTGACATAAAAAAATCATTTTAATAGCAAAAAGTAGATTATGCGGGTTTACTGAGTAAATACGGTATATATTATAAATTTATTATAAACTTTCATTATCTCTTAAAATTTCTTAAAATCTAGGATTTGATTGTCTCGAGATAATGAAAAATGGGAAAAATTTAAATCACTACTAAACAATAAAATTTCGTTTTATAATAATATATTAGTTAAATGTCTATACAAATTACTTTTGAACTAAATACTATAAATTAAAAATGGACGATATTATAATATTGTAATTCAAAAAATATCTTATAATTATCTCGACAATCTAATCAGATAAACTAGTTTGAAAATTAAGTATGATACGAAAATCTAATTTTACAATCCATTTCGACAATCGAGAACGTCAAATCGAATCGAGTATGAAAATCTAGTTTACATTCAAGTATGAAAATCTAATCCGATAAACGAATCTGATTTTCAATTTGACAATCAAGTACGATAATTTAATCTAAGAAAATATAATCTAGTATGACAATCAGGTATACTAATACGATCTAATTTTGTAATCAAGTATGAAAAATCGAATCAAGTTTAAAAATATAGTTCGCTATTAATTTCAAAAATATAATCCTATAAATAAGTTTGACAATCTAGGATAAATCGAATTTGAATAATTGGCTTATATTATATTTTTTATTATTTTACAATTTTAGATGTTTTAGTTGTTTGAAACAGTACATTTTGGAACATTTAGATCACTAATATATATGTTCCAAAACCTAAATATTTAATTCATACACACAACTCAATATATTAGTAATTTTCTATCCTATTTCTTGAATAATCTTTTCTCCATTCAAATTAATGATGATATTCATCTATATCTACTTTAAATAAATGTAGATAAATTAAAGTCTATCCTGATCTACCTCCAAGTGAACTTATATATTTGATAATGTATTCAAAATAAAGTCATTGGTATAATATTAATAAATAACCTCTTACCGCAGCCTAAATATAACCCTCTTTCTTAGCTAATTCATCAACAAAAGAGAAATAATACCTCCTACATTTAATATTACCATCAAGCTCTTCACTCTACTCCCCTCTAGATAATTTTCCTCTACAATTGTTTATAACCATAATACCCCATTAGCTATACTCATTTCTATCACTTCTGATATTATTGCTCCCAACTTTAAAAATTCATTTATTACTCGGATATCAACTATTTTTCTAAGAAACACTAATGCGAAATCATATAATTATATTTTGCCCCATCTATGTTCAATTTTCGTAAACCATGTGTTGTCTATAGGGGTGCTGGAATGATTTTGTATATAGGGGGCCAACCAATCATAATAAATATACCAATATAACCAACAAATCAAAATAAATGTTGTGGTAAAAGTGGGGGAACCATTATATATAAGGTCAACCTAGATTTTAATGTAAGGGGAGACATATCCCCCCGTCCCCCCCTGTTGCAGCGCCCCTAGATGTTTATAATTTATATTAATTTAATTTATTTTTATGTAAATTCTTATCTAACTATATACTTTTAAAATGTAAACTTATTAAAACTTAATAGACTTAGTTAGATTAGTCTATAAATATGTATTTTTCTCTATATTATATATATAAATTTATTATGGTGTAGCCCATAATATAGTAGGTTTAAAAAAATTCAATTTTTTAAATTTAATAATTTCTTGTTCTCAACACATATAACTTTTAATCTATATATTTACATTCTTATAATACTTTTATTATCAATTATTTTAATTTAAATTAATTATATTTTATTATTACATTTATTGATTTTAAATATAAAATTTACAACATTATTCTGTATAATTCAATCAAATTCATATAACATTTTCAACAAATAAGTAAAATTAAATATAATTTTTATTATTTAATTCCAATAGTTAATATGCCTACAATGTCTATGGATAGAAGCTTATGCATATCTGGATTATGCAAAAATGTCCGAGCCATGGATTTACAGAATGTATTCCAGGAATATGGACGGGTTATTATTTTATCATATTTTTATTCAGATTAACTGTGTAATTTTTGTTTTAATTAATATTTTATAATAGGTAATAGGAACAAAAATTTTATTATCATCAAAATATATTTCTCCAAGAAAGATTTATGGTTATGTTCGAATGGAGACTATTGAACAATGCAACAAGTGTATTGAAAACTCTGATAAATTATTCATAAATAAGAAGAAAATCATCACTCAAAAGGTAATCAATTTAATTACAATGTTAAATTTATTTGTTTATATATCTAAAATATAATTAAATTCTTATATATCGAATCTGTAATTAAATTTAGAAAAAAAATTATATGTATCCATCATATTTTATATTATTACATGCTATATTAAATTATCTATTTTAATTAGTCAAAGGAAATTATTTTAAAACTATTAAAT
This sequence comes from Osedax fenrisi, assembly GCA_964019155.1. Lineage (NCBI taxonomy): Eukaryota > Metazoa > Annelida > Polychaeta > Sabellida > Siboglinidae > Osedax > Osedax fenrisi. The sequence goes on along the minus strand of OZ025240.1, from coordinate 85,039,819 downwards.
ATTAAACTAGTCTATATTAAAAATATTTTATTATGTATTTTATATAAATAATAAAATATTTTTGTTTATTTTAAAATATTTATAAATATGATTTGTTTTATTTATATATATATATATAATACAATATATATATATATATATATATATATATATATATATATATTGTCACACTATAAGAATTTTATAATTGAATTAGTGTTTAAATAAAATCATCATATATATATATATATATTATATAGGTTACAGATGAAATGACAATAAAAAGAAAGATACCCTTGAAGCTTACAGGTAGGAATTATATGATTATTTATAAGTTATTATATTATATTAATCATAAACATTTATATAGAAATAGAGAGAACTCAAATACAAAATCCTATTACCTCAAGTGATAACCAAGCTGCTCAAGGATCTAAAACAAATAAATTTAGTCCAGAATCTACAAATAAAATTAAAGACAAAGATCACTCATCTATAGCAAATAAAAGAGAATCATCAGTTGAAAGAAGAACAAGTTCTGCACTTCGTAGAAAAATAATTAATAAAAGAAAAGATTATGAATATTTTAAACAAATAAAAACAAGAAAAGATCTAGAAAAACAATATTTATTTAATAAAAAAATATCTAGAATTAAGAATTTAGAATATAAAGATAGTAAAGAAAGTCATAATTTTGAAAAACAAAAACTTTACGATAGAGAAAGATATGATAACTTTCAAAAGGAAAAGTATGAAAACCGTGAACGAGAAAAATATGATATTCGGGAAAAAGAGAAATTTCATATGCATGAAAAAGAGAAACTTCGCCGTGAAAAAGATAGATATGAAATTCCTGAAAGAGAAAGAACATATAATCAAGATAAGGAGAAATTTGATCTAGGTAAAGAAAAAGGTAATATTTTTAGCCGATCCAAAGCAAGATATGAATTTTATGAAAATAAAAGGATACTAAATCTTGATAGAGAAAAAAATATTAGGGATATAGCAAGATATTCAATTCAAGAAAGAAATATGCGAGATAAAATGCAAGAAATAGATCTACATGAGAGGGGCAGAATTAGAAAAGAAAAAGAAAGATCAGATTATCATGAAGATCGTATTCCTAGTCGTGAAACTGATATATATAGTAGAGAACAAAACTATAAAAATGAAAGGGGGGATAAAGTTCGAGAATATCGAGAGTATTCGAACAAATCTAATTTTTCTTACTTGCCTTTTGAAGTTAAAAGACAAATGATTGACGAATGTTCAATATCTGATCAATCAAGAATAGATCAGTCGAGAATAAATGAACAGCTAAGAATGACTAATCAACAGAGAGTCACAGAACAACGTATAGCTGAACACCAACGTATATTGGAAGAAAAGCGAATGTCTGATAGAGCTCGATTTATTCAAGAAGATGAAATTTATGCAAGAAGGCAAAATGAGTTACGAAGTAAAGAAAAAGATAAGAGAGATCATGCCATTAGGAAAGAAGATACTTATTTAGTTCGTTCGAGAGAAGATCATTATAAAGATCATAAGTCTAAAACTATAAATGAAAATAGAGTTTCAAGAGATTATAATCCTAAACATTCTATTGATTATACATATAAGCAAGCGTCATCATATTCAGTTAATAGACCTATTTCAGAAAAAGATCCTAGGTTTGTGTTATTAATCATTAATCCTTATATTAATCATGATTATATAATTGTTTTTTTTTTAGAGAAATGACTAAGATGAAAATTGAAAATTTGCAGAAAATAAATGATGAACGTCAAAGGATTAAGGTTTGAGATTATAAATTTGCAATATTATTATATATTAAAAAAAATAAATAAATTATAAAGATGGAATTTAAAATGTTAGAAGAAAATAGAAAATTATATGAACAAAATTTGAAAATGAAGCTTGATGCACATAGTTTAAAAAAGAATATACCTAAAGAAGGTGGTCTAATATTAGAGAATCCAAATAGAAGTAATAAAAGAAAATTTGATATGGATTACTGTGAAATGTTAGAAAGCAGAAATCCTATTAGTGGTTCAAGTAAGAAGTCAAATCCTTCGAAAAGAATGTCAGGTCAACAATATAATTATGAAAGTAATATTTATAGAGAATCTGATGTTAGAAGACCCTCAATGGCATCCTCACATAATACGTTGGTAGCTTATTCAATATTTAAAATCATTTGTTATAATTTATGTATTATGATATTTTGTGCCTTTTCTTATATTTAAAAAATGTGCCTATAAAATATAGTTAATATAATTATATACTTTTTTTAAACAAATTTTAATTTTAAAAAATGTATTAAATATTCATAGATATAAAATTATTTTATTTAATTATTAATTTTATTTACACGTGTTTTATAAATTGTAGATCAATAATATCTTTTATAATATTGTGAATTTTAATTTATAGAAAAATATACCATTTACTAAATATATTTTAATTATATTTTTGTAATATTACTTTATTAAAACTTCATACTATTTCAGGTTTGATTATAGTCTTTTGGAAAAACAAGGTTATTATTTCCAATATTTAAATTCTAAACTATTTAACACTAAAAATACCTACATATATATACGTATTTTTAAACAATCTGATTTATTATAATATTACATTATAGGTTCCATTTGTATCCGCTATTATTATATGTGATTCAATAAATAAATACTATTATTATTATTTTAATATAATAATTATCAATAATTCAGATGTACACGATAAGGGTTCCTATCAAGAGTCTCGTATCGCTAGAACATTAGAATCATTGAAATCAGGTTCATATATAATGTAACTTAACAAATTTAAAGAGTAAGCAATTTTAAGAGTAATACTGTTATAGTTTACACAAAGATTTTGCGAAGCAAAGATATAACACTCCCTATACATGCAACGTAATTTAGTTATAGCCCCAACCGCTGCTAGCAGTAGTATCGAAATCACTGAAATAGATTTAGGTTCGGCTCTGATACAACAATGTTTTCATTGCTCTATTAAATTACATGCAATATAAATTAGCTTTTACTTACTAAATATATACTTATAGCATTTAAAACATAAATATCATATTTGTTTGTCATATATTAATAATGAACACTTAGTTTTCATCATATAAATATTAATTTAAAGCATATTATTTAACATTTTAAAAGTGTATAGTTAAATACGAATTTACATTATAAACAACGCATAGTTCCTAAAAGTAACCCGCTATAGGTGGCACCAGGGTATTTTGTATACAAATTCGAATTACACGATTTCGCGTAAGTGTTATATCTTTCCTTCGGAAAATCTTTGGTAATATTATACTTTTTCTTTAAACAAATTTATTTTACATTATTATTCATAAGTAATATTTAAAATGTATTCTTAAATTTAATTTAAATTCAAATTAATAGCCTATTTTATGTATTAATCCTTTTTGATGCAATACTTTATTACTGGCTATAAAGATTACGTAATTTCGCGCATTTTTTATTTTTAGTAATATATTTTTTTTTACTATAATTATAAACGAATTGTTATTTTAAAAATGGAACTATCAAATAAAACTACTTTTATTTGTCAATATTTACCCTAGCGATCAATGTTTCCATTAAACAAATGTCAATTTTACAATTTTAAAAATAAGATAAATTATGTACATTATATTAAATAAAATTTAAAATATTTTATTAATTATTATATTGATATAGTGTGAAATATTAGATTATTTTGAAATAATTGCATATTTAATTTATTAATTATATTTAATAAATTGCGTAATATAAGAAATTTAATATATACTTTGCGAGATGCTGCTTTTTTAACAACCGCGCTGCGACTGCATCAAAAAGGATTAATTAAAAAAATAAAGTAATTGAAATTATATCTAATGTATATTATTATTTTTTAAATTGTATTCATTAATTAAAAACCTATATAGACCATATTTATTATTTTAAAATATGACGTCTAGATATATATATATATATATATATATATATATATATAGTATGCATTCATCATAGGATATAGAAGAGGAACTCCTAATAAGCCAAGCACGTCAATGGAATTTAAGAAACCCCGTAGTCCTGCCTGGCAATCTTCTAATGACTCCTTATTACCCAGCAATTATTATAAATAAAAAATAATATATTAATAACAATAAAGTAAATATAAATAATATTGAATTGTAATTTATTTTATGACATCAGTTTATATAATAATATATAAAAAATATAATAATTTTATATTAATATTTAAATTTTCCTTCCATTATTATTATTTCTAGAAGAAAATAAATATGATATATAACTTTTATTAAATATAAATACGTTTCTACTTATATATTTGTGTTAACATTTTTTTTTGATTTATAAATCCTAATAATTACTAATAGAGCCATAATAATACATATAGTTGTAATTGCGAATATCACGATATTCATATTTCTTGATGGATTTGGATTTTCAGCTAAAATAATAGATATTAAAGTTAGAAACAATTTATTTATAATTATGAAATAATTACATTTAATATATAATATAACAATTTATTTATTAAATAAATGATATAAAACATATAATATTTGATGGTTAAATAATGTAGCAATAACATCTACATTAGTTATATAGAAATATATGAATGAGTTAAAGAATTATTCATTCAGAAATTGTAAAATGATTATTAATTAATTATATTATAGTCACAGATAAATTCTAAACAAAATTATGTATTTTGTTTTAGTTAGTATTTATAAATCCTAATAATTACTAAGCTATAATAATACATTAAGATTATGACAATTTTGTATATATCTTATTTTATATATAATATAAGTACTTTATTATATTTTATGAGTTATAAAATTGATATATTATATATATTTTCTTGAAAACCTTAAATTAATGTATTTTATCTTATAGAAGACTTGTATACTAGATGTGAACTATTTGAACATATATTAATATTAGACAATCACAAGTTAAATATATTAGTAATATACTAATAATACACTATTTTTAAATTAAAATAATATTATATTCATAATTTAATATATGTGTAAAATCAGTTTATTAATATTGTCTGTATAAATAAAAATGATTTCTTTATTGATGATTAACAATGATGAGCTTTATTGATTTCTTAGTAGGTTATAGATATTACATATCATAATTATCTTTCTAATAAAATATTAATTATAAAAGTAATAGTAATATAAACTTACATTAAATTCCAATTATGTTAATAAATATAAATACAAAATAATAGAGAAAGATTAACAATTAGAAACAAATATAAAAGAATAATAATGTAAATAAAAGTATAATTTGTGAATAGGCACCCATAGTTTCTCATCAAAAAGTTATATATTGAGGTCACGAGGAACGGGTACAAATAATGAAAAAAAAAATATGTGTATTATATTATGATTTATTGATAACATTTGAAATATTATCTTTAAAATGGTACATACATGGGATGTTTAGGTCAAATAAAACTGATAAAAAGAAACATTTTAAAACATAAATATACTCATATACATTAATTTAAAACTTTAAACTTGATTTACATAAAATAATTATTTTTATCAATTAAGTTCACTATAATTCTAATAACTTTAGTAATAATGCTTTATTTTATCATTTTTGTTTACAATATATCCATAACATATGTAGCATTATGAATCAATTTTATTTGTATTGATAAGAATTTATAATTATTTAAAAAAATAGTATTTTGTTCATTATTTGTAAATATTTTGTAGGTCATCTAAATAAATATGCATACCTCATAGATTATTAAAAAAATAAACTTGATCTATAATTTACAGATTAATAATTATACAAAAAAAAATGTAATCATTTTAATAAATATTACTTAGTGAATTACGTTTTGAAAAATATCCCTTTTTTGTATATTTTACATGTAAACGAAAATGCCCTTAGTATAGAAGACAACAAAATTACACAATTTTTACTAGTAATAAGTTTCTACTAATAACATATTTTTAAAAGAAATAAATACTTATAATTATAAAATTTGTATTATTTAAAAAGGAAAAAATCACATTTTTTATTTTACTTTCAATTTAAATACCAAAGTGCAGCCATGTTTTCAATTATATTTGTAAATCTATTTTTTAAAATTTATAATCGTTTATAATGTAATACTGTTTATATTTATTTAACATCTATAAATCGTTTTAAAATTATTATTAAAATCAAATACACTAAAATATAAAATAGATATAAAAATGAATTGTTATAATACAAATTAATAACTCATATTGTAATATGAATATATAGTTTAGTTAATGAATATCATCTTTAGTTTTAGAGTATGAGTAATTATTTTATTTTACATTGGGACCTTTGAAATAGATGGTGCTTTGATATTTATTATTTTTCATGTGGTAGTCCTAAATACATTTTTATAATATTTAAAATAACTTCATATTAATTAAAAATAATTATTATTTATAATATTAGGTTACTTATATATTAGATTTTATTACCTATATAATTAAAATATTTTAAAATGTGGTCAAGTATTAAAATGTTATCATCAAGAACTTATTATTATATAATTATACTGAAGTTTGATCCTATTCATCTTTATCACTCAAGTTAGTTATTTTATAATTAAAATGTATCCACATATATTAAATAACTGTTATTTTAATTTAAGGGTCTGTGAAATCTTCGCTAATTTTATATGTAAAAAAGTAACCAATAAATGGGTATACTAAAAAATGGTAGGTTATTTAGCATGGAGTGCCTCTATTTTTATCTAAAAATATTTCTATAGCGAAATTGTTATATCGTATACTCATATAAGATAATCAAAATTAGATGTATTACTCTTGTACTGAAAACATAATAAAATCAACTATTTTGTAACAAGGATATTAAATCTTACTTATATAAAATAATATTACTAGTGTAATATATTGGGTATATTATATTATTTATTATAATTATGTATGCTTAACTTTACTCTATGTATATACTTTAATATTCCCCTATACTTAATAAAGGTGTAAATCTTCATACAAGTGTCAAAAGTTCTAAAATATAAATTAAAAAACCTGTGATATATAAGCATCTACAGTTTTTTTGTATTTTGTCACATGCTTTTTTAAATATTACTTTATATATATATTTGTATAGTTTATCACATTATAAAATATAATTATATATTACCAAGGATATGTCCTTAGTATTACTATCCATATATTAAGGAAGGTTTAGTCATTAAACACATGTCATCAAATGGGGCAATAGTTAGGAGAAATTGATTTATGAGAAATATAAGTGCTTCTGAAGTTATATTTGCATTTTTTTGAAATAAATAAGCAGGTAATGAATATATATATATATATGGATTATAAGCCTATCATAAGAATATCACTAATAATACCCTACTACTGTTTATTAGATATAGCAAGGATTTGTCGAAGGAAAATCCTTGGATATAGTGAAATAAAACAAAAAATGTTAACTTGTACTTTATAAGAGTAATACATAGCCTAGCATAGGATACATAGGTTAGCATGATATCAAGGACCTTGATGATATACAGCTGTATCTCATAGGAAACGTAAATAGAATGAGATTACATAATACAATTAAATATGCGGATCCAAAAAATATATATATATTTTTTTTTTACCTATAATCAAAAAAAAGTTAAGACACATTATAAAAATTGACGAATTAAAAACAAAGGTGAACTGGCAGCATCATAACTTGAGGTAGCCTTAGCTATAATAATATGTTTTTTATTCGAACTGTAGGAACCTAACTTATATATTGACTAAATCGATACAATAATTCACATTATTTAAGTGAATATTTAACATCAATTTGTATATTGCATATTCAAGGGCTGAATATATTTATAATACATATGTGAGGCAATTGTAGTTACTTTTATATGACTTAGTTAGTTAGATGACATACTTTTAAATAAATTTAATATTTTAATAAAATAATTATTATATTAAAAATTACAATCGAAGGTTTCAATGGTAATAAAGTAATGTTTACTATGTCATAACTTTCCTAAATATGCAAAATAAGAACGGAATATTATAAAAAAATAATTAATATAAATATTTCTTCAATTGACAATAAACTTTATTACCTAAATATATTGATTTCAATTTAGATAACTTACAACACTATAGACTATAGTCTATAGTGTAACTACTTTGTAACCAATTTCCCTAGCTTTCTAAGTAATATAGGACAAAGTCCCCGATTACCGACCCCCTCCTAATACCGACCCCCTCTCGTATCTCAGTAACTATAAGAGATATCAAAAAATAATATATAACGAACTGTTAGTAATTTAATGATAAATATAAATAATTATTTTGTTTTAAAAAATATTTAATCCTACAATTATTATTTGATAAAATGTAATATTCTGTTTTTACTTTTTAAATATTTGAATAATAACTTTTTTTAAATCATTGTAAATACTTTATTAATTAAAAGAAAACTTAACACTATACACAATATTGTAGATCAATAAAATGTTTATAACAATTATAAAAATAATTCAATTTGATTAACTATTAACCAACATATCTTAATTATAGCAACCCATATGATTTTCCTAATACCGAACCCCTAAATTACCCTAATACCGACCCCCATGTGATTTATAATATCCAATCAAAATAGATCAGTATTTTACTTTAAAATATGTCATAAGTTGTTTGTGTATTATTGATATAGATTAAGGATTCATGATTCCATTCTATTATATACATACTGATTAATATCTAAATATTAAATAATAATATACACTATTTTAATATAATTACTATAAAGTTTAAATTTAAATTTAATATTACTATTAAAACATAAATTCAATAAAAAATAATTGCGTGCATGTTATAATTCATTATATTTATTAATATCTACTATGTTGATTGGATATTATAATACTAAAAGTATGTATACCACGATTATTTTAGGGGGTCGGTAATAGGGGAAGGGGGTCGGTATTAGGAATAGGTATCCGATTACCGACCCCCCTGTTTATTCTTGTAAATATAATTATAATTATATAATTATATATATATCCAAAATTTAAAATAGCCACATTATTTATTACCATAATATTACCCTATTTACAAAATTTCAAATAAATATATTTAATATTGAATAAGTTATTACAATTAATCATTTAGGGGTCGGTAATCGGAGACTTTCCCCTATATATGAAAAAAAATCTAATAAAATAAGTCTACTAATTTATGTTAAATAAATAAGATTATGATATAATTGATTACGAAAAAATATATTTGAGTAAATATTTTTTTCCTAGGCACAGATCTAAAAGTATACTTTTCCTATAGGAGGCAACACATAATAGTGGGGGGGGTAATTGGTCATACGATACCCGTTGAAATAGTCGATACCGCTCAAACGGTTAACTTACCCGGTTCCGTATCTTTGGCCGGTGTAGGGGCTTCGTTTAATATCTTCAGCAGATGTTTGATCCTGACCTCGTGGTATTGCGTAGTGGTGGCTCCGTCTACACCGGAAGTAGACTCTACGGAGCCGGAAGTAGCCTCACCAGCGCTTCCGGGCCCGATACGAGTACCGGGAGACACGGTAATCTCGAGCGTCTCATCCTCAGTTTCTCCGCTAGATGCCACCGTTTCTTCACCTAAAGCTTTAGTGTTTACCGGGATATTAAGGGGTATCGGGTTGTCATGCTACTTAATACCGCTGTGTTCAAAGTAAACGCAGTGGTATTAAGCTTGTGTTATTACATTCGTATATGTGAAAGGCACCATATATGGTATAGGCTATACCTATATATATAGTATTATACAACCGATAGGAACGGTTTTATTTGAGTTTAGATTAAAAGTATAAGGTATACCTAAGTGAAAGTTCTGTGAGAAATAACACTTAACTCGCGTGCACACCAATTAGATGTTACATAGAGTGCTAGTGAAAGTTATATTTATATAGTACACGTAGAAGGTGTAGCGTTTAGGTGCAAGTGAACGAGTGGATTGCATTTAATAGGTGCGTAACACTGCTTTTAAACTTAGTTATTAATACGAAAAGAAAACTTTTTGTTGGGGGGAGGGGTCGGGGGATATGTCCCCACTTTAAAATATAGAGGGACCTCCTATGTATTGGTCCCCCCACTTTTACAACAACATTTATTTTGATTGGTTGGTCCCCCTACATACAAAATCGTTCCAGCGCCCCTATATATAATGTCTCTGTTTTTTATTTGTCATGTTATCAAATTTGTAATATTTAAAT
>OZ025240.1:85007036-85027036 GCA_964019155.1 Osedax fenrisi | reverse complement strand
TCATAGATTATTTATTAGTAGTCTTATATATTTATTAAGTTGGACTTCTAATTAATAAGTGGAAAACCATAATGAATTATCTGTAAAATAAATAAACATTAAAAGAGTAAATGTAAACAAGATAAGATTATATATAGAAATAAATAAATAGATTTATGTAGATAAAATGAGTATGTCTTTTTTGGTGATGTGATTAATAGGTATATATATATATATATATATAAATATATATATATATATATATATATATATATATATATATATATATATATATATATATATATATATACACTGACTTCCTTACGATCAAATGCTGACATTTCCCTAATTTGCCCTCGTGTCTCATACCTGAAATACCATAAACGCGCCTTCAGTTATATGGTTCCATCCTTATGGAATTCCCTCCCTGCCTCTATTAGATCAATCCATTCACACCCGTCCTTTATTACACACCTCAAAGCTTACATATCATACATGTAATATATTCACTTATTTAATCATACAATATTACTATTTTTATAAATTATATTATTTTATCGTTTTGTTTATTTATTTATCTATTTATTGTTTTCGTTCTATATTGTTATATGCACCTACGAGGGGTGGCCACACCTATGATAAGTGCTAATAAACCTTATCATCATCATCATCATCATCATATATATATATATATATATATATATATATATATATATATATATATTTATATATATACATATATATCTTTGATCAATATTTAAAAGTTGAATGCGATTTCTAATATTTATTAGCCAGCGGAAGTGTTTCATATTATAGGTTAATATAATTAGTAAAGATTAGTAGTTAAGGATAGCTGTTGAGAATGAATAGTTATAAATTAATTAACTATTAAATAATTAACTCATAGTTATTGACTTAACAATTATTCATTATAATTATGATTGTGATTATGTTGTATGAAATATTAATAACAAAATAAATATATACAATATTAAATTATAAATCCTAGTTTATACTTCTATTTCTACCATATATGGTAGCTCTATAGAGTTATAGAAAAGTTTTTTTTCTCTCTAGCTCTATAATTTCAACTGTAATATAGAGTATATACTATAGTATATATATATATATATATATATATATATATAGTATATGTATATATATACTATATAGTAATACTATACTGTATAGACTATAGTCTATAGTGTAGACCTAGATAACGATGTAACTTCATTGTCTACGAGTGTAGGACAATTGAAACAATAGAAATATATTATTTACAAATTCTTTCATTAATTATGAATATTAAGTCGTGGATATGAATAAGGGGTAATATAATAAAGGGTTAATGAGGGTTCGTTTTCGTAAAATCACCAACGTACCAATTTCCCAACGTACCGTGTTAGCAAGCGTATTTTGTAAAGTACCAATGACGTTGGTCCAACGACCCAATGGCCCACCTGTATTCATATACACGTACCACGTACGTATACAACAAACTGTAGTAGGTACCTACCAATTCACTATCGACGTACTTGCCGATAGTACGTTGATACGTTTGAGGTGGTGAATTGGTAGGTTCCGAATACAGTTTGTTTAGAAAAACGCACCATCCCAACCTATAGGGGCGCTGTAATGATTTTGTATGTAGGGGGACCTACCAATCAAAATACATTTTGTGGTGAAAGTGGAGAGGTACCAATACATAAGAGGTCCCCCTAGAATTTAAAGTGGGGGGCATATCCCCTCGTCCCCCTGTTACAGCGCCCCTAATCCCAACGTACCAATGTCCCAACGTCTTATCAGCATTTAGCTACATGTAATTAAGTGTGTAATGAAAGCATACAGATGGTACGTTAGTACTTTACAAAAACGCTTGCTAACATGGTATACTATATACTATATACCATACAATACCATACTATATATATATATAGTATATTACTATATAGTATATTACTATAGTATATACATATACCATATATATATGTAGGGTACATGGTATGTTCGTAAGTTAGGAAGTTAGTACGTTGGTACAACGGGAAGTTGGTATACATGTACGTGACAAATGTTGTACTAATGTACTTATTTATATGTAATGAATACAGATGGTACGTTGATATATCTATGAAAAACGTACCATAAATAGGAATTCATGTGTAGCAGATATCAGAAAATCATATAGATTATATATAATAAACCCTATAGGGTATAAGCATAAGGTATACCCTTAGGGTATTACCCTATAGGGTAATATAGTAGCATTATCAACATTATCATAATAAGTTAATAACATATAGAATACACACAAGTGGTCATAACTCGTCAGACTTATTAGCATGCAGCTTAGGTTATATTTAATTCGCATATCCTATAGGAATCCTATAATAGGATTATATAACTAAGAATAATACAGGGTAAGTTTTCTTACAATATTTAGATTAAAATCATATTTATGTTATATTTCACAGGGATCAATTTCGAATATTGATATTAAAAGGCGATAATATGTTATGATATACAGCCATATATGGTATACGTATATCATATATAGAATACATGTCAGCCTGACAATGTCGGTGTTACATATAATTGGCTACATATGTCTGAGAAAAGCATGGTTAGGGGATTAGTCTACAATTGTGTACATGGTGTACAGGGTGTACAATGTATACATCGTGTGCAAACTTTAGTCACTCTAGTAATGCAATAGTAATAAATCATTTATAATTTAAATAGTATCGATGAAACTATATTTCAATACATTATATATTTACCTATAGATTATATTGTTTATATTCAATTATAAGGTAACACCTTTGTAACCCTTTTTAAATTAAATGGAAGAATATGTTGGACCTTGCAACCATATACATTTATATTAAAACATAATACATAATTAAATCACTTCTACATAGGTACTTCTCCTATAGGATATATATATATATATATATAGTAAGTTAATAAACATTATTAATATGAAAAATCATGACTTTAATTTACTAATTTATATTATTAATTATTAAAGTCACCTAGTCACGTGGTACTCGTGAGTCATGAGTTGTGACTAATGTACATGACTCACACACACACACAAACACACACATACATACACACACACGAATGCGTTCAAACATTTAATTATAATTAGTGTATACACTATATTGTTACGTAATATGTATTATCACGTGCAATATATATATATATATATCGTAAGCTATTATCTAGTATATAGCCTATCTATATTAAGCATATATATATGCCTATATATACCTACCCTATAGGGTATATTTATATATATATATATACATACTATATATAGTCTATATATAGGCTATATATACGTGATATAACCTATAGGCATACGTATATATACGTATGTTTGCACATGTATATATACATACACACTATAGTATAGTGTAGTGTGTATACTATGCTACTTGTATACTACCAACCGAGGACTGCAGTGTCCTTGCTACTACTGTATACAGTGGTTGCTTGCTCATGTCCTTGGCGCCATCATTTATTTTAATGATCGTTAAATCTACGTAAACATAACTATAAGGGCTACAGTATACAATAGTATATATATATATATATATATATAGAATATTATATATAGTCTATATACTATATATATATATATATATATATATATATATATATATATTATATATATATATATATATATATATATATATAGTTACTATATAGGCTATATATAGCCTATATATACTATAGTATATACTATATAATGATTATCCTTGGATGATTGCGTGTGTTGCGACTCTGAACACGTGTGCGTGTGTGTGTTATATACTGTTTACGTGGTGAGCGGAATGAAGGCGACAATGCAAGGACACGTGCAAGGACATAACTTTGATGCCATCGATATAATCAGCGGTGTACAGCTGTGTACAGATGTATGAAGTGATTCGGATCGTACGCTGAAGCGATATCGACCAATCACCGGTCGTTAGCGATAACCTAAAAAGTTAACCGACTCGCTAGGGGAAGAGTGTAAATATTTACGCTTAGGGTGCATTGGTATTTATACCGCGCGCTCTAGAGAACCGTGTTCGAGAACTAAGGCGCTTTGAAAAAAACGCAATAAAATAAACAAAAATATATGTCATTCATGACTAACAATATACTCTAAATAGAATAATATAACTATAAATATATTTATATATATATATAAATATGTACACACATATATATAAATATATAAATATATAAATATATAAATATATAAAAACATAAAAATAAAAAATATAAATGTATAAATATATAAATCTTTTATTATATTTTTAAGTTTATTTTGAAATTATTTAAAATTAAAGGTGATTGCTCGATAATCTTCAGCTAATATAGAATCTGTAGACAATTACCCGGGTGTAAAACCTATTATAATAATGCCTATATATATTGATAGAATTGATTGAAGTGTATATATAGAATACAAATAATAAAAGTAGGTAACACAATAAATACCATTAATAATAATAAAATAAAATAGAATAAACCGTAAGAAAATTAATAAATAAAATAATAATGACAAACAATATTAGTATTACAGGTTGCCACCTGAGATACATTGTTGTATATATTTCATGAATTTGTATGCGATTTTATGGATCTAATATAGGGTAGGAGTGAATTCCATAGTTTTGGACCAATATAACTCAGTGCCCGAGTATTCATTATTGATGGACGGAGAATAGGTTTTACAAATATATATCTATTTGTATACATATAAAATGTTATAGTTATATATAACTGTTATATATATATAACTGTTATATATATATAACTGTTATATATATATATATATATATATATATATATATATATATATATATTTATGTATACATGAAACTAACCAGCCCGTAAGTTTCTAGGCTCATCAAGGGTACGTTAGGTCCCGCGTACCCAGCACACGTCATGGAATACAGTTGCGGGTATTGCACCGAGCACGTGCAGCTCTCGATACGGTTGTTCCGGCAATAGTCGCCGTCGTCGCTTCCGGTTACGCTGTAGACGGCGGTCATCGCTATTGCGTAACAGGTGAACAGTAGGCGGCAGGCGGGTGACGTCATCGTTATGGGTGGTCCTTGGTACTGTGACGATCTCTCGAAATGAACGTTTAATCGAGTCGTAGCGTAATATCGTTCGGTTTTAATCGGTTTCTATCTCGGCTCTACTCGGTTTCAAGCCGAGGCTGTATAATCCACCGATATATATATATATATATATATATATATTTAGATAATAACGCACGAGTTAATAAGTTAGTCTATCCCTCGAATCTATTAAGTAGGCCGATTAACTTACAACTATCGCGAGATAATCGATTATATAATCGCAATATAAAATAATTACCTATACGTTAAACAATAGCTTCAAACTCGTCACGAGGGGGGGTTATATCGTTTATAGCTTGAAACAATACGTGTATTATCAAAGACTGTCGGCCGATCTCGAAACGAAGACGTCGACGGGGTGACCGGAATAGGTGGACTTCTAGTGGACGAAATCGCGATCTAAACTCGCGATCTAATCTAAAACTTGGCTATCTAATCTTCCGCGGAACAAACTCTAAACAACGCTATCTAAACTATAGGGATCTCGGGCCGGATGTTGTTATTATTGAAGTGCGGCCTAACTCCGCGCGGTACTAGAGAAATGAAAGCCAGCCACTCGGTTACACTCGTTATACACGCTCTCGAGCACCGACGCACGCATACACCGACGCACGCATACACCGACGCACGTATACACCGACGAACGCGCGGACACACCCGCCCACGATTTACTACTTTAGTCCGATAATAAAGAAATTCCTGCTTTTTCTATATATATATATATCTAGTTCAAGAGAGAGAGAGAGATGGCGTTTTTTCTATTTATATACATACAAAACAATTTTAATTTCGATACGAGATTAACGTAAACAATGGAGTCTATTGTTTAGGCTATCATTCTTTACTAGTCCCATATATCGTTATCAGTAACCAAGAGGCGAGTGTGCGCATACTTGAACACGCACACACGCACACTCACACACGCGCACTTACACACACACTCGAACTATATGTATATAATTTTAATTGTTGATTAATAATTGTATACAGCATATATACAATACAATATATATATACAATATATTGTATACTACTTACTGACTTTATATGGTTATAAAAAGGCAATGAAATGTATATCATCATATATATTTAACTACATTTCTGGCTTATATATTTATATGCGACTATTTAAGTACATATATAAATACTGTTATACCAGAGTTAATATTGGACACATATATTAACGATTAATTAATAAGTAACACCTAATAAGTATTAAGTAATATTTGTGAAGAGTATTTCGTAATGATAATTATCAATGATTACGCAACGATTACTCAACTATTACGCAATGATCGAGTGAAATGTTGAAGTTATCGCATTCCGTATACGGTAAGTCCTCTACAGAGTAAGATAACAACACGTGAAAGTTGAGCCGATGTCGTACACTGCAATACACTCCTATAGTAGTCGCTTTACTGCAATATTATGTTATATTAACAAGCGTAGAATTTAAATGTGTACATATCATATAGATCTAGTTGGAAGTGCCACGTCATGCAATTGTTGCAACTGTCAATATATTTGCCATAGGGGAAAGTAACCGAATACGGACACTCTCGGTATTTCAGAAACGATAAATCCTACAAATAATTTGTTATTGAATACAATATTCATAATTATATAAATAGTCTAAATAAGCATTTTTTATTTTTAGTTATTCAAAATATTACTAATATATCCAATAAACTGATTTTTTATTACGTTTCTAAATGTATTAAAAAAATGTCAACTTAAAACTTTCTCAAGAATATAAAAATGTATCGATAAAACACAACAATATATTATGAAAAACTAAAGTATTTTAGACATTATATACATAATTGCTTTGTTATAAAATATTAATGAAGTTATAAGTATATATCTATAGGTCATATAAGTCCCTAATAAGGACACTCTATAGATGTATTAATACGGACACCCTATAACCAATCAGTGTGCAGCGTGTGAACTATTATGATTTTCATAAAAATCGCTCGAATTATAATATTAATACCACCAATGAAGCAAAATCTAAAAATGTTATTATTTAGATACTTAAATTGTATTATTAATTAATAAAATAATGACAATTAATAAATTAATTATTAATACAATTATTCATATAATTAATTATAAATAATGTAATTGTAATTTATCTTATTGGTTCATCAATACTTATATTAATATATATTTATCTAGTGGTATTGTGTGTCCGTATTATAACACAGGGTGTCCGTATTCGGACATGGGTACCGAATATAGACACCCCCGTTATCTATTGAATAAAAAGATTAAATAAAATTTTAAAACTACAATAATATCTATAATCATATAATATTAATATATTGTAATTGTTGAATAACGATATTTAGTCATAAAATGTTAAGACCATTTATTGTTAAAGTGTCCGTATTCGGTTACTTTTCCCTACTCTAGATCAGTTTTCTCGGTTATTGCATGGAAAAGCTAGAATTAACTGTCACGTGATACGCCACCACTGTTATCGTTTAACGTAAACCGTATTTCCATTCTAAATCAAAGTAATTCGTTCTGTTTTTGTATTCGTTTTCTATTTATTTTTATTTTTTTATTTGTATTATCTAATGACGCCTATATATATGCCTATAGACGTATATATAATATAATTATATATATATATATATAATTACCATATGTTTTTGAAGTTATAATAAACTACTATATTATTATTATTATTAATTAACCGAGTGCACGCACTTATAAGCATTCAATTCACATACGAATATGATAGTATACTATCATATACGTACATGAATTAAATATTAGTATACTATAGTATACATATATGTCATGACGACCTAGTTACATGTCTGTTCTATATCATCTTTCACTCATCGTCAACACGTTCACTATCTTCAGGTTCTACGGAAGGACCGAGCTAGGGAACACGTGAAGTTATTTCGTAATAAATTATAAATTAGAATCTTATAATTAGTATCGCATAACTCATGAGTCATATATGAGTCATATATGAGTCATGAGTTATGAGTCAATAGTGTTTAATGACTACAATGTACTGATTCAATATTCCTTATAAGGTATACGGTAGGGATGTTCACGGGTCACAATTGTGATGTTTCGAAACATTTTCGAAACCAGAGCCAACTGTTTCGATACCAACATTTTTTTAATTCAGAAGTTTCGAAACCAATAATGAAACCAGGCGATAATGTTTCGAAACCAATAATGAAACTAAAATATAATAAATATATATATACATGCCCACGTAGTATACTATACGGTAGTGTGAAGAATAGATTACGACATATACAACGATATAGTATACTATACATATATAACACTATATATTAATATCACAATATAATCAATTAGTTTAATATATATAGTACATGACAATATTATAACACAGACTAAATGTTGTTTACAATTTAATAATAATATCAGATTCAGTTGATGACCGAGATCAAAAACCCAGGTATGGTATAGAAGTTCTATTGAACTTATCGAGATACCAACCTGCTCTTGGTAATGAGAGAATTAATGCAAAAACGAATAAATATAAATAAGACGTTTAACGGAATAGCCACCAGCGGGGGGGGGGGGTATATACCCTATACCCTATGCATATACCCTATACCATATGCATATACCCTATACCCTATGCATATACCCTATACCCTATGCATATACCCTATACCCTATGCATATACCCCATACCCTATATGCATATTCCCTATAACCTGTGCATATACCCTATAACCTGTGCATATACCCTATACCCTATACATATACCCTATGTGCATATACCCTAAACCGTATGCATATATGCACAACACACATTGTATATCAGATCATTATGGAATATGGATGTGTTTTATAAATGCTAGGACTTTTTATCAAACATAATTAAAGATCTATTTGTATTGTTTTTATTTTATGTTATATATATATATATATATATATATAGGTAAATGTATATTGTAGTACCTCGAGGTACAGTGTTCGCTATATAGGGGTATTCTCCCAGTGTTCGCTATATAGGGGTATTCTCCCAGTGTTCGCTATATAGGGGTATTCTCCCAGTGTTCGCTATATAGGGGTATTCTCCCAGTGTTCGCTATATAGGGGTATTCTCCCAGTGTTCGCTATATAGGGGTATTCTCCCAGTGTTCGCTATATAGGGGTATTCTCCCAGTGTTCGCTATATAGGGGTATTCTCCCAGTGTTCGCTATATAGGGGTATTCTCCCAGTGTTCGCTATATAGGGGTATTCTCCCAGTGTTCGCTATATAGGGGTATTCTCCCAGTGTTCGCTATATAGGGGTATTCTCCCAGTGTTCGCTATATAGGGGTATTCTCCCAGTGTTCGCTATATAGGGGTATTCTCCCAGTGTTCGCTATATAGGGGTATTCTCCCAGTGTTCGCTATATAGGGGTATTCTCCCAGTGTTCGCTATATAGGGGTATTCTCCCAGTGTTCGCTATATAGGGGTATTCTCCCAGTGTTCGCTATATAGGGGTATTCTCCCAGTGTTCGCTATATAGGGGTATTCTCCCAGTGTTCGCTATATAGGGGTATTCTCCCAGTGTTCGCTATATAGGGGTATTCTCCCAGTGTTCGCTATATAGGGGTATTCTCCCAGTGTTCGCTATATAGGGGTATTCTCCCAGTGTTCGCTATATAGGGGTATTCTCCCAGTGTTCGCTATATAGGGGTATTCTCCCATACACATACGTCGTACATAGAACTTACTAGAATTGTCGATTCATTATAACATACATATTAGTTATACAAATATATCATATAATATATATTATATTCATGAATAATGATATCATATATATATATATATATATATATATATATATATATATATATATAGAATATTATACTATATTACTATATAGTAATATAGTATATAACATTGTATACAATATATACACATGTATATATATATATATATATATGCAATGTTCCATAATTCTAACAGGGATAACATGAACTATCTGTAAATCTATGTGACTGTATCTTATTAATGACTATCGATTATTATACTATAGCACACTATAGTCACTATACAATATACTATATATTAATACTATATACAATATAGTATAGGTATATTATTATACTACCTCTATTGGTAAGTGTAACAGCTATGTTGAGATGTTAACGCGAGAAATACCGACATAAGTTATTATTGATGTTTGATTGCAATTAAAAACGATGCGTTGTGTATCCATAATGTTCATACTCGCTAATGGTGGAACATATACCACACACACACATATATATATATATATATATATATATATATATATGCATACTTTATGCTATTGTTATCACATTAACAATAGCATATTTCTAACTAGCGAAGGCTAACTTTATATCTTTTTCCTCCATAGAATGGTAAAATACTAATTGTATTTTAATAGAAGTAGAAATAGGAGTAGGTAATACATAATACGATACATGTAAAGCATATATGCCATTTTCTACCATTTTCCATTACAATTTATGTAAAAAAACTATACGTATTAGAATAACGGATACGTCTAAACTGATATCACTAGTTAGTTGAATTTCTCTTATTTCTCACAGTGATATTTCATACGTAATATATTTTATTTTTATTTACGTATCTTTTTAAATTAACCCTATAGGGTTAATCTAATATATATATATATATTATATGTTTTGTTGATTACAATACTATACGTTAATTTGGTTATCTACCTTAGTTTTTATATATGCAGAGAGAGAGAGATAACATATATTTTATTTATATTTATTTATATCATCTATTATTAATATTAAATATAATATAAGATTCCTACAACATTCCCATTGTGTTTATTAATATTACAATTTTATTAATATTATAATTATTAATGTTTTAAATTTATTAATATTAATATAAGTTGTGCATACATATAAAGTAAATTAGAACACATTTTACAATAAATTAATAAGTAAATCACTAGTTTGACAGATGAAATAAATATTTATGTATTTCATCAATAATTTATTATAAACAATTAGTTTCACAACAATTTCATAACATAAAATATTCTATAGGTATATATCCTATATATATATAGAGAATAACTAAAATAAATAAAATGTTATTTAAATGATGATAACACTAGATATATAGATTATTGTATATTATATGTTTATTGTATGTATTTATAACACATATACACTTTATATATATTATATTATGTATTATACAATTAATATTATTGGAAGTGTTATTAGAGATGATGTTTAAATAATAATAATAATAATAATAATAATAATAATAATAATAATAATAATAATAATAATAATAATAATAATAATAATAATAATAATAATAATAATAATAATAATAATAATAATAATAATAATAATAATAATAATAATAATAATGATAATAATAATAATAATAATAATAATAATAATAATAATAATAATAATAATAATAATAATAATAATAGTAGGTAATTAAGTAACGAGTATTACCACAACAACAATGATAACAATAACTAATAGGAGCGAAAAATTATACTGTTATGATACAGTATATCATATATATATATATATATATATATATATATATATATATATATATATATATGATGATATATATGATCATATATGATGATGATAATATATGTTAAATAGTTAGATTTTATTTTAATTTGTGATTTAAATAAATTATAATTGGTGTCCAGTTTTAAAATTTATTTTGCGCCCGTTACATAATATAATAGCAAGTGTCGTAACTGGCACTTGTCAAATATCATATAGTACTTATTATCTTCTCTTCATTACCAAAATGCTCTTCTACTTATCTCCCAGAACTCTAGTAAAACTTCCCTAAATTCCAGAGCTTTTAAAAATTCGGTCCAACCCTATGGAATTCCCTCCCTCCTACAATTCGTTCTATTAGATCCCACAAAAGATTTATAAATCTTACTTTTTATTTTCTCTCTACCCATAATCATCCAACTTATTATTGTTGTCCGTGTTATATTAAATGTATATCATTATTAAATTGTTATTGTATAATTATTATCTATTATTATATAACACTCCACTATATCAATGCAGAATATAGTATATAATAGTCCTTTATATTATTTAGTATTGTTGTCCGTGGTATATTCAATGTATATTATTATTAAATTATTATCGTATTACTATTATTTTATTATTATTTTCTTCCCGCACGAGCGAAGGGTAAGTCTACATGACCCTATTTTAGTGCAAATAAACCTAATATCATCATCATCATCATATTGATACGTTTGTGGTTTGAACAAGATATACATATGATGGAGGTCGATAATCAGTTGGTTTGTGTACACTTAAGTACGGAGATAGTATTTTCCAGGAGTATGCCATGGTGCACTATAATATATTCACTATACGACAGTGAAGAATTTATATAATATAAGGAGAATGTTAATAGTTATATACTGGAATATGGTATACCCCTATTAATATATATATGTATGTATATTTGTTATTTTATTTGGTGGAGACCTTTCATCCCATCCAGGAATTTAGATGAAGTTTTCACCTATAACCATATATGGCTCTAATCTCCCTTCGAAGCCGCTCTCATGTTAATGCATCCAAGGTTTTAACGAGAACCGATTTAAGACGAATTTTATAAAATTAATGGTCCGGACGGGGATCGAATCAGTGTCTTACTATTTGTGTGGCTGAAGACTTAGCCTACTGAGCCACACAGGCAGTTTATATATATATATATATATATATATATATATATATATATATATATATGTATGTGGTAATACTGGTTTATTTACATTTATAGAAATATATTATTGCACATATATGTGCAATAATATGCAATAATTTGCATATATGCATATATATATATATAATACTTACATATCCCAATGATTATATAATACATGGAATATTCCTAACAGTTACTAGGTAACGACAATAACGTATGTCACGTGACAGCACTGTCTGTATTTACATAAGATAAATATTTCATTTCTAAATAGTTCCGCAAATTATTAAATATTTATTTAAAAAAGCTTACTAATAGAATGTGTATTATTGTATATATTAAATATGTTACATTGCATCTTTCAACTTAAGTAGAACATATACAATCGTATATTACATATACATATTCGTATACGGATTTTTAATAGATCATATTATTATTTAATTATTTGTAATAATACGTAAGTTATTCCCTCTAGATATACATATTCCTATATGTCAGTACATTCTAGAGAATCATTAATTAGATTGTAAATATTAGTCTCGGTATAAAAATGCCACAATTATGTTTAATTAAAAAATAATTATTTCTGAGGATCACCAGCGGATATATCCGCCAGATGGCGCTTATTCCACATAGAGGCTGCGGACATCCTGATAGACCTATTTATGTGTTGTAGTAGACATCGGTCCTCTTCTAGTTTCGTTGGATAACACCTCGAATAGCCTTAGTTCTTTTATCTGGTAGTAGCGTTGATAAATAGGAAGTCTATAGACTGAATCTTGTATAGGCTATTCGAGGTGTTATACAACGAAACTAGAAGAGGACCGATGTCTACTACAACACACAAATAGGTCTACAGGATGTCCGCAGCCTTGATGTGGAATAAGCGCCATCTGTTGGTAAGAATTGCGGCGGCTTCCTTTTCTATCTTCCGCAAAAGACAGAAGAAACATATTATATTATAATTATTTTCTTTAACATTATTATTTGATTACACTTGGATAATTATTTCTACTATGATTGAAGTGTATAAATAAATAATTATTATTATTATTACAATAATGAATACATCGTTACATCATTACATCGGCCCACGCCCCCTAGAGTATAACAATGCTAACAATAGGTTAGAGAAGAGAATCAGTGTTACTCTAGCTAGGAGAGCATGGTGTCTACACAATAACACACACTACTGGTGGTCACTATAGTGGTCACAATAGTGGTCACTACTGGTCACTACTGGTGGTATCCGGTACACTGCGAGTGTTCGTGTAGCACTACTTTACAAGTACAATGTACGTCGTACAGGTAGGGGAGGGAAGGGGGTAGTGGCCGAGGACGTAGTAGTGGCCGTTTTAATTAACGCTTAAACGGTGCTTGATGGGATAAAAAGTCCTATATACAATATTTAGATAATCAAAATATCTATAATATATAGTGAATTTAAAAAAAAAATAATTTATTAATTACTCTAATTTATTACATAATCATTTTTTATCAAATTTTGAGTAAAACATGATTATATATATATTTATACTTATTTATGTGTAAGAGTATGTGCATATATAATTAAATCATTGAATCAAATAAAGTGTGTATGCATCATAAATATAATTATTTAATATTAAATAATTAATAAAATATAAATCGAATACATTACGAGACACCTATGGAATTTTCTAGTACTAGCGGCCACTACTACGGCCTTGCCTTATTTTAGTGCTTTTTTTAATGCCTAATCAAACGTTTATATTATTAGGTTAAACACTTTATATATAAAAGTGAAATCATAGTATTCTAGAACTATATGATATTTAATTAATTCAAAAAAATAATATATTATTTTAGACTATAGCCTAAAATTCAGTATTTATCGATATATTAGAAATCTTCTGAAGTATATTAATTATCGGCCACTACTCCCTTCCCTCCTCTACATGCATGTTCTCGACCCTCACCCCGGTGTACTCGCGTCGCGGGTACACGTGCACTCGCATCGTCGGTACACGTGTACTCAGAGCGTAGGCCGCTAGGGGTCGGCTACGGTACGGTAACCGAAGAGAGTATCTCTATGTACCGCGGTCGGTCGTCGATATGTCGCGAGTAGCGTAGAAGAGGTGTGGCCTAATGGGAGGAGTCATATCCGTGCGAGAAGGGGCGTGTCTTAAATCGCAATTAAACTAATTATCATTAGAATACACTGTAAAATCGTCGAAGGATTTACATTGTTGTTATTATGGTAGTAACGTTTGATTGGTTAGCTTTAATTGAATCTTTAAAGTCACATGACCAGGATATGTATAAATACCAGTACACCTTTCTACGTAGACTACTAGAGACTATAACCTATCGTCGTTAACATCGTCAACGTCACTAGAATCTTTGATCACTAACTTGAATTGCTATCTTCGTTTCGTCGCCAAGAGAATATCGTCACTATGGAACACAATGAGAGGTAACCATTTATATATATATATATATATATATATATATATATATTATATTATATTATATTCCTATATTACAATATAATCCCGACATTGTAAACATAGCATTACCTGATAATCACGTGTTCTTACCTTATCTAATACCATATACGGTCAGGAATGTATATTTGTAAATGTTAAACAACCTACTAGTTAACGTGATTAACTAGTTAGATAACAAGCTCGTGATAACATTTAATAACATATGATACCATGACCTAATGTATTATATTGATAACTATTAACTTTATAACTATAGTTATGCGATATATATACGATAAGATAAACGTATTATTAAATTAGTTATTTTCACCTTATAATGCATACATATACACAGTACTATTAAATATAAACTATAGTACATTGATATATAACACCATTTCTTATTTCTAAAATAAACACATAATATTTGTAATAGATTTATTCCAGAATTATATAATACACAACACGTATACGCAGCACCATTATTTAACCTGCATCTGCATTAGCTAATATTTAGATAGGCTTTTTAACGCATTGTTAGTGAATCGGGATTCTACTGTATACAATATATATATATATATATATATATATATATATATATATAATATACACACATATAATAATGTATTAACGAAATCTCTATCGTTACTATTTATATTACCTATAGTATACTTAGGCGTCATATTGAATACATACTATTGTTGTAACATCAGTAGTAGTAGTATACCTAATTACATCTTAACCACATATACAGCATACTATATATATATATATATATATATATATATATATATATATATATATAATTGTAAAATTACGTATACGTAGATATAACAACTATTTTCTAAGATTAGAAAATTGTTGGTAATATGTAAACCTTAAAATAAGTACATAACTTTTATATTATATTGTATATATATATATACTATTCATATATCTAGTCAAATACCCACCTACATACATACATACACTAATCTAGTAACCAGTAACCCATATATATATTTAGTTGTATAGATTATTATTTTGGATATTACCCAACAAAAGTAAAATAAAGTATACGAAATTATCAAATATAATGCAAATTAAATATATTTACATTCAACACCGATATTACCGATTACCTACATTCATATATGTTCTATCTACGTCATTGTATTATAGGCTACACATATTTGTATATATATATAACTGCCTGTGTGGGTCAGTTGTATACGGCCTCAGATATACAGGTAGTTGTATACGGGTTCGAGACCCAGTCCGGACCAGTAAATAGGTCTTAAAATAATACTTAGTGATTTTATTTAAACACAATTATAACGATTATAAATACATTATTCGCTATCATTAAAACCATGACAGCCTTAACATGAGAGCTGATTCGAAGGGACATTAGAATTATATGGTTATGAGTGAAAACTTCATCTAAGTTCCTGGATGGGATGAAAGGACTCCACCAAAATAACAATAATAATATAAATGAATACTATATTAAAGATATACCATGCATAATACATTTTGATTGCAATAGTATACTATATATTATATGATATCATAATATATATTACAAGTTATAATTCATAACATATAACAAGATATACTATCTTCATATTATATTCATATTATTGTTAATATTCAATATAATGTGTTCGTTAATATTAGCGAGGCTTTCGATTAAGTTTTATTTGTTCTTATACCTATTTATAAATCTAGATTATATATATATATATATATATATATAATAGTATAAATAATATTAAATAATAGTATAATTTATTAGGAAGTATTTATTCTATAATGTCCATAATAAAGTATTATATATGAAATATTAGATTGACACAACATTTTATTTTGGTGAAAAAATAAAATAAAATAAAATAAACTATTGATTTTTTTACAAACTACCAATTTAAAAAAATACTTAATTATGTATATATTTATAATTAATATTAGTTTATATGTTACCACCCTCAATAAACGATAAAATAATACGTTTTTATAAATAATATATGTTATGATTCAGAATATATGTCGATACAAATCGGATATCTTAGGAACTATCGGCCAACATCTACTAATCTATATATTGTAGAGAAGTAGTGTTTCCATTCAAACCAATAACTAAAAATGATATTAAATCTTTATTAAAAAAATCTACAATATAAACATTGTAAATCAATATATTATTAATAATATTAAAACAATTTAAATACTTACATTAAGATTATTTATGTTTTATAAGTATCCAATTTGATATGCTACTACCCCCTCACATACCCTATAGGGAAGCGCTCAGTTACCCTGACCATACACGCTGACCTTATTACCTATAGGTATATAGATATATCTATAATTCGTACTGATAACAGTTTTTTGCGCGTATATTTATGATGAGATAGAGATTTAATTAACGGTTACAATGAATGTAGAAACTACTATAATTAGTAACTCTAGTAACATACTATATTAACCCTAGTAACCTACTACGGTAACCCTAATAACATACTATATTAACCCTAGTAACCTACTACGGTAACCCTAATAACATACTATATTAACCAATTAGCCTATTCCAGTGCACTGCGCTTCTATTACGCGCGCGCTGGTTACCGCGTAATGTGTTACGTAATAATAACGCACGCATTACGTGACTATGTGACGTAACACAGCGATTAGTCATTCAAGCGGACTCATTGTTATCACGAAATATCAGTTCCGAGGAAAGATTTTAATAACTAATATATATATATATATTAGATATTAATAAATATAATTAAAATATAAATATGTAAAGATTTATTTGTAACTAGGTAAAATTAGCAAACCACAGCATTCATCACAATCGTATACATATACCATAATCGCATTGCATATTATAATTATAGTAACTTGTATTTATAATAATTATTCTATATATAGAGTATATATATATATTAATGAATACAACATAATAACAATACTTTTAATAAAGAGGACTATTATAATAGTCTATATATAGACTCGTATTATAGCATAATATTTACTCAAATATGTATACATTAAACATAGACAATTAAAACAAACATGTTTGTTATTCTAAAGTATGAGAATAAAATAAACGCTAAACAAACCATAGTAAATTATACTAATCTGTGAAATACAAATACGACACATAAAATAAATGATTATAAATATTTAATACTGATGATAATAAGGTGTATTATCATAGGTGTGGCCACCCCTCTTAGGTGCATATAACAATATAGAACGAAAACAATAATTACTATAGTATTAGCTATGCTATGTTCACTATAGTGAACATTTTTAACTTTTAGCTTAAAAATTAAATAATGTTAAATATAGCCTTAATGATATAACTATATAAGGATATACTTTATACCCAATATATACTTATATTATATATATAACATTTTAGCAAATAATAATAGGGCACACATAATATGTATAGCCTATACTATACATAATATATGCATATCATTCATTATGTATTATACATATAATATGAATACATACATATATTTATATATATATATAAATCCTCCTATAGGAGGTTATTATGTCAAGGCATATCAGTTTAAATTCGAAAACACCTTCCTTGCTACTATGTAATTGTTAATACTGTCAATATATTCAAAATTTGAATTCCTAAATATTCATTTTATTAGTTTATAATATATAGTTTGTATATATTCATTAATATTAAGTAAGCTGTAATATATTATACTATTTATTCAATTAGTTATAATATTTTAATTCATACACTATAGTATATTTTATAAAATATATTAGGGGAAAGTCCCCGATTACCGACCCCCTCCTAATACCGACCCCCTCACATATCTCAGTAACTATAAGAGATATCAAAAAATAATATATACACGAACTGTTAGTAATGTAATGATAAATATAAATAAGTATTTTGTTTTAAAAAAATATTTAATCCTACAATTGTTATTTGATAAAATGTAATATTCTTTTTTTACTTTTTAAATATTTGAATAATAACTTTTTTTAAATCATTGTAAATACTTTATTATTTAAAAGAAAACTTAATACTGAGCAAAATATTGTAGATCAATAAAATGTTTATAACTATTATAAAAATAATTTAATTTTAATAACTATTAACCAATATATCTTAATTATAACAACCCATATGATTTTCCTATTAACGACCCCCTAAATTACCCTAATACCGACCCCATGTGATTTATAATATCCAATCCAAATAGATCCGTATTTTACTTTAAAATATGTCGTAAGTTGTTTTTGTATCATTGATATAGATCTATAGATCCTATAGGATTCACGATTCCAGTTGATTATATACATACTGATTAATAAATAATAATATACACTATTTTAATATAATTACTATAGAGTTTAAATTTAAATTTAATATTACTATTAAAACATACATTCAATACAAAATAAAGTGCGTGAATGTTATAATTAATTATATTTATGTATAAATATTATTTTTATTGGATATTATAATACTACATTTATTTATATCACAATTATTTTAGGGGTCGGTAATAGGAGAAGGGGGTCGGTATTAGGTACATATATCCGATTACCGACCCCCCTGTTTATTCTTGTAAATATAATTATATCAACAATTTAAAATAGCAATATTATTCATTGTCATAATATTACCCTAATTACAA
>OZ025240.1:84964536-85002036 GCA_964019155.1 Osedax fenrisi | reverse complement strand
ATTTAAAAAGCGAATGTAATTATTTAAAAATAAATAATATTATTTATAATATGTATATAACAATATTTATTATTTGATTTAATCGTTATTAATATTAATATTTTAATACACATATATTATAATATAATATAATCTTGGTTTATAAAGTTTTAAAGGAACGGGTAAACATACTTTGGTAGTATTCGGATTTTATAGGATTAAATGTGTAGATCTCAAATGTTAAGTTTTTGAATTATATAATATTTTATTTTATATTAAACAAAATCTAGGTAATTATTTAAATATAACAACTATTTGTACTATTATCGTTAATACTATGATTATTATTATAACTATTAATAACTCACACCCATGTTCCACACAGATTTGAGATGCGCCTACTCCACTATGGTTGATCAGTTGCCTGAATAACAATTCTGCGTCGAACAGGGACTACAATATAGGTGGTCTATTCGCGAACCTAACGATCATAATATTACGTAATAATTTACGAATTACGTAATATTACGTCATATTATTACGATTTTAATAACACCTGACATTTATTTAAATTATTATCTACGATGTTTATTTATTATATCATGTTGTTATTGTTATTGATCCCGAATACTAATTGTATATAATTAATTTTCTAAATAAATAAAATGAAATGGATTATTAATTTTATATCTATTATTTATATAATTATAATCATTTATAGTAATATATTGCAACATACACAAACAATGATAGATAGATAACTGATTTATTTATACACAAATATAACAAAGATAGTTATCGTTTGTGTTTTAGAAATATATAATACATAAATAAATAAACGATAAAATATTATATAAGTAAAACAAAATAGGATTGTTATATTAATAAACAAAATAAAATAACATAAAATACAATATACGAATAATAAAAATTACCAATAATACAATCTTTGATTTTACATCTGAAAAGTTCTATGGGTCACAAGTCTTAGCTCTCGAGGTAGACCATTTCATAGTGCAGCTGCCGAATTACGAAAATATCTTTTGCAAAATCTAGCCAGCCTGAAATTGTGGTAACGAAGTATTTTTCTGTTGGACTCACTCCGGTATATTAGAAGATCTGTTAAATATTATGTTAAATTATGTTAAATATTAGTTGATTTATAAAGTATATTCATTTATAAACGATCGTAATAATTGTATATATTGATCGCTGTTTAGCAGATAACCATTGTATGCCATATACTTTTTCGAAAGTGCAAGAGTGATAAAATAATATAAGCGAAATAGTAAGCGTACTGAAGACCGTATACAGTTATATATAACTTTATTTATGCACTTTATAGAATATAAAGGAATTCTGTGATATAAAGAATTACAGTACTCAATACGAGATAGGACTGTAGATTCTAAAAGGAGCTTACAAATGTTATTAGGTAACAAATTTCTAATGTATTTTGTGTAAATTAAAAAAAAAGATCGACATAGCATACATACACTTGAGATCTGATTTATAAAATGTAGCTTACTATCAAAAATAAAACCAAGATTTTTAACAGAATCTGTTTGCGAAATAATTTGTCCATCAACAATTACTGGAGGAAAAATGGAATTAACAATATACAAATTAATAAGAGAGGTTTTAATATATACATTACTTAGTTATTATAAATAACATATATTCCAAGTAGATATTAATAAAAGATATTCCTAAGTATAATCTTATCTACCGAAACATGTTGATTTATATACTAATGATATTAAAATATATTGGTTACATAATATATATCATTATGAAAATGAGCAGTTGTGTATTTAAAATGTGCATATATTTAGTTTTAAATAATATTAAAATATTGATTTTTATAATTATTTTGAAAATATTTTATTCTTGAGAATGTTATATTCTAAAAGAACATAATTAAGGAATAACATCTACACACACACATATATATATATATATATATATATATATATATATATATATATATATATATATATAGCCGAATTAGTGCCAGTGTCCACTCTCTACTTCTTATATCTTAGAAACACTCATTGTCAGTCAACATAATATTAAGAAGTCGGTTTATAAATAAGTGCTATTAAATGCGTGTGTTTCGTGTGCAAGCTCTAGGTACTATATCATATATCCACTCTACTACACACACATATACACATACACACACACATATATATATATATATATATATATTATAAATATATTTAGAATGTACATTTTCAGAATTTCAAAAAATTAAACTCTTGTCACTTATTTACAAACTATAACTTATTGGACTTGACAATACTATACTATACTATAATATAGTATTTCATACAGCTTGTAGAATGTACTCCGATATTCCAACTACATTATATTGTAGTTATACCTACTATCATAACATATAACACTATAGTGTTTATGTTATAACATAAATCAATCACTATTAGTGAATAACCTACTCAACCTACCCAGTATTGTTGCAAGTAACCAATGGGGGAGATTACTGATACTATCAGGGAGTTACTCTAACTAATCTATAAAAATATGAATTTAAAAAAAAGGTGACCCACCAAATTCAAATAACTTTATAACATATTCATGCGAGAGTACTATAACGTATTATTTATAAAAAAATCATTTTATATTTAACATTTTATGATTTATTAACAAAAAATCAATATTTTACAAGTGTTTTACAAAAATTAACAGAATTACAATCAGCTAAATATTAAAAAAATGTGTATAATTAATTGAATAATGCAAAAGTCGTCGATATATTTATGTGTTTGTATTAATTTTGCAAAATAATTAGATTTTGTTTCTCATTAAAAACTATTTCATAAATTAAAATCATAAATAATAAATAGGGGAAATATGAGTAATGTTGCCAGGAGGGTAATGTGGCCAGCTGGCGTATCTCCTACACTATAAGTCTAATCAAACAAAAATGTATACATGAAATATGCGCATTGGTAAGCATTATTCAAATAAGTAAAAATAATTTGTAAATCATGTAAAAATTACAAAAAAATAGATGTTTTAAAATGTAAATAAAAGTTTAGTAAATCATATTTTAAATAACTAATATATAATATAAATTGAAAATTAAAGTTGTATATTAAAGAACTATTTAATTACAATAAAGTGTGTAATCCATTTATTTTAGTGAGTTATATTCATTATTATATTGTATTTTTAGTGTGATAACTTGAATTGGGTAATGTGGTCAGCGTTTAGCGGGTAATGTGGCCACTTCACAATGATTTAAGCCAATCATATTAAAGGTATGATCTGAAATACATATTTGTATATATTGATAAGATTGCGTGCGTCATTATATGAAAAAGTTGAATCAACTTCTACTATATCCTAACTATACAAATATATTTCCATATATATTATAATCATGGTGTAATCTTGTAAATTTAATTTATTATATTCAATTATCTATTAACAAAAGTATAAAGAACAATATATATATATAAATATATATTATATTATTTAATATATATATAATAAAATAATAATAATAAATAATAAAATCATATTTGGAAATTGCCTGGGTGAAGGAAGAAGTAGAGATTATCGAGTCTTTCACCCATTTAATATTACGATGAGAAAAATAATATAGAAATATAATTAAAAACAAGAAATAGTAGAATAATAAATAGAGTAAAACATTCAATTATTAAAATAAATCATCAACTCATAATCCATAGTATACAACTTTACGTATGTGGGATCCATATTGTGGGTTCATAAATTCTAAAACCTTAAGGAATATACTTTCGCCAATAGTATATACATTGGTAACATTTGGAATCAGTAAATGCATCCATACTACCCTATATAAAAGATGACAAATTTATGAAATAAGAGTCAACGAAATACAAAAAAAAACAAATTCCATTATTATTCTACCTCTTAAATATAAATATATAAGTGTAATAAAAGACAAAATTAATTTAAAATAATAAAATTATAAATAGTAAATAATTAATAAGTTTAAAATCTTTATAAAGAGTAGAAGATGATTTAGATAGAATATTAAATATACAATAATATTATTAAAAAACTCCTCATAATCTAATCATCATTTAAAAAAATATATAAATATATATGAAATAGATAAAAAAATAATAAATATATATTAAAAAATTGTACTAAACCAAATAATAGGAACAAAAACTACACAATAAATTATTAATAAACATAAATTAAATTTAAAATAAATAAAAATAAAATAAAAGTAA
This sequence comes from Osedax fenrisi, assembly GCA_964019155.1. Lineage (NCBI taxonomy): Eukaryota > Metazoa > Annelida > Polychaeta > Sabellida > Siboglinidae > Osedax > Osedax fenrisi. Next base: position 84,997,804 of record OZ025240.1, on the reverse strand, counting down.
AAATTAGAATAATAATAATAATAGTATTATAACAAATTAGTCAGTTAACATTTTAAATAGTCATTTTAAAAGTAAATTATATTATAAGTCGGATAAAAGTTGGATTTAATCAGTTTTTAATCGTAAATCAAATACTTATCATTTATATAGAACTTATATTACTGATGGTATACCATGGTATACGTTATAACGTTGTAATATACTGGGAAAACCCTCGATCAGTATCCGATGATGAGATTAAAGAATGGTATGACTAATTTTTAGTTTATAGCAATAGTAAAAAGAGAGTTCATCTATTGCTCAAAATTGACTAAACTCGTTATGTACCATTGCCTTAATCAACGCTAGATCTATTAAGAAAAATGTTGATATTATATTAGCCTATATTTCTGAATACAAACCGACAATCGTTGCTTTTACTGAAACCTGGTTATCTTCAAATGATATGTATACCATTACTGTGCTCTCTAATTTCTCAACTAATCTACATACTTATTCTTTTATTCGTAGTGAGAGTTTATGGAAGAGGTGGTGTTGTTGGTATTGTGATTCAAAACGATATTCGCATAATATCATCAAATTGTCTTGACTTTTCACATAGTGATGGACTATCCATTACTCTAAAATTTTACAATGGTATTATTTTTTAAATTATTATTATATATCGTCCACCTAATAATGATTTTACATCTTTTTTAATGAATTTTCTGATCTTGTTATTAATTCGAATATATATAATACTATATTCGTGGGTGATTTTAATTATCATGATGGTTCTTTAATATCCCCTCATATTGAATTCAAATCTTTAATTAATTCTTTATCGCACAACATTTCCTATATAAAACCCATTACTTAGTAAATACATCAGACTTAGTTTTAACAAATTCAGATTCAAATATTGTATATAGTATACCAATTAAATCTAAATTATTAACTGATCATTTCACTATTACCTTTCGATTTAAATTATCTAATACAAAAAGAAGAGGCGCATTGATTAATTATAGAAACCTTAAAACATTGAATATGATTTTTCTAATGACATTATCAATTCACTTTCAAATTGTAATCTAAATATTGATTACTTCAATAGTTCTATTCTAAATTTATTAGAATTATATTCACCTATTTGGAGTTTTTAGTTACAATATATGCTAATTGTCCATGGTTTAATAGTAAATTGCATAATATAAAAAAATATTTAAGAAAACTTGAAAACTTATATAAAATTAAATCATCTAATGAAACATATACTAAATTTGTTAATTATAGGTATTTTTATAGATCATCTATTCTAATTGCTAAACAATTATTTTAGTTTCTTTGAAAATAATACTATACATACCCAGGCTACCAAGTGTAGCTCATTTGGTTGTGATATAGTTTCATTCTATAGCGTAACGTAGCTTTTTAATAACATATGCATTTTATAAGTATCGTATGTATAGTTAACGTAGCTTTTGCGCAACATCTTAATTTGATAATTAAATTAGAGTTTCGCATAATAGCTAAGCATAGCTTTTGTGCAACAGCAGTAATTCTGTGATAATTGTATAGTATCGCATAATAGCTAAACATAGCTTTTTCGCATCGTCATTAATGTTATGATTATATTAGAGTTTCGCATAATAGCTTTATCACGACATCATACATTTTATAATATAAGAGGCTTGCATAATAGCCTAAGATAGCTTTTTCGCAACAGAATAATAAATATATATTAAATCCCTTTAATTTTTTATTAATAAATATTGTCATCTGTAATAATGTTGTATGGATTGTATTATTGTGATATCGTCATCATAATACAGGGCAGTATTAAATAAAATACCTCGGTGGTATAGATGTGTTGGTATAATAGTTTTGTGTCCGGAAACAATGCCCCTATAAATACCAAATAAATCTGATTCAGATGGGTATTCATAGAGACTTACAAGTTTATATAACTTACAATAAATATTATTAGAATTAATACTTATAACAACAACACAATTTTTACAATTATTAATTAAATAAATATCTCCCTTCTTTATAGTATTTTCTTTTTTCCTTTTTACTTGTATGTTCTTCCTTTCATATAATCTTCCTATCAGTTGTTTAACTGGTAAGGAACCAGAAGTAATCATTGACTTTAACTTTCCGAGATATGACTCAAATTGAAATGTTGATACATTATCTAAATGGCCATATTTTTCATAATCCATATGCAGGTGAGTCAACATATGAAGATTATAAGTTGGAAAATCATGTCCATAGATTTCTTGGCATTTCTGTAAAATAATTAAAATTAAAATATGTTAATAGAATATTCTATTATATATATATAATATTATATATTACATACCTGTATAAAATATTCAAAAAGTTCTTTTGCATATTTAACGGTTTCTTGTGTAGAATTCGGTCTTAAAAGTATCAATGAAGCTGCATTTAACATTAAGAAGTTATTGTAGTAACATTCTGGTATCAAATCTTTAAGTACAATATGCCCAGTATAAAGTAAAAATTGCCTGTACTCAGTTGCCTTCCAATACTTTACGAAATCTAATGATCTAGGCCTACGACTAAATATATCTTTTGGTATATTCTTTGAAATAATTTCTAATCGTTTGTTTGCTGCATTTATAGAAGAAATTCGATATCTTCTAGAATTAAACATTCTGTCTTTGCCCAGCCATATTAATAATAAATGCTTCATTACACCAAGGCAAAGACAGTGCATATAGTCAATAGGAAATTGTTGTATCATATCAATATTAAGTGCTAAAAATGGTGAATCAGCAGTATACAAGTGGTGTTCCTCATTTGTTTTATTTCTGAAGGATTGGTTAGTCCTTAATACAGCACCGATTTCTTTAAATACCATTCTTCCATTAATACGTTCTCCTGATTGTGTGCAACGATCACAACTATAGTATCCGGCATGTGACTTTACGCACTTTACCATAGATCTTGCAGGTGAATCACAAGGTATAGAATGTAAAATAATCTTTATCTTTCTATTGAAAATATGTAATCCATATTCCATTAATTCTTTTATTTCGTCAATACATTCATTTAAAAAGTCATTATTAGTCGGCTTCGATTTTCCATAAGTAATAATTACTGGGAACACTGTTATCGGTTGTATATTACACGATAATAATACAGGCCACGAAGTATGCTTTGTACTTTTGTAAAAAGGAATTCCATCTATATTCATGCTAAGATATATTGTTGAACCTGAAAAATCTGAATAGTTAGTTTCCAGGTTTGCTATCAATTGATTTTTCACTCCAAAATTATAATATTCCATACCACTCACTATAGTAGTTTGTATATCTCTCGGAGTCTTCAAAAGCGTTCGCGAAGAAATAGGCATTTTACCTCCTAGTTTATGCTTTCTAAATAGACGCAATAAAGCGGTAATTTGAGTTCCGTTTAAGGATTTTTCGATTGCTAATAATATAAACTCTTCTTTAAAGTTGAGTTCATCATCATCGTTATCTTCTCCTGAACAAAATATTCATTTTCAGAATTATTAATAACATCTGGTCGAGTAACGTAATTATTTCTTTCATAATAAACTTCTTCATTATTATCATCAATTTCAAAATATTCATTGATGGTTTCTGTAAATAAATTATTATGAATATTATGTTATTTGATATATATTTACATTATATAGTCTTGAAATAACATTTATATAATTGGATTTACATTATTTATTATATTAAATTTATTATATTAAAATGAACAATACTAAGTACTAATACCAAGGGCTTTGCTAATACCAAGGACAAGTCCTTGCTAATACTACCTCATTTATTTTGATTAGTATACGTATTTTTTATTTCGAATTACTAAAAAATAGGTTTAATAATTTAATGATAATAGACAAAGGATGATAAAAATCGTAATATGTGGGTATATCAACATATTATGATATGTATTATACTTTGTAAGTATACTGTTTATAACTTAAATGGAATCCAAAAGTAACGAAATAATTATAAATTTTGTAATATATATATTATAAAATAAAAATTGAATAAAATATTGGTTAAATTTAAAATTAAATATCATATAATTTATATTTTGGATCCTACTATTACATCACAGTTGATTTTTCGATTGTTAGTTCGATTTTGGATTAAAACACATTATATTCATATTACGGATCTATATATATTATAGATTATATAGATTATATCAACTGATATGTTATCATAGATCACATTGCTTCTCACAAAATTTATAATAAACCTTCATTTTCAAAATTATTTTCAGATTCCTGGCTCAGTACCTCTATTTCTGATTCAGAGGAATCAATGTGTGACTGGTGAATATTTTTTTGACTTTTTTTATATTTACGTATAGCTCTCATATATACTTTTCTTTTATCATTTCTTGTTTTATCATTCGGCATTATTAGATAATGTTAAATTAATTAAATAAATTAATAGGATTTAAAATTTTTAAAAACAAATATATTTGTAAACAAATTAATCATTCTAGAATGAATCATGGATTCCATGTAATTCATAAATTATATATAATCTAATAAGACTTAATTTATGTACATATGTATAAAAGAATAAATATATTTATTCTTTTATAAACTCCTTAACTAAAACAGAGTCGGTTATATTTCCTACTCTGCCTAATTTAATATTATGTTCTAATTTTTCTATATTTTTTAAGGATAAAGTTAAAATATTATTTCAAAATTAATCTTATAACTAATAATGTGGCTTTTATTCCGTTATGTTATAATATTTTACTTGGATATGGTGTATATTTTGACAAGTTGTCTTCTACTTCTTTCTCTGAAGTGTTGGATCTTATGCTGGCTTCTATATCGTCTTCTCCTATTGATCAATTACCACTATATCTTTTTCATAAGCTTTATTTTATACTAACTACATTTATTTTAAATATTATTAATATTGCTCTCCATTCTGCTATTGTATCTTCATCTTTAAAATATGCTATAATAAAACCTATTCTAAAGAAACCAGAATTGGATATTGAGTTTTTATCTAATTATAGACCAATATCTCAATTACCTTTTATAAGTAAAATACTGGAAAGAATAGTTTCCAAACAATTATTCAATTATCTAGTGCATATAGGAAATTGCATAGTCCTGAAACACTTCTTCTTTCTATTCTTGATGATTTTCTTAATAACCTTGATAAAAATTCTAATATATATGTATATACAGATTATTTTATTATATTTATCTGCTGCTTTTGATAATATTGATAATATTGTAATTAAATGTCTTGAATATATTGTAGGTATTCCTCTAGATTGGATTAAATCGTACTTATGTGAAATAACATTTTCTATAAATATTGATAAACATTATTCATCTACTTGAAAAAGGTATTACGAAGTGCCTCACAGTTCTATATTAGGGCCATTACTATTTTCTCTGTATATCTTACCTCTTACAAATATTATATCTAATTTTCCTCTATAAAATATCAATTTTTTTCTAAAAATATTCAATTGTATATTGAGCTTCCAGTAATAGCCAATTCATCTGATAATGTAGCTTTAATTGATTGTATTAATATAATAAAAAATTGGTTTTTTACAGAATAGCTTAATGTTGAATATTAATAAAACTCAACTTCTAAATATATCTAGAATATCATCATGTTTTCCTTATATCATTATTGATTCTATCATAATTATTCCTTGCAATAATGTTAAAAACCTTGGTTTTATTTTTGATGATAACCTAAATTTCTCCGATCAGATAACTAATGTGTGTAAATCAACTAATTATCATTCATAAAATACTATCAATAAGGAAATTCTTACCATTTAGAATTTCTAAAATGTTAATAGAATCATTAGTTATGTCACGTATACATTATAGTTTTTCTCTATATTATGGCATTCCTGCTTCTTCAACTTAGATAGAAGTATTAGATAATTGATAAAAGTTTTACATCGTGTACAATTATATGACAATGAATCAGTCAATTATCACTTAGTTAATTCTAAATGGTTACATATTTATCAGAGATCTACCTTCAGCTATTTTAAAACTAATTGTTAAGGCACTGCATAATCCTCTTCCGAGTTATTTGAATGACCTCCTACAATTCAGAGTTTACAAGAGAGATCTACGAAACTATTCTACTTAGCTATTACTGAATAGGAAGTATAAGCTATAAATATATGGTAAACGATCAGTATAGTGTAGCTGCAGCCGATATATGGAATGATTTAACTATCAAGAACTAATGTAAATTATACTTATTTTAAATCTAATATATATTTATTAATTCGTAAAAATAAATTGTATTATTTAATTATTTATATTCTGTTATTTTTATATTTGTTTACACAATATAGGACGTTTAACGTTTAACGTTATTTTTGTATTAATAAATATACATTCATTTATTCATTCAAAAGTTAAATAAAATGATTTCACGAGTCAGCTAATAGTTAAAAATAATAGTTTTATAAATTAATTTAAAAATTAATATAATATATATTTTCATAAGTCAAATTAAAAGTTAAAAATATAAATTTAAAAGGACAATTACAAATTTAATGGTAACTTTAATTCAATAAATATGTTGTAAAGTTCTTTTAAATAAATTGAAATTTAAAATCTTTCTTATGGAATTATCTAAGTTATTCCATAATCTAGGACCTTAGATAGATAAACAAAAATATTTCTATATATATATATATATTCATGTATTTTGTTTTGTACCGAGCGGTCGTTTTTTAATAATATTGATAATTCAATATAATTCAATCAAATAAATTGATATAATTATTAGTAATAATAACATTAATTCTTCTAATATCAATAATTGGATTTTTTAACAAATAATAATATTGAAATAGATTACAATTAATTGATTTGATTAAAATTATAGTTGATATATCTGATACAAATATCGTTGATATACAACAATTAAATAATAAAGAATATAGTGATAATAAACATACAAAATATATTATAAAATTAGGGATATTAATCTAAATTATTATATAATAAATAAAAGTTATAAAATACTAATTTATATATTCAAGAATCTTTATCGAAATATAGTAATTAACTATTTTATATCGCTCGCACTTATAACAAATCAGACAAGATAATAGCTACAATGGATTTATAAAAGTCAAATATACATAGAAACAAATAATAATAATATAAATCTAATTCTAAACGAAACACAATTAAATAATTTCATTTAATTTTAAATAAATTGATTTAATTTTTAATTTTTATAATTATTTTTAATTTTTAATCAATATATCACTTGAAAATAATACTTTTACTTATTCTAATTCTAAACACAATTCAATTATTGACTATTATAATAATGACGATTCAGATGTTAATGTTAATGTTAATGTTAATGGCACAGATGATTTCTTTTACTACGATAAATATAAATTTATGTAAATATATTCACAATACTTTTTCTATAATACATATAAATGCTATTAGCTTAGTAATTTAAATGTACGTAATCATGATCAAATTAATTTATTTTTAAATAGTATTTTGCATACATTTACCATAATTACAATTACTGAAACATGGTTAAAATATTCCAATCAGAATATTTATAATTTTTATAATTACAATCAAATTAATACTATACGATATGTAGGGGTGGTGGAGTCGCTATATTTATATTAAATAATTTATCATATACAATATTAACGACTTAAATATATCAATATCAAATTGTATTGAAATAACAACTATTTCATTGACATTTAATAATATCAACTATATTATAAGTGGTATATATAAAACGCCTACTGCAGATATAAAACAATTTTCAGATGTCATTGTAAACTCATTTTTAAAGTTGGCAAGTAATTGTAATCGTTTATAGTAGAATATATATTCAATAATAATCAATAATTTTATGTAGTGATTTTAATATTAATGTATGAGATCATAATTATAATAAACATGTAACATATTTTATTAATTCCATATACTCATTATGGTGTCATCCTTTAATAGATGAACAAACAATAGTGAATAATGATAATAATACTTTAATTGATAACTTTTTACAAATAATAATTATTCTAATAAATATAATGGAATATTAATAAGTAATAAGTAATTACTTAATGATATAAGTGTCCACATTCCTATTTTTTATTTTTGTTGATTTAAATTTAAAAAATTTTAATAACAAATAAACTATATCTAATTATAAAATTAATAAAGTTAATAATTCAACTATAATAACATTTAAAAAATTCATTATTCATCATAAATGGGATTTTTCGATGTTAAATAAATGTTGTCCTTTATATATTCCCAAAATCATAAGTAATACAATTACAAATCCATGGATAAATAATTATTTATTAAATTGTATCCACCATAAATAAATTATAATTTTTTTTAAATTTAATAAAAATGATTTTAATCATACATAATATACAAAATATAGGAATATTTTAATTTCAGTACTAAGTTATGACCAATAATTATGGTATACAAAATCTCTGTCAAATTGTTATAATAATTCCAAAAAAAATGGTCTATTTTAAATAATATAATTAAAGGAAGTACTTTTCAAATTATTTAAATACAACATTATTAGCTGAAGATTTTAATCTATATTTTAATAATGTTGGAACAAATATTGATAAGGATTTTAATTATGATTCTAGTTTTAATTCAAATTTATATAAACATTTGTTATCATCTCATAACACACATACATTTTATCTTAAACCAGTTACAAATTCCGAAATATTTTACATACAAATTCATACAAACAATAAAAATAGAATTGATATTTATAATAAAACTATCTTCATACAGAATTAAATCCTATATTATGTTCTTTATTTAATAAATCCTTTTGTGAAGGAGTATTTTCTGATTATTTTAAAATTGCTAAGGTTATACATGTACATAAAAAGGTTAATACAAATATATTAGATAATTTCAAGCCAATATTATAATTCTCAAAAATGTATGAATAATTATTTAAAAAAATACTTCTTTGTTTCATTTATAAATATATAATTTTGAATGAAAATCAATTTGGGTTCAGACAAAATTATTCAACAGAAGATGTATTATATCACGTATCAGAAACAGTATATGATGAATTAGAAAATACTAATAATTGTGCAAGTTTATCAATTGATCTATAAAAGGAGTTTGACATTTTATATCATAATATATTAATAAATAAATTATATACTATTTGTATTATAGTTTTACTTAAAGTTCTATTATTTATAGTTATTTATCAAACATATCACATTATGTAAAACTAAATGGGGCTATTTCAGATAGTGAAGACATATCATTTAGTGTTCCGCAAGGTTCGGTTTTAGAGCCTTTACTTTTTCTAATATATATTAATGATATGTCTAACATACTTAAAAATTATAAACCCATAATTTTTGCAGATGATATAAATGTAATTGTCAATAGTTAATATTTTGATATTCTGCAAACTAATACATAATGACCTTTATAGTTTAAATCAATGGCATATTTATTAATAAATTAACATTAAATATAAAAAAAAACAAATTTATAATACAACGCTCTATAATATTCGATATTCTAAATCGAAAAAGAAACTAGAATTAAAAGTGTATAATGCAATGATAAATCAGATGAATCATTTATTAGTTCCTTGGTATATTAATTGATGATAAATGTAACTGGAATTATCATTAGATAAAAACTAAGTAGATCAATTGCTATTATAAATAAACTAAAAAATAAACTAACTTTTAAAAATCATATACAAATATATCATAATATTTTTTAAAGTCACATAACTTATTGTTCATCTATTTGGGGTAGTACTTTTTAGTCTAATATTTACCAATTATAATATTTCTAAATAGGGTAATAACAAATTTGTTTTTTTTCTTTAAATCTAGATATAGATAACATTTATAAAAAATTAATAGATTATAATATATATTATATTATTATTAAATAATGATTTAAAAATTACATGATACGTTTACAAATATATTATTAAATGTTGTCGAATTTGTAAATACGAATTGGAAGATATAAATATATTATTTTATTTTATATAGAAATTTAACATTAATAATAAAACTATAGTTTTCTTTGTGATAAGCATTAACCATACATGGGCATCTATAGACATACATCTATACATATACATATCTGTAGACATACAATTGAGGTACACAGTTATTGGTCATAACGATTGTTTATCCTTTTGTATCGGCCATTGTTTTGTTAATTTTGTCAATAATATTTCATTGCTCATTTACAAAATATGTTATACTATTTTCATAATAGGGATTCATTTAATAATAAATAAATATTCAATAATTTATTATTATGTATTTGATTTGAATTCAAATTATTTATTTGAATATATAACTAAATTGAATTTGAATAACTATATTTAATTAAATGAATTCTCAATTTAAATTAAACAACAATTATGCTGATTTTTAAAATGGTGAAATCAATTATATTGCAGATTTATACAAATAGAGGTCTACAGATACAGGTATAACCATTTCTAATGTCTATGGAATAGACGCCTCTTATTATTATTATTATTATTATTATTATTATTATTATTATTATTATTATTATTATTATTATTATTATTATTATTATTATTATTATTATTATTATTATTATTATTATTATTATTATTATTATTATTATTATTATTATTATTATTATTATTATTATTATTATTATTATTATTATTATTATTATTATTATTATTATTATTATTATTATTATTATTATTATTATTATTATTATTATTATTATTATTATTATTATTATTATTATTATTATTATTATTATTATTATTATTATTATTATTATTATTATTGAATTGAATTGAATTGAATTGAATTAATTTTATTACGAATTATATTCATATAATATGAATAGGAAATAAATAAATAAATAATAAAAATAAATAAAACGCAAAACGATATCAAAACGTAAAATAAAAATATAATACTAATAAATCATTAACATAGTACGACGAATTATATGTACCGGAAAATACTTAATATAAATTTATACATAATATGCATTACACACATATATATATATATATATATACATTATAATAATAAAAATAAATAATTAATAGATAGTAAGTCTCATAATTTATAGGTAATTTTTGAAATTAATTTTGATAATACGTGATTTAAAACAGTTTAATGATTGTGAATGAACAGTTTCATAATCTAGATTATTCCACACATTTAATATACGATTATTTAGATAATTCATATGTATATTTGTACGTGATTTTGTAGCCACGAGTTTTATTCCATGGCCACGAGTACGAGAGTTTGTCTGTAGTGGATTGAGTATATTAGATAAATCGATATTGCATATATTATGAATTAGTTTATATATAATTATTAGATCTTTATGTAAGCGTCTTAATGCTAATGATTGTAAGCCAAGATAATTAAGACGTTCACTATAACTAATATATGCCAATCCACATCTTCCGAAGAGTCTTCTCGTAAATACTCGCTGAACCCTTTCTATCTTGTCAGCTAGACCATTATATCGTCTAGTTTTCAGACCAGGGTTCCATACTGTTGTCGAAAATTCTACTTTTGGACGAGCATATGTAATATATGCCTTTATAAGTGTAGTAATATCATTAGTTAAAAAACAACGGAATAAATTATTAATCGTTAAAAGAGCACCCCTACAACAATATAATATGTGCTTATCAAAATATAAATATTTATCAAATTGTATACCTAAATCTGTATGTGTATCACATGTATTAATTACCGTATTATCTATATAGTAGATTGGCATATCTATACTGTTTAATGTCATTATTGCTGTTTTATGCGAAGCGATATCGAGTTGCCAACTATTGCTCCATGATAAAAATGAATTTATCGCTATTTGCATGTGATTTCTATCAGATAAATTTTTAGATTGTAGGTGAATTTTTATGTCATCTGCAAATAGCTCAATTTTTATTTTATCAGTAAATAAATTAGTTAAATTATTAATAAAAATAATAAAAAGAATGGGTCCAATAACTGAGCCCTGTGGCACGCCTGATAATATATTTTTAAATTTAGAATATGTATAATTTATTTTGACTGATTGTTTTCTATTAGTTAAAAAACTCTCAATCCAGTTATAAATATTACCAGATATTCCAATATCTTTGATTTTAATGAGAAGTTTTCTGTGTGATACTTTATCGAAAGCCTTTTTAAAATCGAAATAAATAATATCTATAAATTTGTTATCATTAATAGCTGATGTCCATGTATTCAAGCAAGATAACAATTGTAATTCAACAGACTTACCACTTATAAAACCAAATTGCGATGGAGATAAAAGTGAATTTGTAAATAAAAATGATGTAATACTATTTGTTAACATTTTTTCAAATACCCTTGACATTATACAAGTTATTGAAATTGGCCGATAATTTTCTTTAACAGAAGGATCGCCATTTTTAAAAATAGGAGTAATAAAACTATATTTCCACATAAAGGGACATTTACCAGAATTAATTGATTTATTAAATATTATTGTTATTATTATTATTATAATTATTATTATTATTATTATTATTATTATTATTATTATTATTATTATTATTATTATTATTATTATTATTATTATTATTATTATTATTATTATTATTATTATTATTATTATTATTATTATTATTATTATTATTATTATTATTATTATTATTATTATTATTATTATTATTATTATTATTATTATTATTATTATTATTATTATTATTATTATTATTATTATTATTATTATTATTATTATTATTATTATTATTATTATTATTATTATTATTATTATTATTATTATTATTATTATTATTATTATTATTATTATTATTATTATTATTATTGAATTGAATTGAATTAATTTTATTACGAATTATATTAATATTATGAATAGTAAACAATAAATAAATAATACAAAATAAAACGCAAAACGATAACAAAACGTAAAATAAAAATATAATAATAATAAGTCATAATATAGTATGACGAATTATATGTACCGGGAAATAATTAATAAACATAGAATAAAATAAACAATATAATACACAGATTAAATACAGATATGTATTTTATGTATTTAATAAGTATATTACTTAATAATATTTTTAATTTTAGATTTGAAGATTGACAATGTTTTTGCATTGACTATATTATCATCTAGATTATTCCATACAGAGGCCACTCTATTTTTCAATACATTTCTCTGTAGGTCAATCCTAGCCTTATCTATTAATAGTATTTTAGAGTGGCCTCGAGCAATATTATTAGTTTTTATCTGAATGATTGAATATGGGTCAATATCAATCAAACCATTAATAAGTTTAAATATCATTATTAAGTCGAATCTCATTCGGCGTACATCGAGAGAATCGATATCGAGGAATTTAATTCGTTCGTCATAACTTAGATAAGGTATTTTACAACGACCAAAAAGACGCCGAGTAAAGTACTTTTGAACTTTTTCAAGTTGTCGTTTAAGTCATATATAGCCTCTCGCCTCTATACCAGGATTCCATACTGTAGATGCAAATTCTAGATGAGGTCTAGCATAGGCTATATATGCTGTTAATATTGCAGTGACATTATTAGTAATAAAGCAACGAAATATACGATTAATAACATTATATGCTTTAGCACAACACACACCAATATGTTTTTTAAAATATAGATTATCATCGATAGTTATACCTAAATCTATATATGAAGAGCAATAACTAATTCTAGCATCATTAACATAGTATGTTGGAATGGTAACTTTACCTAAAGTCAAAGAAAATGATATTTTGGCCGAATTTTCTAATTGCCATAATACTGACCAATTATAGAATTTATTAATTGCTGATTGAAGTTTATCTCTATCATTTAAATTATTATAAATTAAACTTAGTTTCGTATCATCAGCAAAAAGATTAATTGTAATATCTGTATCAATACTATCAACTAGGTCATTTATATAGATCACAAATAGCAAAGGACCAATAACAGAACCCTGGGGTACTCCAGATAAAATATTTGCAGACTCAGAGTTAGTGTTATTGATCCCAACTCTTTGTGATAAAAAGCTTTTTATCCAATCTAAAATGGGACCTACAATACCTATATTTGATAACTTCGCTATTAACTTATTATGACATACTTTATCAAATGCCTTAGCGTAATCTAGGTAAATAATATCTACGAATTTATTATTATCTAATGCTGTAATCCAATGTGTATAACACTTTAGTAATTGTGATTCTACAGATTTTCCACGTCTAAAACCAAATTGAGATTCAGAGATAATAGAATTAGTAGTTAAGTAAAAGTTAATATGCTTAACAAGTATTCGTTCAAAAACTCTAGATATAATAGAAGTTATTGAAATAGGTCTGTAATTTTCTTTATCGGTAGGATCCCCTTTTTTGAAAATAGGCACGATAAAACTTAATTTCCATTTATTAGGACATACGCCTAATGATAACGATTTATTGAATAGTAATTTTAGTGGAATTGACAGTTCATAAGAAAACATTTTAACATTATTAATATTATTATTATTATTATTATTATTATTATTATTATTATTATTATTATTATTATTATTATTATTATTATTATTATTATTATTATTATTATTATTATTATTATTATTATTATTATTATTATTATTATTATTATTATTATTATTATTATTATTATTATTATTATTATTATTATTATTATTATTATTATTATTATTATTATTATTATTATTATTATTATTATTATTATTATTATTGAATTGAATTGAATTGAATGAATATTTATTATGAATTTTTCAAGTTCGATTTAGTAATAATTAACAATATGTAGTGATAAATTCACAAAACGACAACAAAACGTAGATAGTACACATATAAAAATAACAATAGTAAATTAGAAATGTATCACATGTGCCGGTGATAAAAACAATTAATAATTAAAATTAATAATTTATAAAATTATATATATATATACTTATATATATATATATATGTATAAATAAATATTAAGTTATAATTTTTTTAATATGATTTTTAAAGGTATATAAACTATTTGCTAATACAATATGTTCATCAAGACCATTCCAAATTTTAGCTATTCGATTATTTAGTAGATTTTTTGTTACATTTAGTTTACATGTATTCATACTAATTTGCAGAGAATGGCCTCTGGTATTGTAGTTGGTCTTTTTGATATTAATAATAGATGATGTATTCATAGATACCAATCCGTTAAATAGCTTATATACCATAACAAGATCAAATCTAGTTCTTCTGATTTCTAGAGAATATAGATTTAGGTATATTAATCTTTCATTATAAGGTTTATAAGGTAAACCGCATCTCTCGATTAATCTTCTCGTAAAGAATTTTTGGACCTTCTCTAGTTTTATCTTCAGTCCTTTGAATGTCCTGGCATCTAATCCCGGATTCCAGACTGTCGACGCATATTCAAGGTGGGGTCTAGCATATGATATATATGCTTTTCTAATAGCTGGCATATTATTAGTAATGAAACAGCGAAATATACGATTGATAACACAATATGCACTTGTACAGCACACACCAATATGTTCAGAGAAATGTAATGATGGATCAAATTTGATACCAAGATCACGATACGATCTACAGTTTACTATTGAAACATTATTTATAGTATACAATGGTTTATTAGTATTACCTAATGTAAGAGCAGCTGATTTTTTTGCAGCGTTTTCTAATTGCCAAGAATTAGACCATTCATAAAATTTATCAATATTATGTTGTAATTTATATCTATGATCTATGTCATTGGATATAAAACTCAATTTAGTGTCATCCACGAAAAGATTAATGGATATATCTTTATCAATCACTTCGACTAAATCATTGATATATATTAGAAAGAGTAAAGGCCCTATTACAGATCCTTGTGGAACACCAGATATTAGTTTAACTGTATCAGACATTTGATTGTTAACTCTTACTCTTTGAGATCTACCAGATAGAAAACTACTTATCCAAGAATGTATGTTACCACATATACCTAAATTAGTTAATTTGACAAGTAATTTACTATGAGAGACCTTATCAAAAGCTTTAGCATAGTCAATATATATGATATCAATAAAACTGCCTTTATCAATTGCAGTAATCCATTTAGTATAACAATTTAATAGTTGCAGTTCAACAGATTTTTTATGACGGAATCCAAATTGAGAATCAGTAATTAATGAGTTACGTTCTAGATAAAAATTAATTTCCTCAACTAATATACGCTCGAATACTCTAGACATAATTGAGGTAATTGAAATCGGCCTATAGTTTTCTCTATTTGAAGGGTCACCTTTTTTGAATATCGGAACTATATAACTTACTTTCCACATGTCAGGACATACACCAGCTGATAAAGTTTTATTAAATAATATCGTAAGTGGAATAGATAGTTCATATGAGAATTGTTTGAAAAATATTGAAGGGATATTATCTGGTGGCATGATAGTGAGAGATTTATTAGATGCTTTCTTATGTTATGCCTATAGAATAAAAAGTTATTTATAGTTGAATTATGTTTAGGTGGAGATAAATGAGGAATATTATCATTATCATTAATAAATACAGAAGAAAATTGATTATTGAGTATATTAGATTTAACTGTATCTGAAAAAATATATGTATTATCGTCTGATTTAATGGGACCTATAGTGGAAAAAGAGGAACATCTTGAATTAATATAATTATAAAATCGTGATTTGTCATTAGATGATAAAATTAATTTTTCTCTATCGATAGTTAATTTTTTAATGTTATAATCTAATAATTTTTTAATATTTTTCCAATTTATAAAATTATTATGTGAATCTAATCTAGTTTTATAATATTTTAAACATTTTACTTTTAAACGTAGAATATATTTTGGATACGTTTTTTTATTTTTGATATGTTTATAAGCTGGAACATTATCATTAATAATATTATATAAAGTATTATAAAAAATATTAAACATATTATTAATATCTGTTGAATTAGATAATAATAAATTCCAATCAATAGAAGAAAGGGATTGATGTATACTATATAAATTAGACTTTCTAAAATTTAGCCCAACTTTTTGATTTATTTTTAAATTAGCTTGGAAAGGTAGAGAAAATGAAAATGATATATGGTCACTAATATATTTACCAAATCCAAAAGGGGGACATTCATTAATTTTCGAAATAATCATAGGATTATTGGTTAGTAATAAATCCAGCAAATTATTATTACGAGTTGGAAAAGTAATTAATTGAATGAGTGAGTTTTGACATAGACTATTTTCAAATTCGCAATATGTTGATGGGTAATTAGGAAATGTATTATCATTCCAATTATAAAGAGGTAAGTTGAAATCTCCTACAATAATAGTAGGTGAAATTTTATCACATAGTGCAAATAAAAATTTACAAATCGATTTATGAGTGTTAAAATCAGTTGAAGGTGGACGATAAATACAAGATAATCTTATATTTTTAGTAGAATGTAGTACAAGAGTAATATGCTCAATATTATTAAAATTATTGAAATATAATTATATTGGATTTAAATTAGATTTGCAGATTATCGCTACACCACCTTAATGAGATTTCCTATCATTACGATATATTTTATAGTTAGTATTACCAAAAAGGAGTAAAGCATCAGTATCAACATTTGTTAGAAATGTTTCAACAAGACAAACAATATCATACATGTTAGAACTAAGAATTAACTCTAAATAAGGTAGTTTGTTTCTAACACTGCGACAATTTGAAAACATAACTTTTAAATTAGATGAATTTGATAGTCAGGTTGAATTGTCATTAGAAGAAAAAGATTTTTGATATGTTATAAACGATGTGGACCACTTCTCATAATCAACTTCGGGAATTTTTGAATGCCAGTCAATCTTATAATCTACTTGTCAATCTTATTATTATTATTATTATTATTATTATTATTATTATTATTATTATTATTATTATTATTATTATTATTATTATTGAATTGAATTGAATTGAATGAATATTTATTATGAATTTTTCAAGTTCGATTTAGTAATAATTAACAATATGTAGTGATAAATTCACAAAACGACAACAAAACGTAAACAGTACACATATAAAAATAACAATAGTAAATTAGAAACGTATTACATGTGCCGGTGATAAAAACAATTAATAATTAAAATTAATAATTTATAAAATTATATATATATACATATATATATATATGTATAAATAAATATTAAGTTATACTTTTTTTAATATGATTTTTAAAGGTATATAAACTATTTGCTAATACAATATGTTCATCAAGACCATTCCAAATGTTAGCTATTCGATTATTTAGTAGATTATTTGTTACATTTAGTTTACATGTATTCATACTAAATTGCAGAGAATGGCCTCTGGTATTGTAGTTGGTCTTTTTGATATTAATAATAGATGATGTATTCATAGATACCAATCCGTTAAATAGTTTATATACCATAACAAGATCAAATCTAGTTCTTCTGATTTCTAGAGAATCTAGATTTAGGTATATTAATCTTTCATTATAAGGTTTATAAGGTAAACCGCATCTCTCGATTAATCTTCTCGTAAATAATTTTTGGACCTTCTCTAGTGTTATCTTCAGTCCTTTGAATGTCCTGGCATCTAGTCCCGGATTCCAGACTGTCGACGCATATTCAAGGTGGGGTCTAGCATATGATATATATGCTTTTCTAATAGCTGGCATATTATTAGTAATGAAACAGCGAAATATACGATTGATAACACAATATGCACTTGTACAGCACACACCAATATGTTCAGAGAAATGTAATGATGGATCAAATTTGATACCAAGATCACGATACGATCTACAGTTTACTATTGAAACATTATTTATAGTATACAATGGTTTATTAGTATTACCTAATGTAAGAGCAGCTGATTTTTTTGCAGCGTTTTCTAATTGCCAAGAATTAGACCATTCATAAAAGTTATCAATATTATGTTGTAATTTATATCTATGATCTATGTCATTAGATATAAAACTCAATTTAGTGTCATCCGCGAAAAGATTAATGGATATATCTTTATCAATCACTTCGACTAAATCATTGATATATATTAGAAAGAGTAAAGGCCCTATTACAGATCCTTGTAGAACACCAGATATTATTTTAACTGTATCATACATTTGATTGTTAACTCTTACTCTTTGAGATCTACCAGATAGAAAACTACTTATCCAAGAATGTATGTTACCACATATACCTAAATTAGTTAATTTGACAATTAATTTACTATGAGAGACCTTATCAAAAGCTTTAGCATAGTCAAGATATATGATATCAATAAAACTGCCTTTATCAATTGCAGTAATCAATTTAGTATAACAATTTAATAGTTGCAGTTCAACAGATTTTTTATGACGGAATGCAAATTGAGAATCAGAAATTAATGAGTTACGTTCTAGATAAAAATTAATTTCCTCAACTAATATACTTATTATTATTATTATTATTATTATTATTATTATTATTATTATTATTATTATTATTATTATTATTATTATTATTATTATTATTATTATTATTATTATTATTATTATTATTATTATTATTATTATTATTATTATTATTATTATTATTATTATTATTATTATTATTATTATTATTATTATTATTATTATTATTATTATTATTATTATTATTATTATTATTATTACTATTATTATTATTATTGAATTGAATTGAATTGAATTGAATTTTATTCATGATAATTCATAAATATAAATATTAAAGTATACAGTAAACATTTAAATTAACAATAGGAAATAAGTAATTTAATAAAATTAATATATATAAAATAATATCTTATATAAAGATATTGAATTTACGAATTACATGGAACGGTTACATGCTATAAGATAATGAAAATGACAATAAATTAAGTGATAGATCGCATAATAGATAAGTATCTATTAAAATTAATTTTTTTTATACGGGATTTGAAACAGTTCAAAGATGGAGAATGAACTGTTTCATAATCAAGATTGTTCCATATATTTATGATACGATTATTTAGGTAATTCATGTGAACATTTGTTCGTGACTTACTAGCCAGGATTTTTAAGTCATGGCCACGTGTTCTAGAATTTGTCTTGGTAACATATAATATATCAGATTAATCAACCTTGCATAGATTATTTACTAGCTTAAATATCATAATCAGGTCTTTGTGCATACGTCGTAGTTCAAGAGATTTGATTCCAAGGTATTTTAGACGTTCATTATAAGTAGTATATTGTAGTCTGCAAGTACCAAATAACCTCCTTGTGAACAATCTCTGAACACGTTCGAGCTTGTCGGTTAGTCCATTGTAACGTATTGCTTTAAGACCAGGATTCCAAACAGTTGTGGCAAACTCTAATTTAGGCCGAGCATATGTAATATAAGCTTTTAAAAGCATTGAAACATCGCTGGTTATAAAGTATCTAAATAAATTATTAATAGTCATTAGAGCACCTCTACAACACTCTATTATATGCTTATCAAAATACAAATAATTATCAAATATTATACCTAGATCTTTATTTGATATACAGTTATTAATAAGTTTACTTTCTATATAATATGTTGGTATTACACTACTATTTAATGACATTAGATTAGTTTTATTTGGTGCTATATCAAGTTGCCAGTTTTTGCTCCATGATAGAAATTGATTAAATGCTAATTGCATCAGTTGTCTATCCGATATAGTATTTGATTGTAGATGTATTTTGGTATCATCTGCAAATAAATCTATTTTAATTTTTTCAGTGAATAGATTAGTAATATCATTGATGAAGATTATGAACAGTAATGGTCCAATAACTGAGCCTTGGGGCACACCTGATAGTACATTTTTGAATTTGGAATATGAGTGATTTACTTTTACAGATTGTTTCCTATTGGTTAGGAAACATTCAATCCATTTTAATATATTACCTGCTATACCTATATCTTTTAATTTTATTAAAAGTTTTATATGCGAGACTTTATCAAACGCTTTTTTGAAATAAAAATATACAATATCAATATATTTGTTATCATTTATGGCAGAAGTCCATTTATTTAGGCACGCCAATAATTGTTATCTCTACTGACTTGCCACTCATAAAACCAAATTGATGTTTTGATAAAAGTGAGTTTTTCAGTAGAAATAATTTAATGTGTTTTGTAATTAATCGTTCAAATACTCTAGATATAATACTAGTTATAGAAATTGGTCTATAGTTTTCTTTTCTAGAGGGATCACCTTTCTTAAAAATCGGTGTTATAAAACTATGTTTCCATTTCAAGGGACATGAACCAAATTCAATTGATTTGTTGAATATGATAGATAATGGTAATGATAAGTCATATGAGAATTTTTGTAGAATATAAGATGGTATTTCATCTGGCGGAATTGTACATGAATTAGAAAGTTTACATAAGCATATTCTAACCATTTCTCTAGTGAATATAATATCATTTATAGTATTTTCTGTTTTTAGTGTATGATCTGGAATTATACCATTATCATTTGTAAATACTGATGTGAATTGATCATTCAGTAGTACAGATTTATCATAATTAATCGACGCATATGAATTATCATCTTTAATTAATGGAGATATCCCATTGTGAGATGAACATCTCGAATTTACATATTTATAGAACAAAGATTTATTATTAGAATTATTAACCTTGTACTCTCTCTGCAAGACATAATTGTGAATATTAGAATGTAGAAGTGATTGTGAGTCTCTCCATTTATTATTATGAATAGTTGATATATTCCTATTTTTAAAATTTCTTAAACATTTTGATTGAACAGAGTGTATATATTTGGGGTATTTATGTGAATTGGTAGATAATTTTGACATTGTAACGGTTTTACTAAATATATCTAACATAGTTGAGTAAAAGATATTTATAGTTTCATCGATATCTTTACCATATGATAATATATTTTCCCATTGTATATTTTTTAATAATGAATACATTAAAATAAAATTTGCTTTTTTAAAATTTGGTAGTATTGGGTTTGTGGAATTTGTGGACATGGATAGAATGTTGAAAGAAAAAGAAAAATGATCGCTAATATGTTTATTTATACCAAATTTAGGTTCTTTGGAAATATTGGATAATAAAAGTGAATCATTGGTCAAAAGTAAGTCGAGTATATTATTTAGTCTAGTTGGAAAATTTATATATTGTAAAAGAGAATTATCTGTGATGCATTCAATAAACTTATTATAACACATTGGGTAGTTTGGACAAGATACAGTATCCCAATTAATTAAGGGTAAATTAAAGTCTCCTAATAATATACTAGGATAGTGAATATTACATAAATATGATATTAAATCACATATTCCCGGGTGATTAGCTATATCTGTTGATGGTGGTCTATAAATACAAATTATTCTTGTTTTTTGTGTGTTACTAAAATCAATATCTAAAAATATGTATTCTATATTAAGATGCGTAGAATAAAATATTCTAATAGGGTTTAAATAATTTTTACAGATTATAAGTACACCTCCTGCATGAATATTTCTGTCTAGTCTAAATAATGTGTACCCTTTACTATTGAAAAGCAATAGTGCACTAACATCACTTAAATTTAAATAAGTTTCGACCAAGCAGATCAAAGAATATTTATCGCAGGTTAATAACATTTCTAAATAAGATAATTTATTCCTAATACTATTACAGTTAGAGAAATATACTCTGTTTTTGTATGTCAAATGATTATTATTATATATATTATGTCATTCATTTGTAGTACTTTTAGCACCTATATTAATGTTTGAATACCTAGTTTGTGTTGTAAAAGATTTTTGATAATCAATAAAAGAATCTGCCCAGTTTGAAAAATCTTTTTCAGATACTATATTGCGCAAGTCTATTTTATTATTTTTTAATTCGTGAATTTCATATTTAAATGAGTAATTATTAAAAACACATTTAAGTATGGTATTTGATTTTATAAGATTCGCCTTAATGGCATGTCTTAAAACTTTCTACTTCTCTAATTCAGAACTAGGTAAAGATATCCTAATAAATACATTATTAAATATTTTAGATTCTTTCATTTTAATTTTAGAATTCAAAATTTTATTTTTATTTAGACTAGTATCAAACTGTAATATTATTTTAGATGAATTAAAATTAAATCTCGGAGATATAGTATCTATAGATTCACTATAGTGATATATTAAATATGTTTGATATTGAATTAGAAAAAATAGATAGATATTCTGTGTCATCCTTACAATCAGATATTTCAGGAATATTTTTGAACACTAAGGAAAGGTCATCATTCGATTCAATTATGTTAACTTGTGAATTTATTGATGATATTGAACTATTGAACTATATTATTATTATTATTATTATTATTATTATTATTATTATTATTATTATTATTATTATTATTATTATTATTATTATTATTATTATTATTATTATTATTATTATTATTATTATTATTATTATTATTATTATTATTATTATTATTATTATTATTATTATTATTATTATTATTATTATTATTATTATTATTATTATTATTATTATTATTATTATTATTATTATTATTATTAGTATTATTATTATTATTATTATTATTATTATTATTATTATTATTATTATTATTATTATTATTATTGTTATTATTATTATTATTATTATTATTATTATTATTATTATTATTATTATTATTATTATTATTATTATTATTATTATTATTATTATTATTATTATTATTATTATTATTATTATTATTATTATTATTATTATTATTATTATTATTATTATTATTATTATTATTATTATTATTATTATTATTATTATTATTATTATTATTATTATTATTATTATTATTATTATTATTATTATTATTATTATTATTATTATTATTATTATTATTATATGTAGATGTTAACATCATGGTATACACATATACCATATCATACCTGTATATGAATAATTATATATAAGCAAATCCTATCGATAGAAGTATCCATAAATATATATATATATTTATACAATGGGCACTTAAGCTATTACGTCACATTAGTTGGTCTATTAATAACTATTAATGAGTTCAATAGAAAAGCTAATTTATATCCTGGCTGTGTATCAATTGTATTGCTTTTTTATAATCCAAAGATCGTATTCATATATTATATAATAGTAGTAACCTATTTTTTAAATGTAATAAAGTTACATATATATATCGTATACCTACATATATACATATATATATATATATATATATATATATATATATATATATATATATATATATATATATATTATATATATATATATAAATTATAAAATTATATAAATATTTACACTCTTAAAACTTAAATAATAAATCATTATTGTAATAGGTATTTGATAAAATAAAATATTATATAGAATCTATTTAAATACTATATTTAGAATTCATATTTATATATATATGTTGCATATATATATATATATATATATAAATATATATATATATATATATATATATATATATATATATATATTCAATAGAAGCCGGTTGTATCGACACCTCAGGAGCATTACAAAATATGTTGATACAGACGTATGTCGTTACGTACGATAAGGGCGTGGTTAATTTAAAGTTAAGCCCACTTAGAAGAATTTATATTTCTATTATAAAAGATAAAATATATACCCAGATATATACTATAGTATATATTTTTTGTATTTTTGGTATACCCTTGATTTGAACCATATCGCTATATATATATATATATACCCAAATCAAGGGTATACCAAAAATACCCAAAATATATACTATAGTATATATCCGGGTATATATTTTATCTTTTATCTTTTATATATATATATATATATATATATATATATATATATATATATATATATATACTAGGTGGCCGGGGCCCGGCTTCGCCCGTGTTCGCTCGTAATGTTCACTTGGTGATGTAATGAACTCGGGAAGTGATGCAGCTAAAAAAACCCACCAATATTAAAACTTAATCCAATCTAACCACAATAGTGAAAATAATTAACACACACAATATCAATGACCACATACACAAACATATCAATATACTTTTATAGGCTCACTCGGGAAGTAATGCAGCTAAAAAAAACCTACACAAATTAAAACTTAACCCAACCTAACCACAACTGTGAAAATAACAATATAAATAAATATGCTTTTATAGGCTCACTCGGGAAGTAATGCAGCTAAAAAAAACCTACACAAATTAAAACTTAACCCAACCTAACCACAACTGTGAAAATAACAATATATATACCCAAATCAAGGGTATACCAAAAATACTCAAAATATATACTATAGTATATATCCGGGTATATATTTTATCTTTTATCTTTTATATATATATAACCATTAAAATAATTTAAAAGTATGTATTTCATAAATTAATTTAAATACAAGTATGAATATAATATATTTTATTTTGTTGTTGATAATTAAGCACAATAATTAATAATATTACGAATTAATAATATTATTAACTTTGATGTACGACAACTTTAACACGTTATTTAATAGTGGATAACTTCTTACATAAATGTCAAGCGTATCGATAATATTGATAGATATATTATATATATATATATATATATATATATATATATATATATATATATATATATATTATTTATTATATGGCTATCAACCGATAAAACAAATATATAACCTTCCAATTTGGTGTGATGTTAATAAAAGAAAAATATTATCTGTCCATAATCAATAATGAATACAAATATGCACTATACATTCGCCGAGTATATTCATTGTTGTGATATCGTGTGGTTGTACATTATTAATTGCAATTAAAGAACGGTGGTCAAGTTGCAAGTTGGTCATTGTACTTCTCAATAGTATATATATATACTCGAGTATGTGCGTGTTTAAATAGTGTTAGTCCACACCATACTATATTATAATATAATAGTAATACACCACAATAATATATGTATACATAGAGTCGTTCTTGGTAACTAATTTAACACCGTATATAGTTTATTAATACGTTCAGCTATCTATGTAGATTATATTCACACTATTCTAAAAGAGTATAATATTTCGATACGCGTGATGCAAAATTCTATATATAGTAACATGTTGTCGATAAAGATGATTCATCTATACGTGTGATATGCTGTGGCATGTATTAGTTGGTAATTATAACGAACATATTTTAAATTGTCGTTAGAACCGAGTTGTCGATATATCAAGTGTATACTCTTGTCTGTCGATATAGCTATAGCTATAGATATATCGTATATTGTATATATATATATAAAATGTTAAATAATACATTAATAGTAATATATATTATTAGTTATTAATTGTATAATTAATTTATACTTTAAAGTTATTTTACATATTTAATAGCAACATTAATATACTATACTTTAAATCTAGTTTTATGAGTATTTTGATTTCGCGTTAGGTACATTAATAAGCGTTCGTTTTTATTTTTTTCAACCATTATTTACATTAAAATATTAAAATATAATTCATTATAATTAACAAATATATCATTATATTTAAAATGGTTTATAAGTATATAGTAATTACTTTGCTTAAGCATTATAATATAATATCTCATTCAAAAGTAACATATTAATACGTGCCTTATTTATTCATTACAATCAAATATAGTATACATTATTATGTAATATTGATTACACACAACATTTCAGAAGTTTATTTTTAACTTTGTTTACACGTGTTAGAAGGTCTAGAATATTCACTCTTTTGAACCGTTAGCTAAATATGTATATAATTGTCAGAGTTTATTAAAACTGCCTGTGTGGCTCAGTGGCTAAGGCGTCAGACACACAATCAGTAGGACACGGGTTCGACACTGGTCCGGAGCATTAATTAATTTTATAAAATGGGTCATAAAATATTATTTAGAAGTGATCTTATATAATGGTGTATAAATAAATGATCGGCTCTCGTTAAAATCATGGATGCCTTAACATGAGAGCGGCTTCGAAGGGACATTAGAGCCATATATATATGGTTATAAGTGAACACTTTATCTAAGTTCCTGGATGGGAAGAAAGGACCCCACCAAATAAAAATAACAATAACAATAACAATATAATATACAGTAGATATTATTTAGATAGTTTGAACATATAGGTATATTACTTTGATTCACTTAAAATAACAATTAAATTTCGTTGACCAAATACGGTTAAAACGGTGGAATATTCCAAACATTATACATTGTGTACAAAAAGTTCCGAAATATAAACTTCTACAGTTATATGTGTAATACATATTAAATAATAATGTGTAGCATGTGTTGTGTGTTTATTGTGCACTCATTGGCTACATATAGTTATTTTGAACGATATTGTATACAATATTTTAAATATAAGGAATTATACTTTAATATTTTAAGGAGTAAAGTTTAAAATAATTATTTAAAAAAAATTAAAACGTTAAACATTAAATTATACTTCTTTAAATTATATATATATTTACAATAATGTATATATATTTACATAATAGTATATAATATATATATAGATAATATTCATATTAACATTTTAAATTTATTATATTATATATGTTAACTTAATTAAAATTGTATAGTAAATGTCATTCATATAATTATAAATAAAATAATATAAAAGGTATTTGTTCATATTTATTTTTTTAAAAAATATACAATAAATAATATACATTACACATTTTCGACTTGTGTATTTAAGTGATACGAAATATATTTTAAACTATCAACACAAAATATATAATAGGTTTATAGTTAGTGTGTTCTAGAAATGTGTACTAGTTTTCACTATAGTTTACATATAGCAAGCCAACAAGGGTATTCAGGGTATCAAGGTGTCTGCTCTGGTACAGTGACCTTAAATGATGTTTACGTTTTCACTTTATCATATAGATATCTGGTTTATCGAGTGTTAACTACACACAAAATCACATGAAACAATAATAAGTATACTTATACATATATGTAATGAAAAAAATAATGAAGGTTTACACATGCCAGAAATAGTATTGACTAATACAAATATGTAATACTAATTTTTTAAGGCTGATAATACAAAATAGTAATGTTATGCAATACTATGTATAACATTATATTGAAAACCTTAACAATTATAATATATACATTTAAATACATTAACGATATTGTAGTACGTGAAGCTAATGTATGAATCCTGTTTAAGTGTTTAAGTGATGTTCTTAAGTGTTAACACTATACTTAAATAATTAATTAGATATATTTGTGTATGCACATACATGTGTATATATAGTATATATATATATATATATAGTATATATTATATACGTATTAACCTATTTTATAATAACCATATATCATAAAATAATACTATATTGTAAACAATTAAAATATTCGACGCTAATATATTAGCATCTATGCTATTCGATATATTAAGATATACTATTATAATTAACACTACACTGTTAATACATAAATACGTAATAATTATTTTAATAACATATGTACATTCTATAAATATTAATAACGATTATGGTTATTATATATCACACTTTAATGAACTTCTTGTCCTCGTTATCCTCCTCGCATCCTAACTTCCTACTTTACTTCCTCCTCTTTAATGTCATCATCCCCCTTCTCCTCCTCCTCGATTTACTCGATATCCAGTCCCCCCCACAACACCACCGCTACCCCCTCTTCTTCACACCTCTACCCTCTTACCTACCACACATAACCTAGCGGCGAGGACCACCCACGAGCATGTTCACGCCCCGCACACGTCGTACCGTGGGCGGTGCGTTACCTACCCCTACAGCACCCCAAAAGCACCCCTATTCTATTAGCGATTAACGGCGCGCATCGATACCCCCGAGCCGCCGCCGCCATTGTTATCGCCTCTATTGTGGTATGCGCATGCGCTCTTATGAGTAATCGACATCTTTTATGGATATTGATTGTTCGCGCGTTCCGGCTTCGTTCATGATTCGCCGTTTTTGCGATTTATTTTACGTTCGATCAAAAGTTGCCGTGTTAAACGTTGAAACGATTAGTAACTTTATGTACGTATGTATATATACAGGTATATATATATATATATATATAGGTATTGATAATATGTATACGTGATATGATGTGTGAATGCAACATATATATATATAAATATGAATTCTAAATATAGTATTTATATAGATTCTATATAATATTTTATTTTATCATATACCTATTACAATAATGATTTATTATTTAAGTTTTAAGAGTGTAAATATTTATATAATTTTATAATTTATATATATATATATATAATATATATATATATATATATATATATATATGTATATATGTAGGTATACGATATATATATATGTAACTTTATTACATTTAAAAAATAGGTTACTACTATTATATAATATATGAATACGATCTTTGGATTATAAAAAAGCAATACAATTGATACACAGCCATAAATTAGATTTTCTATTGAACTCATTAATAGTTATTAATAGACCAACTAATGTGACGTAATAGCTTAAGTGCCCATTGTATAAATATATATATATTTATGGATACTTCTATCGATAGGATTTGCTTATATATAATTATTCATATACAGGTATGATATGGTATACGTGTATACCATGATAATAATAATAATAATAATAATAATAATAATAATAATAATAATAATAATAATAATAATAATAATAATAATAATAATAATAATAATAATAATAATAATAATAATAATAATAATAATAATAATAATAATAATAATAATAATAATAATAATAATAATAATAATAATAATAATAATAATAATAATAATAATAATAATAATAATAATAATAATAATAATAATAATAATAATAATAATAATAATAATAATAATAATAATAATAATAATAATAATAATAATAATAATAATAATAATAATAATAATAATAATAATAATACTAATAATACTAATAATAATAATAATAATAATAATAATAATAATAATAATAATAATAATAATAATAATAATAATAATAATAATAATAATAATAATAATAATAATAATAATAATAATAATAATAATAATAATAATAATAATAATAATAATAATAATAATAATAATAATAATAATAATAATAATAATAATAATATTTTTCTTATGACTGGCCGTAAAGAAAATTCACTATAGATACCCAATTTGTGCTAGAGTGAAGAATGACGGAAAGTTATTGGATTTGGGAGATTATTGGGAAGATGGGAGAACTTAATCGAAAATAGACGGACATGTAAATATATATGTAACGGATGTAAAGGTATATAGGGAAAGAGGAACAAAGTTGTGATGATATTTAGGTCGGCTGTTAAGTGGTACTACACAATAGAGTAGTGGTCAGGAAGAAATTAGAAAATATTAGGAGAGAGCATAGTTGAAGAGTAGTGGGAATATTAAAGTATATACCTGCATATATGTAAAACGAGGTGATAATAAGAGTTTAGTAAATAAATAATAAATAATAATAAAATAACGCCACTTTTTATCATGAATAAAAAATATAGTAAAATAAAATATAATTTTCGAACACTGTGTGGTAATTGTTATTCTAGGCGGGGTTGATGTTATATCGTACGCATGATATAAGTGAGTAAGCAAACATTAGCGAATGCATATAGCGAAGCGTGTCGCGAGTCGCGTATAACGTAGATACACTGCGTACGGCGTGTGATGCAGTGATGCGGAACGACACTGTATGTAGTGATGCGGAACGATACCGTATTCTAGACAGTATTAATTACCCATATATGGGTAATAACAAATAACATTTGATATATCGAATTTTATTTGTCAAGTTTAAGCATCGCTGATTCCTAATAAAGAAACTGTGAACATACGGCGTAAAGGTATCATATATGATTATAATCGGAAAGAATTCTTCGAGGCATTCGGGAAAACTCCTCCAAGACGATATCATTTATTCCTATCTAGGTTAAATAATGATGTTACCGCTGACGATATTACATCGTATATATGTAAAGAATTTGATGTTACATCTAAAGAATGTTCAGTGGAGAAAATCATTACTTCTCACCAATTTGTCTCTTCATTTAAGGTAAGTCTGATGATTAACAATGTCCAAGATGTATATAACTGTGAAAGATAGCCTAGTTGTATTTTAATTAAACGTTTTTTTAATAAAGCTAATCATGACAATAATGTTAATGTTAACAGTAATCTATAATAATGGATTTACATAATAAATTAAATTTATTGTCCTTAAACTGCAATGGTTTCAAGAACAAGGCTAATATTATTTTAGATACTTATCCTAATATTGATTTATTTTGTTTTCAGGAACACTTGCTTTCCTCTGAGGAATGTTCTATGTTCAATACCAATAATAATAATAGTTATAGTGATTATGGTAATGCTTCTTTTGATAACACAAAATTGAGAACCGGCAGACCTTTTGGTGGTGTTGGTTTTATGTGGAAAAAGGGAATAGATAGATATATAAGTATTATGCAATCTGAATATGATTGGCTTATATGTATTAAAGTATTCGATTTCTACATTATTAATATATATCTACCGTATGAGAGTCCTAATAATATTAGTTTATTTGAAAGTCATCTCGTTCAACTGTTATTATATTGTGAATTCTTAAATTCATCTAATTATTGTATAGTAGGAGATTGTAATGCTAATATTTCTAATCCTGATTCATACTTTATAAAGTACTATAAAAGTACTATAGTAATACTTTAATTAAATATTGTGCGGATAACAATAATATTATGTCAGATAAATCATTACTAGATTCTGATAGCTATACTTGTGTTAGTTCGGCGTGGAAAACATTTTCATGGTTAGATCACTTATTATCCACTTATGATATGCATTCATCCATTTTAGATATTAAAATTGATTATTCCTTTATATTATTAGATCATCATCCATTAGTTTTTATCATAAATCAGAATACTATTCCTAGCTCAATTAGCTATAATAATAGTATTATTCATAAAAAAATCAATGGAATAGACTTGATATATCATAAGATATTATATTTTATATTTTATATATCATATTATAAGAAACAAATTTTGAAATATAATATTGATACTAAGTTTAACTTAGGAAAATTAATTAATGATATATATTCTTTTGATAGTAATATTAATTATTCTGATTACTTATATAATTCTTTATTGAGTATTCTTGTATATTGTTCTAACGATATATATTCAGTAGCTAATAAATGTAAATATGCATGTATGGAGTGGAATAATAATGTACATGAGAAACATGTTATTGCTAGATCTTACTATTTAACTTGGAAATGTAATAACAAATCCTTGGCTGGAATATGCTATGATAATATGGTTAATTCGAGAAAAAAATTTCAAATACGAATTGCGACGTAGTAAATTGATATCTAATCGATCAGAATCTAATAAGATTGCATTAAAATTAATTAAAAATCGTAATAATTTTTGGAAGGTGATTTCAAACAATCTGAAGAAAAAAAACTCTTCCGCACCATATAACATTGAAAATGAATATGGTATAGTTAATATTACTAAATTCTGGTATAATTATTTTAATAATTTATTTAACAGTACTACTGATATACATTATCCTTACAATACTATTAATATTAATGACATTGAATATACTAACTATGCTGAAATTTCATCTATAATTAAATCAATTAAAGGAGGTAAAGCTATAGGCCCTGATGGAATATCTATAGAACATATTTCTCACGCGAATAGTTTTGTAATTGAATTAATAGTGCTACTAATTAATAATATGTTGCGGCATTCGTATTTCCCGAAGAAGCTAATTTTATCTTATATTTTACCTATAGTTAAAAATAAAAATAAAAGGTCGAATGATTCCACTAATTATCGGCCTATATGTATATCTAATATTATCTGTAAGATAATTGAAAAGGTGATACATAATATAATATCTTCATTATTAATTACTATGGATAATCAATTTGGCTTTTAAAAAAATCTTGGTACTGAAATGTGTGTGTTTGCCCTTAAGCAATATTTAACAGATTATAATAATAAGAACACTAATATGTTCATAGCATTTTTAGATGCTTCCAAAGCTTTTGATACAATTAATCATAACATTTTATTTCAAAGATTAAAAGATA
>OZ025240.1:84824536-84954536 GCA_964019155.1 Osedax fenrisi | reverse complement strand
CATGATTACGCCAATAATATATAACATGATTAAACATATTTAGGAATAGCATGAGATATATCAAGTATACTTTAATAATATCAATATTATTTTATGAATTATAATACACATACATATATATATATATATATAGTTACATTTTTATTACCAGTTTAATATTTACATTTAAAACGTAAATTTACACGTCGCGCGTGCATATATGGAATACGGAATATAGTCCGATAGTTTCTGTTATTCATTAGAATTGATTCGTGAAATATCTGTATTATCTTGAGACAAATCAATACAGATACGATTATAAAAAATGATTGACAGCTATCGAAATCTAAAAATATTCGTACGCGAATTCAACAGTATTTCATAACGAACTTATATAGTGATGCTGTTATGCCGTATATGTTTTATTTCGACCTTTGAACTATCTTGTGTATACAAATAAATACATATGATATAGTTTTAGAGCTATTATAGTATATATATATTATATTATGTACTTTGAATTACCATATTATGATTATTATAAAATTCTAACATGTATACAAATAAAATACACTCACAAATGTTCTAAAATATATTTACATTATATACTTATATATATATATATATTGATAATAGTATACTATATAAATATAGTCAGCTAAATAGTAATATATAATACACACCTCTATAATAATGTATTGAAATTATATGATTATTAACAACATATATAATTATTAATATATATATGTATATATAGGTATAATATTCTTTGTGTATATATATATATATATATATTATAATATGTATAT
The DNA here is from genome assembly GCA_964019155.1 of Osedax fenrisi. Classification (NCBI taxonomy): domain Eukaryota; kingdom Metazoa; phylum Annelida; class Polychaeta; order Sabellida; family Siboglinidae; genus Osedax; species Osedax fenrisi. The sequence goes on along the minus strand of OZ025240.1, from coordinate 84,953,748 downwards.
TATAAATCATATATATATATATATATACAGTACTATATCTACATTTGATATATTCTATATCTAATAATTATCTGGTCCCTTACAATACCTGGATTTGGCTTGAATTACATTCGCACACGCACTATATTAATAATGGGGTATAATAGATTACTATCTAAAGGGTGTACTTATGTACCATGCAAGGTAGAGAACCCTGGTTTAACATGTCATATAGGTTCATTCATGTTTATATTAACTTACTGTAATAGTAGTAGTAGTAGTAGTAGTAGTAGTAGTAGTAGTAGTAGTAGTAGTAGTAGTAGTAGTAGTAGTAGTAGTAGTAGTAGTAGTAGTAGTAGTAGTAGTAGTAGTAGTAGTAGTAGTAGTAGTAGTAGTAGTAGTAGTAGTAGTAGTAGTAGTAGTAGTAGTAGTAGTAGTAGTAGTAGTAGTAGTAGTAGTAGTAGTAGTAGTAGTAGTAGTAGTAGTAGTAGTAGTAGTAGTAGTAGTAGTAGTAGTAGTAGTAGTAGTAGTAGTAGTAGTAGTAGTAGTAGTAGTAGTAGTAGTAGTAGTAGTAGTAGTAGTAGTAGTAGTAGTAGTAGTAGTAGTAGTAGTAGTAGTAGTAGTAGTAGTAGTAGTAGTAGTAGTAGTAGTAGTAGTAGTAGTAGTAGTAGTAGTAGTAGTAGTAGTAGTAGTAGTAGTAGTAGTAGTAGTAGTAGTAGTAGTAGTAGTAGTAGTAGTAGTAGTAGTAGTAGTAGTAGTAGTAGTAGTAGTAGTAGTAGTAGTAGTAGTAGTAGTAGTAGTAGTAGTAGTAGTAGTAGTAGTAGTAGTAGTAGTAGTAGTAGTAGTAGTAGTAGTAGTAGTAGTAGTAGTAGTAGTAGTAGTAGTAGTAGTAGTAGTAGTAGTAGTAGTAGTAGTAGTAGTAGTAGTAGTAGTAGTAGTAGTAGTAGTAGTAGTAGTAGTAGTAGTAGTAGTAGTAGTAGTAGTAGTAGTAGTAGTAGTAGTAGTAGTAGTAGTAGTAGTAGTAGTAGTAGTAGTAGTAGTAGTAGTAGTAGTAGTAGTAGTAGTAGTTGTTGTAGTAGTAGTAGTAGTAGTAGTAGTAGTAGTAGTATAGTCAAATTTTAACAGGTTGTTTAATATTTCATAATGGATCAACATTTTTGATGAAAAACCCATAACCAATGTATCTATGCAGTATGATGTTTTCACAGTATATATATATATATTATTATTTATACATTACTAATTTAAAAGACATAATTACATTCCTATAATTTTGTACAGCTTACAATTTACACTGTACAATATACAGTGTACATTGTACACTGTACATTGTATATTGTACATTAAATATTGAATTTATGTGTGTGATATCGTATTAGCCTCTGCCGGGAGTATGAATTATTATAAACATCGTCAACGACCTATACTATATGTGTGGTATAGTTATAAACTATGTGGATTAATACTAGTTTAAAACTTGGGCTGTCATTTTATAGCACGGAAATATGGACATACGGGCAGACTTCCGTTTTATCTACGCAATCTATCCAACTGACAACTGACTAACTGTACAACTGACTAACTATACAACTTTCCATCTATCCAACTGTACAACTGACTAACTGACTAACTGACCACTGTCCAACTGACTAACTGACCACTGTCCAACTGTACAAATGACCACTGTCCAACTGTATAACTGTACAACTGACTAACTGTACAACTGTCCAACTGTACAACTGACTAACTTTACTGTTACAACACAACTGTATACAGTTGTATACATCACACCCTACAGCATACATTTAGTGGTTGTCGATACGTTAATTATCAATTCTGCTTTCATCAGATTACGGCGGGGACAAAGATTCGCCTCGCAAGAACTTCTTGACCTTCAGCGAGTTGCTGGCTATCGAGGATCACGATGCAGAGGTCAATAACAACAACAACAAGGACAACGAGGACGCCGATAACGAGGACGAAAGCGGCAAGCCGGCACTACTTTCCCCTAGCGGAGATGATACCGTCATCCCGATATCGGAGTCTGACATCATCGATATCATCTCGGTAGCAGAACCTCCCGCTCAGGCCCAGCAGAAGGTATCGGAATCAACCATAGGTTAGTACACACTACAAATGTATATATCAACCTGTGTATGGAGCCAGTCGTGAGGCTGGGTAGCAAGTTAACTTATAATTATAAACTATACAAATAAACTACTATAATTATAAGTAGAGTGTTAATGTGTAAGTTACATATATATATATATATATATATATATATATATATATATATATATATATGTATGTGTGTGTGTGAACAATGAATACATTGTGAACTACACTTAACTATAGTTATTATAACTACTCACGTGAATTACATAATTGATATATATATATATATATATATATATATATATATATATTGTCGCATACCTTAAAATACGTAGTCATATAACAAATATAATAATTCTTTAGACTATATTAAACCTTACATATATACATATGTGTATGTTCTATAAATAGATCACTGAGCCTATGTATCATAGCGTTAATATGATCTAGTCTTACAATGAACGGCGTTATAACGAGAGGTGACGTTTATTAGACGTGCAGCCACATAGTATTCACTACGACACCACGCTCTATCACGTGGTCACACGGTGCTGTAACACGTGGTCACACGGCACTGTACCACGTGGTCACACTGCACTGTATCACGTGGTCACACGGTGCAGTATCACATGGTACAGTATCACGTGGTCACACGGCACTCTGTCACGTGATCACATTGCATTGTATCACATGGGCACGGCTCTGTATAACGTGATCACACGGCACTGTATAACGTAATCACATGGCACTGTATCACGTGGTCACACGGCGCTGTATCACGTGGTCACGTTATAGTATCACGTTATAGTATCACGTGGTCACGGCATATGATCACGTGATGACACGGCACTCTATCACGTGACAATGCATTGTATCACGTGATCACACGGCATAGTATCACGTGATCACGCGGTGCTGTATCACACAATACATACGGAATACATGGTGTACCATTGTGAAATAGGCTTCGGATGTGTGTGAGTTCGGGGGGGGGCTGTTGTGAGCTCCCGTGTGAGTATGTGTGTGTGGTTGTGTAACATTCTTATACATTACACACACATACACTTTAGTGTATATATCACGTGCTATATCACGAGTTACCTATAGTTACTACACTCGATGCAGGTGATTATCTCTGAACAATCACGTGCATTACACGTGACCACGAGGTATTACACACCACGTGGTTCCTGTCACGTGGAGTATCATTCAGTCGTTTGTATATTTTTCAATTCTGTATAATACATTATATATATATATTTATTTATATATACTAAATATACTAAAATATATCGTATAATAAACTAGTTTAAAATACATTTTTATATTTTCATTAATTTCACTTTTACACCACCCTCTCTCAGATATATATTGTTACATTTCAATACCTGCATGTATAATACAAAAAGTAGTATACATAATCGAGTACAAACAGTTAAAATGATCGCCTATAGGCTATAGGATATAGGATATATATATATATATATATATATATATATATAATGTATGTATAATATGCCGAGCAAGCTCGACCTGGTAAGGTAAGGTATATATATATATATATCATATCATATACACCTTATGTATATACACGACGTATGTTACATGCATTCATAGTTAGCATGCTAACTTCATATAACTAAACAATGGTACATTCTCTAATTCTTTACGGTAAATTCTTTTTTATTATTATATATAAATAATACAGAAAATAAAAAGATTAGAGCCTACTTTTTCACACAGTGTATGTGTGTGTATATACATAACTATGCCTTTTACATGGCAGACATAGGTGATTAAATAGTTTTTAAATCAATAATAAATGTAATCAGTACAACATTTTACATTCTTTACTTTTTTCATTCGCGCATTATTCTAGCGGTTTATGTCAATACCGTAGTATGTTATCGTTAGCAAACATTTCATCTTTATATATAAAGTATACTTTCGATTGTATATGGCGACCATGTATTTGCTTAAAATAAAAAATAATCAATAAATAATATATATTCGAGATATAATATTATTGATTACGTTAACACTAAGTGTCATAATCGGCAGTACCATATTGATGCAATCAATATAATTATATATATATATTTATATATATATATATATATATACTATAATAGTATTATATTGATAGTATTTATAATGCGTACGCTTATGTTTATATAACGTGAACTGTCATCTCTCTATCCCTATATTTACACCAATTTCTCTATATATATATACATATCTATTAGAGAACACGAGAGAACATTATTGTCTAGATATATTTGCTTATCATTTAACCATCACACATAATAGTAACAATGAATAGATACAATATTAATAAATATTATTTTAAAATATCAACAATTCTTTGTAATATTATTATGACATTTTGTAAATGAAATATAAATATATATATATATATATATATATATATACATATAACAAAAAATGCCTGTGTAGATAGTTAGATAAAGCGTCATATATACAAGCAGGCGTAGTAAGGCAAGTAAGGCGCAGAATCAAGCCCCGGCCGGACCAGTATAATAGGTCTTAGATAAATTTAGAAGTGATAATATATAATTGTGTATACATAAATGATCGGCTCTCTTTAAAACCATGGATGCATTAACACGAGAGCGGCTTCGAAGGGATATTAGAGCCATATATGGTTATAAGTGAAAACTTCACCTACGTTCCTGGATGGGATGAAAGGATTCCACTAAAATAACTATAACCATAACAATTTTATTAATCTAAATTAATCTAGTTAAATTTAAATGCTATCGTAAAATAATAGTGGCATATCGACTTTTTTGATAACATAGAATTGCGGAAATACAACTATGATTTTAATACATATATGAAATGTAATCATATTGATCTTATACATGTATATGTGCGTGTGTATGTGTTCGAGCTGGACTGTATGTGTATACCTATATATATATATATATATATATATAATATGTTACTCATCAGTAAGTTATAGAAATTTAACCATCGTTGTAACATTTCTCATAGTCAATTTATCTCGATACATTTTATTAAGAATTAATTAAGAAAATAAGTATAAATTGACAACACGAAATAGATATGTACATAAATATAATTACATCGAAATCGTTAATAAGTGAACTAAAGTATATATATATATATATATATATATATATATAAGTGTGGGTTGTTGGTACGTGTCTGGGAAATAGATATACTTGTAGTGAGAGACAAACATTGCCGGTGTTCTTATAATTGTCATAAATATGATCCCTAAGGCATTTGACCAGACGAACCCATATCCTTGAAGTTGATAGACCATATATACTCATTAGTTTCAATTACTGTTGGCTACTCTGTGTATAAATTTAATAATTCAATATCTCTGATTTTTATAGGTTATTATTCTAATAGATTATCAAATAATTAAATTTTATTTGTAATTTTGTCTTTTCACATATATTTTTATATATATTTTGTGTATATATTTTATATACATATATATTTCTTTTACGAACTTTAAATCTTAATTTTTATTTTATTTTATTTATTTTCATTTTACTTATACTATACCTTTCTCTTCATAAATGTTCTTTAGGAAAGTGATACGGGTGAAACGACTATATATAGTGACTATAGTCGTGCTTATCTATAGATAAGCATCGCGCTTCTTCGTTTACCATATGGCGATGCCTAAATTCTGATATTATTATATATATATATATATATATATATATATATATATATATATATATATATATATACTTAGTATGGATTACTAAGATTATTATAAATAAAGATTTGAATAACAATATTTAATTAATATAATTAATTTGTAATAGATCGAATACAAATAGTACATGTATATATACATAGTAAATACACATAGTATACATAGTACCTACTATGATATTATTAAAAGAGGCTTTTATAATAATCAAATACAACTTTATAGTTAATAAATATACAACATTAATTTTTCAAATACCAATTAGTTATTTATAATATCAATATTAGACACAATATTATTATTATAATAGTATGGATCACCATATATTTATTAACGAATTAGAATTATAGGGATTCAATGCTTACATCACGATATTTATATAAAGTTGAGTATAAAGTCCTATAGAGGAAATGTGTATAGTATACTACACTCTAGTGATATACTTATAGTATACATTGTATAGTAGTGACACCCAGCGTATCTTAAAAATTACAAGTCCACGTAAATGTATGTATACGCGAGAGTTGTGGTCGCATACCTTTATTGACAATATATTTTATTTCAATAATTTATAAAATAAAAAATTCTATGATATTTAAAATATTAAGTATACATATAATAAATAAGTCAATATCATCGAATAATATTGTAGAGTATACGGTATCCAGAGTTTATTTGGTTCTGGAGCCTCTTTTTTGTATTATTTATTTATGAAATTCCCAATATATAGAAAGAAGCATAATATTAATTTAAATTTATACGCAGTCACACATTATGATATACGCTGAAAATAATGAATTATAATTATCAATAAAACACTGTAATAAAACATCTATGGATATATGTTAAAAAAGTAGATTATTAGTTATATATTAATAAACTGAAGCTTATTGAATCATAAATGTCTACATCAATTAATGGATAATAATAGCAAGTGAATGACCTATTTAATGACCTGCACATTGTACACTGTACTATGGTCTACATAATTATTCAGATTTGTATAATTCTATACAAATAGCTTACTTTGCAGGTATATACATTCGCATATACACACGCATACACACGCATACATAATACACTCAATAAACGTCGTTAATACCCACATACATATTCATATTTTAATTTATTTCTTAAAAATACGACGTAGTTAAGTGCGAATTTTTATAGATTTAATTTGTAATTTATTAAATATAAAATACACCCTAATACAACTACGCGGAAGTAGAACATATTCTATATATATATAATAATTATTACATGTACAAGTGACTATAATCATACGTAATGCGATCATAGTACGATGGTGACTTCTGGTATTTGCTAATTTTAACTATGTATAATTAAAGATTTTCATATTTATATGTTAATAATATCTAATATATATATATATATATATATATATATATATATATATATATATATGTATTGCATTCTGTTCAGCAGAATTGTATCGTTATAACAATTAGGCCACCTGACTTGTAATATCATTATTACGTCATACGGTCACGTGTTATCATTACATAACAAATTTAGCTTTAATCTCTCTAACAACTATTGTAGTGGTTATTGGAACCATTAATTCAATCGCTCGCTCTCTCTCTATATATTTTTCTGTATATCTTTCTCTCTCTCTCTCTCTCTCTCTCTCTCTCTCTCTCTCTATCTCTCTCTCTATCTATCTCTCTCTCTCTCTCTCTCTCTCTCTCTCTCTCTCTCTCTCTCTCTCTCTCTCTCTCTCTCTCTCTCTCTCTCTCTTTCTCTCTCTCTCTCTCTCTCTCTCTCTCTCTCTCTCTCTCTCTCTCTCTCTCTCTCTCTCTCTCTCTCTCTCTCTCTCTCTCTCTCTCTCTCTCTCTCTCTCTCTCTCTCTCTCTCTCTCTCTCTCTCTCTCTCTCTCTCTCTCTCTCTCTCTCTCTCTCTCTATCTCTCTCTCTCTCTATAGATGTATATGCGCATATACGGGATTAGTTGTTCTTAGAAAATAAATGTTCCTATAGGATTTACGATAACAATTGGAACCAAGTACATCTAATTGTTAATGGTAATTATTGTTACATCAATAAATTATTATGTTTTCGTTCATAATTATTTTTTTCCCGCAAAAACGTATACGTAAAATAGGCCCCTATAGGGGCCTATTTTACTGTTCAGAAAACCGTTTTTCATCATCATGATCGTAATCTCAGTATACTAGTTAACATTACGGATATAGCTAGGATTGTCCTAGGATAATACATACATAGCGATTCAAGTAAACCGCATAATTCAACGCGGATATCACATGACCTCCACGTGACCTAGCGCCATGACGTAACCATACCATATTAGGTCATCATATGTGTGTGTATGTGTTGTGTAAAGCTGGACGTTGATCGTATTGAACACATTGTCTCTTATTCATCAATACTTAATTATTATAATACCCCATGATTAAAATACGTTATCTCTGGTATTTAAAGTACTATAGTATATATATATATATATATATATATATATATATATATATATATATATATATATATATACATTATAACATAATAGGATTTATTTATTTTATGTTTTATTTTTATTTGAAGTATAATATATAATATAAAGTTCCGACATATATGTATGTTTATATTATACTAAAAATAAATACGAAGGGCATACATGTATATAGTATATATAGTCATATATAAATTGTATATAGTCATATATATATATATAGGATGATACAATACAAATAATACATTTTTTTTAGTATTATAATATTTATTTTTTAAGTTCTTGGTAAAACAATGTGTGTATCATATAGTAGTATATACTTATATATATATACTTATTTTTCAAATAAATTATAGTCACACACCTGATATAGTATCAAGTATACGACCATGTATATAACAAGGTCGTGTCAATATACGTGTCAATATTAACCTCGCAGTATTTTAATAACTTATTATAGTAACCCGTAATCAATATATACTTATAGGAATTTTAAAATCTTAGTTATATATCTGTGCGGCACTGCGCGTTAAATGTGTTAACTGTGCACACTTGAGCACTTCCGACACAATAAATACATCGCATTCTTTTTCGCTAATAATATAATGTAGCATGTACTTTATAAATATCATTTTATAAATAGAATGCTTAAAATAGGAATGATCATATGATTATTGAAATTATTATAAATACTATATATATATATATATATATATATATCTATTATATAAAAGAAAGTCTATTTAATTATATATATATACTAGCCGTACCCGACCCGGCGTTGCTCGGTTTTTGAATATTTGCCTATTATCTATTATTTATTAATTATAGATATATTATATACCTATTCATGATTATGCATTGCTATATATACAATAAAATAAATGTTAGCTAAAATACAAACAAAATATAGAAAAATATTTAAAAAATTAGTGGAAATATATTAAAAAATGCAACAAATATTACAAAATATGTTTTAAAAAATGTCTAAAACCCAAACTTAAACCCAAACCGTACCCAAACCGGCGTTGCTCGGATATTGATTGTTTGCCTATCTATTATTTATTAATTATAGCTGTTCCTGATTCTTCATTGTTATATATACAATTAAATAAATGTTAGCTGAAATACAAACAAATGTAGAAAAATATTTTAATAATTAAAAAATTAGTAGAAAAATATTTCAAAAAATATATTAAAAAATACAATAAATATTTTGAATATTACAAAATATGTTTTAAAAAGATGTCGAAAACCCAAACCTAAACCCAAACCGTACCCGACCTGGCGTTGCTCGGTTTTTGATTTTTTGCCAATTATTATTTATTAATTATAGCTATTACTAATTCTGCATTGCTAAATATTTATATTTAATTTGTTCCTAACTATTATTTATATACAATAAAATAAATGTTAGATGACATACAAACAAATGTAGAAAAATATTTTAATATTTAAAAAATTAGTGGAAAAATATTTTAAAAAATATGTTAAAAAATACAACAAATATTTCAAATATTACAAAATATGTTTTAAAAAAATTTCTAAAACCCAAACCTAAACCCAAACACAAACCGTACACTACCCTGCGTTGCTAGGTTTTTGATTATTTGCCTATTAATTGTAGCTATTATTGATTATACTTAGCTAATATTTAATGTTTTTCTTCTAACTAATATTTACTAATTCTAACTGTATCCGATGTAGACCCAGCGTTGTTCGTTTTTAAGATTATTTGTAAAATATTTGGTAAGATTACAAATAATAATTTAAAATATTACAAAATATATTTTTAAAAAGTGTCTAAAAATATTTTAAGAAATATAAAAAATATTTCAACATATTAGTAGCCATACCTGATTTTGAATGCCTATTTATTTTTGTATTAATTATAGCTATTCCTGATTATTCTAAAATATATAATTGCTAAAAATTGCAAAAAAATATATAAAATATTACAAAATATGTTTTAAAACCAAACCATACCCGACCCGGCATTTATTGGTTTTTGTTTGTTTGCCTATCTATTATTTATTATTTATTAATTAGGGCAATTTCTGATTCTATATTTCTAGTATATATATATAATGCTGAATATAATAAAATAGGAATTAAAATGAAAAAGTAAGATATATCTTACCTATAGTGTAAGTTTAAAATAGACTATTTGTAAAGTTAAGTTACGTGTATATTTATACCCCTGACCATATATTACAACACGAAATACGAAATAAACCCTCGTTTCACATTTTTACTACGGGGCGATCGAAGCCCACTTATAATAACATATGATACTTACGTAATCATTTGCTATTAATAGACGCAAAGGTGTCATAAATCATGCAATTACCCGCACGTCACTCTATTAACTTCGATGAGGCGGGGTATAGTCGTGCACGTCTCACCACCTATCGGGCGTTGACGTCACTGTAACCATAGTTACTGTATACGGTAGTATAGTGTAATATACTATACTATAATGTATGGGGAATTGGGAAAATAACAATTGAGTCAAACTTCCAGACCTCCAGATATGTTTGGTATCAATAAATTGTATGCAAAAGTATACTGTACGGATATTTGGAACTATGTTTCCTTATATATATAAGGGTTTACTCTTGCGTAGATATACGCACGTATAACCGCTAACACGAACGCATACACATAGATGCGTTCACACTCTTCGTAGCCTATAGCCCATCGCACTGAAACGCGCGCGCCCTGATCGTGGAGCGTGTACGTCGTGTTCCCTGAACCGTGACGGATATTAAACTCTACCGCTTTAGTACCGCGCGGTTTTGATTTACGACCGTTTTAAAGAGAGGAGCGGACTTTTTATTTCTAAATATATCTGCACTAGTTCTCTCTATATCGGCCGTCGTTACCTACCCCCTATATCGGTTCATTGTCACGATTGCTGTCGAAGGAATAGGCTGAGACAGAGATTCGTTATATCCGATAGAGGGATAGTTGTAATACGAGGAAGGTGAAACGCTCTACTTCGCAGATAAAGTCGCAATATCCGATATATATATATACCTCGATATATAGAAGTTTCGATTACGTGGAAAAGCGTAGAAATTCACGAATAGTATTGTCGCTATATCCGATATTGGAAATAGAGGAATCGGATCCGTAACGTAGTATCCGTTTGGGCAGCGGGTAACTCGATACCTCACCACTAGGAGGCGATAGGTTGGCGCAGAATTGCGTGTGTCGGCGACGGCGACGTATTTTTAAAACGCCCACAATCGCGTAACATGCTCGACACGTGCTTGCAGATATCGCTTGTATTAGTTATCCGACATCATGCTTCTGAAATACAAAGGTACAAACATACACTAACACATACCTATATGTGTGTATATATATATATATATATATATATATATATATATATATATATATATATATATATATTCATCAATCGCTAAGTTCTTAAATTTATAACTAGTGAAAGAATGTTGGCGATTACATTTTTAAAATATATAATAAAATTATTATAATTTAATGTAGCTGTAATATTATATATATATATATATATATATATATATATATATATATATATATTATAACAATTATCAATTATACAATCCCATAAAAGAATATTTTCTAACATTGAATTTACGATGATCGTCATAAATCTCAGTCACAAATTAATCACATTTATATTTAAAACAATGGCATATCATATAAAATAATAATAATGAATACTTCAAAGCGTGTGATAGTATACGTAGTATACGTGCACATATGTATTACTATAGTATGTCATACTATTATATATAATATCTTACTATATTCTATATATATCATGTTATATTTTCATATAGATATTTTCCTTTATATATATATATGTATAATCATAGTTTTATACAATTATAATTATATTTATATTTATATATATATATATATATATATATATATATATATATATATATACTCTATAGAGTTATAGTTAATAGTACGTATAACATATAATTGATAATATAATTATTAATATGTGTTATTTATTTGTTTATATTTTATAATCTATATATTTTATATTTTATAATATTCTATATGTTTGTTAGTTAGAGAAAAACCCTTGCGAGCTTTCAGGGCTTTGGTTATAGTATCATATATATATATATATATATATATATATATAATCATAGTTTTATACAATTATGGTCATATTCAGTTATAGCAGGTAGATTATGGTCCCTTATTATAGTCATATTTTAGTATAGTATATATATATATATATATATATATATATATATATATATATATACTATAGTATACATCTCAATCTAGAACAATGCCCCATTACATAAGCATTACTATGTGACAAAACACACCCTATACATTACAACCTATAGCGCTACTGTAGTAGTGGTTCTATAGAACAATAGGTGCATCCCCTCTCTGCGTCATCTTCTAAGAAGCCGCCGTGCATTCTCTTACACCGGCGAAGACCGCCGCGCTCTCACTTTTATTTATTAGCTCTCGCGGTTTATTAATACGATGCGTATAATAACGCGGTCGTAAGTCAGATACAACGTATCTATGTGTGTGCGCGTGTGTGCGTGTGCGTGTGTGCGTGTGTGCGCGTGTGCGTCACCCGTACCTAGTTATATCTCGTAAAATCTCGCCCTATCTCGCTCGCCAAAAATCGCACTCCGCTTTATTAGCACGATTATTAATTAATAAGTAAAGCATATCGTCGCGCGCACAAAACTCCGCACGATAATTTATGGTAATATTAATCATATGTTATTAGGGTACACGTATGTATACATTTTAAAGTGTACCTTTTAATACTGACTAATTATTAGAAACCCTAGACATGCAGTACATATGTGTCTATAGGCATGTCATATAATATGTCATATAATGTAGACATATATTATATTATACGCACAGTTTATGCTTAAAGTGTGCGTTTCATATATTGTATGTCTAGCTAACAATGCTACATATAATATAGTTAACCCAATTCATATATATATATATATATATATATTTATTTATTTATTTATTTAATGTAATACTGTATACAGAATGTAAAATAGAATCTATATAATGTAAAATATACAATTGTTATTTTTTTAATTAAAAATATTATAATAGATACTAATTAATATATAGTTTATATACAGTATACTACAATATATATATATATATATATATATATATATATTTCTATGATATATATAATATTCTATACTTACCGATGACTTATAATATCCGCAAATATCTAAACATGTTCGATCTAAAAATACAGCGATTATTATAATACCGCGACTATTATTCGCGAATATATGTTTGTGATTATTCGCAAGTAATGCTTTATTGTATAGAGTATTGTTACAATATTGTAGAGCGAGTATGAACTACAATGTTGATGCTTGCATAAGTTAACGTTACATATCGTAATTAATTATCTCATATAGAAAACCAATGCCTCTATTATTCCTCCCGATGCCAAACCACCCTAACGCATACATACATGTATAGCGGTATCGCGTACATTACACGCGTACATTGTTTGCCGCCTAAACCTATCGAGTATCGTCTATATAGGTCAATAATATTGCCACAGTCTAGCTTGCCTCTCTTTCCATCTATCTATGCACGATCGTCTCGATCATCTCGAGACGGCCCGATATCTATAGTTTCCCGGTGGATAGTTGTCACGTGCTCGTAAACGACTATCCCAGCCTCCGACACACTTCCGTTGGCTAACGATCGGCACAAAGTCATCAGATGGCGCGTGTAATATAGTGTAATAGTTGATGGTAATAACGAGACCCAATTCCTCAACGTCAACCGGCGGAGGCGAGGTATAGATAGGCCGCCGTCGTCCGTCATCCGTCGTCCGTCGTTCGGGCTAGACAACGTGGTCACGTGTGACTAATGGCACGCCGCGCCCGACGCTTTATTAGAACGCGCCGGAATCTTCCAGAATACCGAGTTTAGTTACGTAATTTAGGTCGAATTCCGCCGTCGCGAGGATATTAGAGAAAAAATCGCGGGGGGGGGAGTGTATTCGGTAGAGTGGGCGTGTTCGAAACATAAGGGGCATGCGTTGTTAACCGGGGGGCGACCACCCAGCAAGTAGTTAGCGGGTTCGATAGATCGATCGATTCTTCTTCTTCTACTTGAGAACGAGAGAGAGCGAGAATATTTCGGCTTCTTAGCAATCGATTAATTAATAATTTGTCAACGGTGATGACGGGGGCGCTGGCGGAAGTAGTTAGGCTCCCCTAACGGTGTACGGGGGTACTAACTTTAAGGGGCGTAAACCTAGGGTAATTAGGTCGCTATCATCTCGCGTAACAGGCATAGTAATACACGTATAGAAGCCGACAAACGGAAGGGTGGTAATACGGACCGCACCTAATCCATTACATAACACACAACTATATAGAGTATATTATATATACCTACTAGAGAACCAGCTCGGGCCTATATCACCACTCGGAAACCTATAGTGACCTCCACTAGATATTGTCTACTAAGTACACTAAGTAGCCCAGATCTTAATTGAGGTCGTACACTCGAAAAAAGTCTATAACAGTATTTTTAAACTCACGCACAGGAATATCGAACACATTGAGATATGTAATATCTAATATAATAAATACATAAATAATCACATAATACCCATATACTATAGGGATCTAAATATAGAACCTATATATAGAAGTCGATCAAGAATTATACACTCACACACACGCACACACTCACTCACATACGCGCTATATAATGTCGCTATAGAAACGTATCTATAAGCTTAGCGAGAGCTCAACGAATGGATTCAATGCAGACGCAGCGTTACGCTTCACTGAGTAACGTGTCTTTTAATAAGGTCGAACATCAATATCATCATCGTCATAAGCACTCGCAACATCACTTAGATATGGACGAGGAGGATAGGGATGAGGAGATGGAGAGGAGGGAGAGGAGGAGGAGGATGCAGTGTTATGCAATAGATTACGATTGTTACGGTGATTATTATTATGCATGCGTCGTACACTTATTTATATATATATATATATATATATATATATTGATACTTATTTGGTATAATTTATATTGATCATAATATATATATATATATATATATATATATATATATATATATATATATATATATATATATATATTGATACTTATTTGGTATAATTTATATTGATCATAATATATATATATATATATAAACAATTAATTTATTAAATTAAAAGTATTATTTAATGTACGATACTTGTCCAAAGTTGCGCACACTATATTTAATATACTGCGCAATATTATAGACTATAGTTTACATGATTTATATTATATTTATATTAGATATATCTCATATGAATTAAGTAGTTTCAATTGTTTACAAATCTATAATATATTTATGTTATTAAATATATTTATATATTATTTATATCATATAGTCGGTATAACTTTATATACATACATATATATATATATATATATATATATATATATATATATACTCCATACATATACATTGATACTAATGTATAATGTATTAACTCTGTAAATAAATAATGCTATGTCTTATACACTTATATTGTGTTCATTTTAAATGTAAATTAAATTGAATAAAAGTGAACGCATTTATAACTATAGTTTATGAATGACGTTCGTGTTAAATAATAACAAATAAAGAATGTAAAAATTATAAATTATTGAATATATTGTAACTATATATATACATATATGTAATACATATTATGTAAATTTTATATCAAATTTATTTATTTATTACATTTTATATTATTTATTTAGAGTATTAATATAATATTTATAAATATTATATATATATATAATATATATATATATTATATATATATATATATATATATATAATTCCACATATGAAGATATACATAATTACATAATATGATAGGTATACCGCGTGTCTTCATTACCATTTTGTTTAAACGTATTTAATGATTAAATTCAAAAATAATTGTTAATATTTATTTCTTATTACGCTACTATTGATATGCATCAAATGACGTGTTATGCATTGTCTATTAGTAGACTATTCTATTGTATTCGATTACGTAAATATAGCACTTACATACGCGTGATCGGCGTAAGTATTCCTATAAATAGTAGCACCTTTACACCGACCAAGAAACATTAAGTGACACGAGAATGATATCAGTCATATTTGTGGGATACCTGTGCACACAGTGTACACTATATATATATATATATATATATATATATATATATATATATATATATATATATGTATACGGTATCCGCTATTAATCAGTGATGAATCATCGCTCGTGATTAGATAGTGGTGAAGTGTGAAGTGTGAAGTGTCACTTAAAACCATGCATGGTTGGAAACATACGCGATATCTATTTATAGATTACGGATATTAATTCATTCACAAATACGTCACCACTATAGATTGTCATTTATATATATATATCATAATTTTTCATAAATATCTTCATGTTATATTCATTTGTAATAATAAAGTATTCTAATGAATACATTATGGATTTATAATATTTAATATTTCATTAAATTATTAAAAATAATAATAGTTATTATTATTTTGAAATAATATATATATATATATATAGCATGCATATTATATAATATTAAATTAATAAATATTTACATATATATAATATTATATATATATATATATATATATATATATAATATCCATTTATATCCGATATTTGTATTGTATTCAATATATATATATGATATTTCAATGAATAAATATTATATTATTATGATATATATATATATTTATATTATAGACGCGCATCGAGCGCTTGTATAACTATTTTTCCGTGGAAGTATACATTGCAAATATATTAACCTTGATATAACTTATACAAATACGTATATTAAAAATACATATATATATATATATATATATATAATTAATAACCTAGATAGAATCTGTTTATTACTATTAATAGTAACATTCATGATATACAACAGTGTAATAAATAGAAATACTTCTTTTTTGAAAAGTCGGTAAGCGTAAATTTAAATTATTAATTTATTTAATATATATTTATGATGTTAATACATAATAACATAATATATTAATAATATGTATTGTTATTAATCAATAATTATTTTAGTCTACATTATAGATTACCGTTTAGACTTATAGTTGTGCCTTTCCATATCAATTACTGTATTAGTGTGAATATTGTACGAGCCACGACTTCCAATACTATATCATTTATGTCGATTTTCGATAATTTTTAGTTTATTTTTACGGTAACTGTAAAACGATTTAATTTATTTAATTTTTGAATTTCGTATTATTCTAAGTTTATTTCTATAATGTCCGTTATCTATAGATACTATATATATACTATATATACTATATACTATAGATACTATATATACTATATACTATAGATACTATATATACTATATAAATAAATAAATAAATAAATATTGTTTATTGAGATATAACAGTTCGTATGAAATAATAAATATAAGTTATAAATTATAATGTATAGTTATTTTAAATCTCAAAAGGCCATAGAGTTAAGGTTCCGTTGAGGTCCTTTTCTGGTCTATCGCCGGGGTGTATATATATAGTATACTGCGGCGATGCACTACACGGCTAGTAGTATTGAGGCAAGGTTTAGCGATACTACTATAGTATACTATAGTATACTACAACGTATACGTACGCATGTCTCATCAGGTCGTGCGTGTATCACTTGTACTTTACCTTACACATCGTAAACGAACCTGTATATTTGGATATACTTGCTCGAGAATAAATATTGTATCATTCATATGTGAATATAATTTCTCGAGAATGAATATGTATGCCTTAAACATCATAATTATAATTTTTATTTAATTTAAAAAAAATTATAATTTAAAATTATAGTTATATTTTTAAGTTGATAGATATATATTCTTTAAATATGTCATACAACCTAGATTAATCATGATAAATATAGTTAAATAATCAATATATTTATTATACATTTTTGAAGGAATATTATTAGCTTAATAACCAGTATAAATTTAATTGAATTACATTAATATTCATATGAATTTTAATTTAATTTTTTTAAATAACAAATTCGATCGCTAGAGCCATCGTTTATATATATATATATATATATATATATATATATATATATATATATATATATTACAGTATCAATGTTGATATTATAGTATCAACAGTGCCAGAAACTTAATATATTATGTGGAAACATTACATACATACACATATATATACATATATCGGTAAACATTAGATATAGTTTCAAAATCCCAAAAAATATTTTTTTAATTGTAGTCGTATATATTTATATAGAATGCACATAAGATATCGATCAAATAAATTACGAGGAATTTTAAATACATATATATGTATTATTTAATTATTTGAGAGTATATATATATATTTAATAAAGGATGCCATGATAACAAGCGAATTTAATAAACATAATAATTGTAATAATGATACCATATAATAACTAACATATTACCATTTACATTATTATACATTAATTAACCTTTACAATAAACAGCAAACTCTAATAAATATATATATATATATATATATATATATATATATATTTATAAACTGCCTGTGTGGCTCAGTGGCTAAGGTGTCATACACACAAGCAGTAGGACACGGGTTCGACCCTCGTCCGGACCATTAATTAATTTTATAAAATGGGTCTTAAAATATTATTTAGAAGTGATCTTATATAATTGTGTATAAATAAATGATCGGCTCTCGTTAAAACCATGGATGCCTTAACATGAGAGCGGCTTCGAAGGGACATTAGAGCCATATGGTTATAAGTGAAAACTTCATCTAAGTTCCTGGATGGGATGAAAGGAATCCACCAAATAAAAATAACAATAACAATAACAATATATACATGATATACATAAATAACAATAATTTGATGTGAATTTTTATAATAAATATAATAATCGAAAATCAAATTTAACTTTTGTAAGCATTTTTTTTTGAATACTCGAATATTTAAATTTATTTACATATTAATTAATATTTTACACATTAATTACAATATATATTTTAAATTATGACAACATTTAATATGAATAAAAGAAACTAAATATTAAATAAATATTATAATAAAAATGATTTTATTTTCTCGATGTTATATAATAATTTGTTATACATTTAAACACGATATCTCGATAATTTATCATTTTTAACATCTAATTTGTGTTATATATAATACTATTAATATGTAATAATTATTAAATGTTAATTAATAATAAATAATGATTAAATTAATAATACTTATGTAACACTAACAATAACAGCAACGCCTATACGCACCTACACACCTACACCTATAGATAACAACGACTGCTATAACGAAATGACCCAGGGGTCAACCACAGAGGTCACCGAGAGATTGACCGCTATTCATTCGTCAGAATCCAGCTATACGCATGACTTTATGACAGGTTTGATATAATAGATAACAGATATATATATATATATATATATATATATATATATATATATATATATATATATATATAATATAATATATATATATATATATAATATAACAGATAGACAATATATAGATAATATAGCTGTAGCGTATAATTAAGAGGTTATAAGGGTTATAAAAAGTGATAACATTTTAAGTAGGTGGCATTATTTATGTTAGGGGTGATAAGTTATCATTGATAACACTTTGATTGTGATAACGCGCTAATAACAGCGATATAACAACTTAAAACCTAATAATATATATATTTAACCTAAGAATATATATATATATATATATATATATATATATATATGTATACACATTCTCATTATGTAATACGTGTAGTCGATAATGTTTATTTATTACTTATATATCATGTAATATATTAATATAAATAGTTAATATTAATAGTTAAAAATATATGTTATTGTATCATATTTAAAATATACTTTATACGTTATATTAATGGATGAGTATGTTTGACAATGTAATTTAATATATTAATATATATATATATATATATATATATATATATATTAAAGTAGTTATATATTAGTTATATACTACCGTAAACAGCAGTTTAATTTTAATTTTGTATTTATTATTATATAATATTCATATGCATGTCCAATTTAATAGGGAAAAATGAATTTAAAGAAATATAAAACCATAATAATTATAATATTAAGATTATATTTAAACTATAGATTGTGTTTCTAATAGTATAATACACTAATTGAATATATATATATATATATATATATATATATATATATATATATTACATTTTATCATTTATTAACCAGAACAGTTTATATTAATAATCAAATTAAACGAATAATGTATTATATCAACGATTCTTATCAATAATTAGAGGTCTTTGAAATATAGTTGATTTTGTTAATAATAAAATAAAAACTGTATAAATATAGATATTTTTATAAAAATGTATGATTTTAAATTAAATACTTAAATATAAATAGTATTTATTAAATACATTACTTAACTTGGGTGTACCTATATTCAATTAATATTATATAATTCTCACGTATTGAATATATTCTATACGTATATAAGATATATGATATAGGTATACCTATAGGTAATGCCTACGCTCATATAAAGAGCCGTGACGAACACACATATACACACACACACACAACATACACACGCACATACATACACACACACACATAACATACACACCCACACACACACCCACACACACACACACACACACACATAACATACACACAAACTACTAAATGCGTATATAATTACCGTCATTTATCAAAAATTAGCGTCGATCTCTTTTTTATAATATATTATAATTTAATAACCGTTCTTTTATTTGAATATATTCATATCTATATATATATATATATATATATATGTATATATATATATATATATATATATATATATATATATTATAGACTTTGTGTATAAACTTTAAGAACATTAACAGGTTAACGACCAGATAAACATTACGCTTATCCTTTTACATTGCGAGGTCATATTGACCATGGTCTTGCCTAAATTATGACATTATTATTATTATTATTATATATATACGTATAAGAACGGTACACGCTTACGCAGGTAACGAATACATGAGTTCGATGGAACAAGCGACGACATGTAACCCTCGTTACACCGCCACCGTCATAGCCCCGGTCCCGCCACCTCTGCCAACCCCCCAACATCACCACCCGCATCAACAACACGCCCACCATCACCATGACAACACTACTAACAACAACAACGCCGCCGGATATAGTACCGACGGACTAGTACACCATCAGCAACAGCACCACCATCACCATCACCAGCAGCAACACCTTCAGCAACAGCAGCAACACTTATCGCATCAGCAGCAACCTCAACATCAGCACCCCACACCCGCCTCCGCCGCGATAACAACACCCACCTCATCATCATCAACTTCTTCGGCCTCCCAGCTTCATCAAGTTATTAATAAAATGGTACGAATATATTTATATATATATATTGATATTAATATTTAAAAAATATATAATTACAGAATTTATATATAATTTATATATATATATATATATTTATATATATATATATATATATATATCTATATATGAATAGATAATTGATAGAATTGTATATAATTCTATATATATACCTATGTATTATATCCACAGTGATATATCGCCTCTACTACAATAGTCGTACGACATTAGAGATACTAGATTCCGTTAATAATCGCCTAATGAAGCGCATCAATAAAGGCGATCACGTGTATGGTATAGGAACATAAGGTATGCCTATACTCTCATGGGCGCGTGTGGCTATGCGTGTGGTTGTGCGTGAGTATGCGCGCGACGTGTGTTCTGGTCAGTGTGTGTATCTGTGTGCGGGTGGGTGTGTGGGGGTGGGTAAGATCATCGGGAATATTTACCCAATAAACAATAATCTTTAATATCGCGCGAAAAATGTGTAAATTATATATTGCGCGTTTGTTTGCATGTAATAACATTCATGTTTATATGTGTACTTTTCATAGAAAGTTGTATTGGTGAAATACACCGCTATAGCAAATAGATATATGCTATTCCACTCCTATGCACACATTACAAGCTACACACTGCTATGTATACCATACATACATACCAATACAAACATCACTGTATACCCCTATCCTATAAGATAGTATATATATAGTTATTTATTTTGTATTATGGATGACGCGATTTTATTATATATATCACTTCCGAACAATTTATTTAAAATTTGATTTTGTGAATAAATAAACTATACTACTACTACTACTACTACTACTACTACTACTACTACTACTACAAGCACGACTACTACTACTACTACTATTACTACTACTACTACTACTACTACTACTACACTACTACTACTACAAGCACGACTACTATACCCCTCATTGCACCCCTTAACCAGGGTAACGACTACGAACCATGTCCTATATGCGGTGACAGGGTGTCGGGCTATCATTACGGGCTGCAGACCTGCGAGAGTTGTAAAGGTTTCCTAGCGCTCTATAGAATAATAAACTTAAGTATATATATATACATGTATATATATATATACATATATAAATACATACTTATATATTCGTATTTATATATATATATATATATATATATATGTATATATATATTTATTAAATTAATAGATAGACATTCTTATAGAAATATAATTGTCTATAGACATTATATATAATTGATATATATTAATTTTCGGAAATTATTAAAATGAAATATCACTTATAAAAACAATGTTATACTTTAAGAATATATATTCTCACGTAATCTAATACAATGGCGTTATTGTTATGCAGAGATGTATTACCTTTATGTGTTATCGGCAATTAGTTATTCGCAACTAGATAATAATACATGTATTATCTCCCATAGTATACCCATATACGGGTGATAGTGGCGCGTTTATTTTAAATATTCGAAAACACTTTTATATTTATATATTACAATATACATGTATACATTTAATTATATTTAAATATAATATATGTATATATATATATATATATTAAATGTATATCTATATATATATATATTAATTTAATTATATTTTAATATAATATATATATATATATATTTATAATTTACTTTATATATATAACACACATATTACTTAGAATAAATGCCGACGCGTTATCTGTTCTATCGCCCCTTATCTCTCTCTCGATATCACCCTCCTTCCCGCCCTCTCAATCTCGCCCTCCTTTCCGCTCTCTACATACATCTCCCCACGTGTTCTCGACGATAATATCGTCGGTATTAAGTCGGGTCGCAATCGTCGTGTGCGGTCTACCTAACCGTGGGTGTATACGTATACGTGGACACCGGATACGTGGACACCGGATACACGGGGGGAGTGTGCGCCCGCGCGCATGCGTATAGTATTGGGATAAGCTCGCGTGTTTATATTGTATTGTGGTGCCCCCCCCCACTCTATAGAGCTATCACCCTACCCTATAGGGATGTGATGATACTCGCCGGGGTGTTCGTATTCACCCCTTATATCTACCCCCTGTAGCTACCCCCTATAGCTACCCCGCCCCCTGTAGGGGTAATGCGACCACTGCTGACGAGACCATTGCATCGTCGACTCGCCGTCTAAATAAACAATCGCGCTCCCCGACAGCGGCGTATTTCGTTCACACCTACCGCTAATAAAACATAGCGGCGACCACGACTGCTGCGCTGTGATGATGGTGATGATGATGACATCACTAGCTGTACGACGTGTACAGTGTACACTGCACCCCTGTAACCTTACACCACCACCATCCCTACTACCATCACTACCGCCATCATCACCCCTGCTACCATTACTACTACCATCACTACTACCATCACTACCGCCACCACCACCCCTACTACCACCACTACCGCCACCACCACCCCTACTACCATCACTACTACCATCACTACTACCATCACTAACGCCACCACCACCCCTACTACCACTACCACTACCGCCACCACCACCTCTACACGTATAATCTAAACCCGGTATTCGCACGATACGTATATATTCGCAAAGAAACTAGAATATAGTTAAGCGTTCGAGCGCAGCGTAGCAACTATCGTATCGAATACAATGGTATTCTAAACTTTCATATGCATACTGTGACGATAGAGGAATCCGTTTATATTCCTATTAATCAAGAGGTTTTATTTATTAAATCCATCTTTAATATAATACACAAATTATATATATATATATATATATATATATATATATATATATATATTCATATTAATTATATATTTATATATATTTGGCGAAAATGATAGAAAATAGTCATATTATTTGTGAGCCATTTAGAAGAGTAATAAAAAGTATACTTTTTATTATAATAAAAAGTGAATATTTTAGTTAAATTCATTTTATTATAGAAACAAATTATTATTATTATTATTATTATTATTATTATTATATATTTTATAATTTTAATGCATATATTTTAATAATTTAAAAATATATATTTTTTATAAATTTCAATCCAAAAATTAGTTCAAAAAAATAGACGATATAATATAATACAAAAATGAATATGCCTTATAATATATATATATATATATATATATATATATATATATATATATATATATATATATATATATATATATATATATATATATATATATATATATATATATATTATAGTTAGTAGTATTATCATTTATTTATTCTCATAAATTCAATTTTAAATAAATTGTTCGGAAGTGATATATATAAAGTTATAGCATATATTATACTATATATACCGACGTGTGTTGTATAATATATCATGTATCATTTAGATACGTACACGAATCTTTATTTAATTAAGTGTACGTAATATGAATGGTGATTACGTAATAACCACAACACGTGGGTGTTGCATAATCGTATAGTTGTTGTGTTAGTCGCTAGGGTGATAATTGCGGAGTTATAACGAATATGATTTAATTATCGAGTATTAGTCGTATTGTTACACGTATTGGGCAACTATATATATATATATATATATTAATATATATTTGCACTAACTGTCAACATAATACAAATAACAAATCTCGTATAACATGTGGCGAGAGATATGCTATATTAGATATAATGTTTGAATTACTTATCCACATCCCTTTTTATTGTAAAGTATCAACTTATATATATATATATATATAGTATAAAAAACTTATATAACGTTGAATAATATACTAATATACTAATCATACTAATATTATTAAGCACATTTCATTATTTTATTATCCTGATTGTTAACTATTTATAATGTATAACATTTCCGTTATTCATTATGCAGGGTGTTTCGATAGGTAGACGAAAAACTAAAGATTGATTGCGTTTTATTTATTATATATTTTAGAAAAACATTACATATATTAACGCTTTTTAATGCGTATATATATCATATATGACAATCAACATATTAAATATATTCCTATGAATGAATATATATATATATATATAATATGATTATAATATTATATAATATTATTAAATAATTTAAAATTACATAACATACCATTAATATATGTATATATTTAAAATAAATATAATATAGGTATCATACTATTTATAAGATATAATATATATTTACATTATGATAATATAATTTATATAATATGATAATCGTATACATGTATACTTATAATAATTTAGTATATTATACAATCAATATAACCATTTAATACTAGATTAAAATGTGTTAAAAGTTAAATAAAAATTACATAATTTATTATATATATATATATATATATATATATATATCTATATTTATGTATTTTAATAAATGTTCCACAAAAAACCAAACAAATATTCTAACACGCGTATATTTAATGATATTATATTTTAAAATAATATTTCTGAATAATAGATATACTATTTACTATATTACTAAAATATAAATTCAACTTATTATATATATATATATATATATATATAATATATAGATACGATGGATTTATATATATATATATATATATATATATATATATATATATTAGATTTAATAGATAGTGTCAAATTAACACCGTGATCCGTTATTACGGCATATTATACTGAATCGATCGAGTTTATTTTAATTCGGTGGCGACGACACCCGAAATGAGCAGAATTCACCTGGACGAAATGATCGATCACCAAAAGATGGCCGCCTAAAGTCTTTGGTCGCGCACACAGAATACGGGCCGAGCGATCATTATCTCTATTATGACGACGATTACCTCCGTCAGAGGCGCTACCGTCTCGACACAACGCATCGATCACCGAATGCTGATAAGCGAGCACTTGAAGCATCCGTGACGAAATGACTAATCTCTTTGTTATGATTATTATTAATATTCTCCGAGATTCACGTGACTTAGCCAATTGAACGTTTTCGATGTGTATTATTTATATAACGATTCGCCACATTTGTCTAATATATAGATTATAGTATAGTGTATTTTAAAGTATACTTACAAATTTGTCTATAATCATTTTTAAATGACAAATTTAAAATCCGAATTATTAATTAGATAATGTGCGATATTTTTAAATATGGTATATATTTCTATTTAATGAGATATGCGGACTTTATTGTATTATTATTTAAGTTCTATAGTATATTATATATATTGAGTATATATTAAGCAAATAAATATAATATATTTAAAAATGCACCCTTAAGGAATACTGCATCCCATGGGATATATTATTATATTATATATAATATACTATACTATAGTATATTATAAACAATATACTATAGTATATTGTTTATATACATTATTGACACCTTATAACAGAAGATAATCAAAAAATATATTTCTAAATTACAAATACGAAATATATAAATTATTAAATGATATTATATATTTTACTTTAAAATATAACTAAATAAAATACAAGTTAAGCCTATATGTGATATTATATATAATACAAGTGATATGGAAGTAAATAGGTAAATTAAATAAATAAAGAAAACGAATTATGCAAATAAGAATATAATTATTGTCTTGATTTGAATATAGAATAGGATACATTTATCAATATCCATTTATAACGACTACGGTGTACTCATATATCTGTATATATAAGTGCAATAATTAATTAATATTTGTATTACTATAGTAATCTATTAGTAATCATTTATAGATTGTGTATGCGAAAATTATAAGTATACGACTACATTTAGCTTGATAATAGGTAAATAAATATATTTATATTTTATATCGTACGTAGATATACAGTTTCCGTGCCGTGTTTCGATGTCCAATAGATATCGCATGCGTGTAATCGATTAGATATGCGCTCGGCTCTATAACGGGATTAGGGCATAGCTACCTGGCACACCGCACACACACACACACGCACCGCTAATTGGGGCAGCTGTACCGGCATCGTTTGAAGAGAGCGAGAGAGAGAGAGAGGGGTAGTAGTACTAGTAACCGCGGTACAGTGGCAATACGGCCATCGGCTATACCGCCCCGCTGACCATCGCTAATTAGCCACTTGCTCCACGCGAGCAACCGCCGCGTCATTAGATGTAACTAATACCGACTGTAGGCGGCACTACTCCTCTAGTCTCATCGGCCGTGTTTCGCTTAATTATTACGTAACCGACCGTATGTTACGCAACTCCTTATTAATATCGCGCGTTCGCTCGAAATCATCGCGTCTTTAAACATCGTAATCATTATTAGTATCATTAATGACGAGTCAGCGTTATTAGTATCGTATTATGATGATCGTTATTAGTATTATTATATTTATATTTATTATTAATATACATTTTAATATCAATAATTGTTAATATTATAATTATTATTATTTTTATTATATTATTAGTGTTTTTATTACTATTATTATGTTTTTATTATTAATATTAATATTAATAAATCTTAATATTATTATTGTTATTATTTATTATTATTATATTATTACAATACGTAGTAAATTAGTGTACTGTTATTACTATTATTATTACTAATATTAATATTATACTACTATTATTATTACTATTATCATTATTAATTATATTTTATTAATGTTGTTATTTAATCATTATTACGCAAATATATAGTCGAAAGTTTAATTTTGGAATTGTTACTAATGATATAACATACGTATACAATGTATACGTATACATTATTGAAATAAAAAGAATAATACGAAATTAACTACATACATAATTGATAATGATCTATAGATCATTTTATTTTCTATAAATTTTATTTTACGATTATTTATCATTTACTTACTTTACACTATAGTGTATTTTATTTCTATATATTTCACTCTAAATATACACATGTAATATAATATAGTTATATTAATCTAAATATTAGTAATCTATAATTATATATATATATTCTTATAATAATTATATATATATTCCTATAATAATTATATATATATTCTTATAATAATTATATACATTATATTATTTTAGTAATATAATTTTAGTAATCTAATATTAGTAATCTATAATTATATATATATATATTCTTATAATAATTATATATATATATATATATATATATATATATATTCTTATAATAATTATATACATTATATTATTTTATAATAATACATTAAAATATAAATATTATAACAATATTTTAAATAAATTACTCTAGTTGTCGCTACCATACAATACATATTATTATAACATAATATTAATTAATAAAGTACTAATACGTATATACGTGTACAGGTTTCTTTAAGAGAACCGTTCAGAACAGGAAGGTTTACAGTTGTGTCGATCAACAGGAATGTCCTATCGATAAAACACAAAGGAAACGATGTCCTTATTGTCGATTTCAAAAGTGTCTAATCGTCGGTATGAAATTAGAAGGTAAATATATGTTTACGTATCTTATGAAATCTATATTAGTATTTTAATAATAAATTATAAAAAATATATATTTTAAATTACCGAATAACTATTTATATATATATATATATATATATATATATATATATATATATATATATATATATATATATATATATATATATATATATATATGTGTATACATTAAATTAGTGTATTATACAATTAAAAAAACAATCTATAGTTCAAATGTAATCGTAATATTAATATTATAATTATTACGGTTTTATATTTCTTTAAATTAATTTTTCCCGATTAAAAATGACATGCATATATATATATAATATAATTATATATTATGGGTTAATAACTATTTATATATTAATGAAAACATATACTTAATAATATATATTTACATACTGCGACTACTCGAGAACGTACTCGAACCCTCTCTAATAACCCTATCTAACAACCATATCTAATAACCCTATTTAAAAACCCTCTATAATAACCCTCTCTAACAGCGGTAAGGGCTGATAGAATGCGGGGAGGCAGGAATAAATTCGGCCCGATGTACAAACGAGACAGGGCGATGAAACAACAGGTTTTTAATTAAATATCGCCCGTGTGTGTGCCATGCGCATTTTATAACGTAGTGGGGATGGGGTTCAATAACTACGTCCAAATTATAAAAGTACGGGTATAATTCTATAAAATATATACATATATATTTACATATATAATATATATATATATATATATTTACATATATAATATATATATATATATATATATAAGTATATAATTATATGTATAACTCTATATATCATTATATAAGTGTAATATAACCCGATATCGGAATACAATAGTGATATAAATGTAAAAGTTACGGCTACGATGATGTCGATAGAGAGAGAGAGAGAGAAAGAGAGAAAGAGAGAGAGAGATAGAGAGAGAGAGAGAGAGAGAGAGAGAGAGAGAGAGAGAGAGAGAGAGAGAGAGAGAGAGAGAGAGAGAGAGAGAGAGAGCGAGAGAGAGAGAGAGGGAGAGAGAGAGATAGAGAGAGGGGGGGAGATAAATAGAGATAGAGAAAGAGAGATATAGAGCGAGTGAAAGAGAGATAGAGAGAGAGAGGGGGAGAGAGATAAAGAGAGATAGAGAAAGAGATATATAGAAAGATAGAGAGAGATAGAGAGAAAGAGAGAGAGATGTAGAGAGATAGAAAGAGAGATAGAAAGAGAGTGAGAGAGAGAGAAAGATAGAGAGAGATATATATAGAGAGAGAGAGAGAAAGAGAGAGAGAGAGAGAGGGGAGCGTAGTTATATACTAAGACAACACAAAACCTAAACATACATGATACTTATTATATATCGGAACCTAGGACACGATACTAATACGCTATACTAGTCTCTCCTGTGTTATATGTATACAACTAATACACGTAACCCTTAAATACACTTATAGGTATACGTACATATGTATATACCGATATGTATAGGTAATACCACTCGTTGACTCGGTAGTCATGGTTACTGTATATATTAATTTATATATATATATATATATATACCTAGTAATGATATTAAGATGCACTTCGTTTTGCCGTCAGCGTCATATACGTATTATTTAATTAAGTAAATTGCATGCTTATAGACCTATATATACATTATATAAAATAAATATCTATTCTATTAAATACAATAATGTGCATATATTAATTGATATATATATATATATATATATATAATTACCATGGTTAGTAATTTGATTTAATATAGTTAGATATTCTACCAATAAACCTACATATTACATATTCTATGGCTAAGTAATATGATTAATTATAAATTATGTTAACAAAATGCACACGATACAATGCAAGGGGATATAAATAGGTGATGTTTACCAGATTTTAATTGAAATCAGTTTACATGAATGTTAAGTAGGTTCTTTGAATATAACTTAACATTAATATTATAAAAAGAAAACTAATAATAAATTGTATTGAGAAAAATAATTATATACACATTATTTTTTTCCTGAAATTATAAATATAATATAAATAATTATGCTAATCCTATTATTAATAATTATTATTTTAAAGTCATTAATAAATATATATATATATATATATATAATATCTATAGATATATTATATATATATATATATATATAATTATATATATACTAGTTAGACTAGATTATTAGATGATTACGAGGTTCCTTATATCGATAGAAATCAAATTCGGTAATAATAAAGTCATATTATTTTTTAATTTATACTTAATATAAATTATTTAAATAGCTAAATATATATATATGTGTGTGTGTGTAAATTATATATATTTAGACTAGAATTAGTTGAATTGGATGTGATATAATAACTATAACGTGACAATCAGATCTAAACTCGTATGAAGTATACTTATATAAGGTAATATATTACCCGACTTCTATTATTGGATATCGTAAACTGCATAATAGAGCTTTTTATACTGGATTAAATGGGTCAATTTACAACATAGATTATATAGTTTCAAATAAGTGAATATTTCACTTCGCTATTTGCAGCACAACGAATGACTACAAATATATAACATTGATATATGTTCTAAATAAAGGAAACGTGTTACTGAGTATAATAATATGTTATCGAATACAATATTAATTTCCAGCCAACCTATACAATAACACATTATACTATAGCGTAGGTCCTACAGGACTATATATAGGGGGTGTTATGCAAGTTTACCTTAACAATAAGTCACTTACATTCTTTATTACCAACTACTATATAAGATAACCGGAAGTTATATACTAAAGCCGAGACAACACTTGATGTTGCACTCGATTCGCATTTATTCGCTACTGTTTCGGAGAAATGCTCTTTTTATAAATATACGTTTTAGATATTTTCTATAATAGGTTGCGGATTTTCCAACGAATATTCGCAAATGCGGTTTTCGAGCGAATATTTGCTGGTGCGTCAGCGGATTAATTTCTAAAAATATATTTTTGTTTTTTATTATTTTCCCGCAAGAGCGAAGCGAATAATACAAATATTGTTCTTCAAAAAAACTATAAAAATCGATTGTGCCTACAATTGAAGCAACTTTAAAAATAAAGTATACACATTTTGTTTATAACTATATAATACATGATATTAGACCCGTTTCTTAGAACATTGTAAACTTAAAATCAGTTAAATTACGACGTAGGTCATATGTAGTTCTATTTAGTGTTTAATAAACCGTTTAACATCACCACCATCATGATCATATTAAACTCGCCGCCTATTAACATAACACAACCCCGGTGTCAGGTCAGGAATCAGATACAACAACAGTACCCGAGTCTCGGTCACCAACTGCCCGCCTACACGACACACTATCAACAACAACAGCAACAACAGCAGCAGCATCAGATGCTCACCCCGGCCGCATCTCAACTACAGCAGCACCAGCACCAGCAGCAACACCAGCAGCACCAGCATCAACATCTACATCAGCATCACGCCGGTTTCTCGCGAGATAACGCGATACATCACGTGACTGATAAACACTCGTCGTTACGTCATCAGCCGTATCCTCAACCGACCGCCGCCACCACCCACAGAGATATCTCGGCAACACCGGTTAGACTTGTCTACATACACCACTGTATACATTGTGTGCATAGTGTATACATAGTGCAGTTACATGCACACACTGCACATACATGTATACATTGCATATATATATATATATATATATATATTGTACAATGTATACACAATGTATATATTGTACACTGTACATATAGTATTAATAAAACGTATTTAATAGTTTGTATACTAATAGTATTATATATAATACTTTAATAGTACTATATATATAGTTGTATTTAAATAAATAAACAGGTAAGTTACCTGAGGTAACCCAAGAGTATGGAACATATAACTATCGTAATAGTCAATAATGATTACTTAAATAACTATTCAAATAATGATGATTTAATTCTTTGCTTATTAATATAGAAAAATACCGACATCTCCGGTTGCTTGAACCAATCACAGCACACGGAGTTACAGATCACGCAAGCTATCGACTACGAAGGTACTAAGGCTATCCTTCGCTAAGGCTATTCTTCTCTAAGGATATCCGTCGCTAAGGCTATCCTTCGCTAAGGCTATCCTTCGCTAAGGCTATCCGTCGCTAAGGCTATCCGTTGCTAAGGCTATCCGTCGCTAAGGCTATCCTTCGCTAAGGCTATCCGTCGCTAAGGCTATCCTTCGCTAAGGCTATCCGTCGCTAAGCCTATCCATCGCTAAGGATATCCTTCGCTAAGGATATCCGTTGCTAAGGCTATCCGTCGCTAAGGCTATCCTTCGCTAAGGCTATCCGTCGCTAAGGCTATCCTTCGCTAAGGCTATCCGTCGCTAAGGCCATCCTTCGCTAAGGCTATCCTTCGCTAAGGCTATCCTTCGCTAAGGCTATCCTTCGCTAAGGCTATCTTTCGCTAAGGCTATTCGTCGCTAAGGCTATCCTTCGCTAATGCTATCCTTCGCTAAGGCTATCTTTCGCTAATGCTATCCTTCGCTAAAGCTATCCTTCGCTAAGGATATCCGTCGCTAAGGCTATCCTTCGCTAAGGATATAGTTATGATGCTATGTAAACACAGAGCGTGATACATCTAATATATTACGTCATAATAATATTTATTCATTGAAATCGCAATATATACAAAAGTATAGAACACCAATAGAGGATACAAATAACCTCCTCGATAAGATATTTACATGTGCTATAAATAACCGCGAGGGGCGCAGGAAAAACAATCAAAATAGTAAACATGGTTGCCTCGTGTCCTTGATTAATAATCTATTAATGTTAAACGCCAGATAAATCTATCGTCTATTACGTAACGTGTACGATTACGTATCGCGTGCGGCTGCGGCGCTGTGTAAGATGTTACGTAATGGCTGCCGTGTTAACCGTCACGCTTCACCGCAGACGAGTTCCAGTCGGCGAGGTTCGAGAACATCGACTGCGACGTGAAACCCAACCTGGCGGCGCTTCAGAACACCAGTTAGTGTACCCGCCTACCCTATAGGGTATAGGCTTAATGTGTATATAGGGTATGTGTAAATCTATAGGTCGACAGCGATATGATGAGGGCATTGTATGAAATGTTTCCTATCATACTAAGTGTATTATATAATACTTATAATAATAAATAATAATAATTAGACGATTTGTCATCGTTGGTTATAACATAATAAATGTGAATAGTAATTTGTGATGGTTCTGCTTACTTATAAGGGGCTTCGAACTTAACACTTCCCACCTGTCAATCATTATTATCTATAGATAATACCATTATATTTCTAACTAAACATACGCGTATTATCTTTCTCTTAATCTTTAATCTGTTACCTCGATACGATTTAAACACTTTTCTAGTAATCCTACGTTATATTGTTGTTATTTTATATTGGCGGAGTCCTTTCATTCTATCCAGGAACTTAGATGAAGTTTTTAACTGAATACGGACACTCTCTGTATCTCAGACACAATAACTACTAGAAAAAAATGTGTAATGAATACAATATTCATAATTATATAAATAGTCTAAATAAGTATTTTTTATTTTTTTTATTATTCAAAATAGTGCTGATATATCCAATTAACTAATTTTTTTATTACGTTTTTAAATTTATGAAAAAATAATGTCATCTTAAAACCGTCTAAAGAATATATAAATGTATCTATATAAAATAACAATATATTATTAAAAACTAAAGCATTCTAAACATTATATATATAATTACTATATTTATTATCAAATATTAATTAAGTTATAAGCATATATCTAGAGGTCATATAAATCCATAATACTGACACTCGAGATGTCTTAATACATGTCTTTAACACCCTATAACCAATCAGCGCGTAGCGTGTGAACTATTCGGATTTTTATAAAAATCGCGTGCGTTATAATATTAATACCACCAATGAAGCTAAATCTAAAAATTTATTATTTAATTACTTAAGTTATATTATTAATTAATAAAATAATAAAAATTAATACATTACTAATTACTAATTAAATTATATTAAATTATTCATAAAATTAATTATAAATAA
Source organism: Osedax fenrisi (assembly GCA_964019155.1). Classification (NCBI taxonomy): domain Eukaryota; kingdom Metazoa; phylum Annelida; class Polychaeta; order Sabellida; family Siboglinidae; genus Osedax; species Osedax fenrisi. The sequence continues at coordinate 84,918,458 of OZ025240.1, read as the reverse complement.
TGTAATTATAATTTATTTTATTGGTTCATCAATAATATATAGTTTATCTAGTGGTATATAGATGTCTGTATTATAACACAGGGTTTCCGTATTCGGACATGGGTACCGAATACGGACACCCTGTTATCTATTGAATAAAAAGATTAAATGCAATTTTTAAATCACAATTATATCTATAATCATATAATATTAATATATTGTCATTTTTGAATAACAATATTGAGTTATCAAATGTTAAGACCATTTATTGTTAAGGTTTCCGTATTAGGTTACACTCCACTAATCATATGAGTCTAATGTCCCTTCGTAATACCCTACATATATATATATATATATTTATATGTATACATTCATCTATTAGATAATTATCTATTACTTATCTATTGTTACTCGCCAGTAATCATGATATGATCTCTCTTAACCCCCACAGTAAACATGATACCCTCGTTCGACGACTACAATAGGACGTACGACAATAGCGGCGACAAGTTGACCTCCGACCGCGATCACGTGACCTCCTCGCACTACAACAACAACAACCACGTAAGCTTCGCTAAATATGCACTAGAATAAACTCTTAATTTACCAACTCGCTAACATACGTGTGTAGATGTATATATCTACTTTTATATTACTACCTTGGCGATTAGCTTTCTTATTATACAATGATATATATATATATATATATATATATATATATATATTATATATATAAGTATACTTATATTACAGTAACTTATACTTATATTACAGTATATATATACTTATATTACATTACGGTACAGCAACCACTTTTATAGATATATATATATATACGTTAATTATTGACGCGATACCGAATACAATGGCTACCACCTATTTAGAAATCATCGACGCGTGACGGCTCCGAATGCACGACTCGTTCGCCGAGCGTTTGCTCTCCTACGGGCGACATCCCCGACTCGACTTGCGACCCATCGTATTCGGCGTCTCAGCATCAGCAACTGCATCCGACACACCATCAACATCAACATCAACATCAGCATCATCAGCATCAGCAGCCGATGCCGAGCCTATGCGCATCCGACGGCTACGAAGTCTATCAGAACGGATATCTCACTTCGGGTCTCAGTCAATTCTCCACCGGAACTTTCGCCCTACCGGTCGTCTCGCAACTTATCAAGGTATACACCTTGTCATTAATAGTACTTATTAGATATATATATATATATATATATATATATATATATATATATATATATATACTATATAAATTTAATTATATATAGCTATTTAATAATATATACCTTTTACTTTACATTTGATAATAGAGATGATGATGATTTATTAAATGTACATTATAACAAAGTATGTGTATATGTAGCTGACCTTTATGTCATGACAACAAAAAAGATAACTAGTATATATAATTGTTTGAATGAAATAAACTTGACGTAAAAAATAAAAGAATAATAAATTACGATAGGATAACGTAAAATAAAATATACCTAGAGGAAACGAGGGAGAAAATAATGATATAATATAATTTAAATAAACTATTAATTTACTTAATTACTTATATAATTACTTACGTATCGATTAAGTTGATTACCTACTCAATTAGGACCTATATACTTACATTACCTTACCCTACAATATGCATATTGCACATGCGAATGCGCTTCTCCTATTATCTCTGCGGTATACTTACACACCTCTTATTACCCCCACCCCCTGCACCCCCTCCACCCGCACAGGACCTACAGAGATGCGAGCCTAACACCGGAGAGGTTCGCCACAAACTGACCACGGTCACCAATTCGGCCGTAGCCGTGTTGATGTCGTCGCAGTGTCCGCCCACCTCCTCGACCAATGGCCAGCAGGCGACGCCCGCAACACCCGCAACGGGCGGCGGAGGAGGAGGAGGACATCCCCTCAAGGACATAGCGGATAATGATATAGTGGCGTTACTGGCTCAGATATGCGACCAGTCTCTGTTCATCCTAGTGGAGTGGGCGAGAGGAGCTCACTTCTTTAACGAACTTAAGGTTCGCGTCACCATAAATAGCTACATTTATATATCATTTAAATACAATTATATATACACATACATTCTTATTAAATTATATATTATTTAATTTTATAATATCAATTTAACTTATAAAAACATGTACATAAATGATATCGATATAATCTATTTTAATATTCAAATTACTTTCATTGTTCGTCGCACACATTTGAAAAATACAACATGTAAGTGCCTAACTAAATAATATAAACCTAAGCAGTTTTCTATCTAAATCACATTTACGTATGCTATGAATCATACTACATTTCATATTAAATACTCGTTTCATTAAAATGTCTCAAATGCATTACAATTTATTAAATATAAAAATAACTTCATTTTATGACTCTTTGAGTTAATTTTACTATACAAGTATATTGTAAAGAATTTTATAATTACTATAGTATATATATAGGTTATAAAATATAACTGCGCTGTTTCTAATATAATTATATTGAAATTATTGCGAGTGTTCTCGCGGTGCTTATATTGAATATAGAATTAAGATACATCCACAATTCATATGTCGACCTCGTTAATGATTATGTCTCGTTACTCTGTAAGTAATTATTGTGTACATGAGACTTGAACATGTATACACTGTACAATGTATATACCCTATATGTACACTATATATACACTATATATATACTATATATATACTATACACACACTGTACACATCGCTGACAGGTTGACGATCAGATGAAGTTGTTACAGAACGCGTGGAGCGAGTTGCTGATTCTAGAGTTTATCTTCGCTCAGATGAAGTCGTCGTCCTGTAACAACAACTCCGCCTCTACCGACGCTAAAGATCCGCTTAAACTCGTTAGTATTGAACCCTAGAGGTCACGTCGGTTACTGGGGGTAGTTATAGTAACTGGGGTATAGTTAGTATAGTACAATAGGGGGGACACTAATGTTACCCGGCGTAGGTTCACGTTGACTATTAAAACAATTAAAATAGACTATATTTCTATTTAAATAAATTAAGAGATGGTACGACTTGAATGAAAATTATGCATTTTTTAATACTATATTTGTTAAGACTAAATCAAGATGTGTTTTATCCATTTAAATACAAACTATTGTGTAGTATATATACTTATTTAATTATAGGGGAGAGCGGGGCAGGTTGACCATAGGGGCAGGTTGACCATAGGGGCAGGTTGAGCCATCTCAATTATTTCTGCTATTAATAAATATCGTAATGCTATTTTTAATACATGTATACACAATTATATTTAGCATTAGTATAACTACTCACAAATTATTTATTTTAACTAATTAAAATATTATTTAATTATTAATATTTTATGAAAATCTCGTTAGTGGGACAGTAAGTTTAACTTTGATATTATTATATATGTTGTAATAACATAGCAGTATTAATGGTATATAAATAAAGTATATTTAATATACTATATATTATAAAATAAATAATTCAAAAATTATCACTCACAAATTAATTATATTACTTTTATATATACTAGTTATATGGGGCAGGTTGACCATAGCAAAACGGGGCAGGTTGACCATAGGGTCAATCTGCCCCGTTTATCATTAAACACATTTATGTATTAATTTATTTAATTAATTAATGACTTATTTAAATAATAATAATAATCTAATTAATTAAATATATAATTGAGTAATTATTTTAAATAATTAAATAATTGGTTTATATGCTGGATTAAAACATAGAGAATCTTCTCCTCTCTCCTAATATAACCTCTTGCCTTAAAAGTTTCATTGGTTTTGATGTTAATCTTGGTGCATATACTTGTTAAAAAATTTAAAATTAATCATAAATTAATTAAAAATAGAATTTTTTATTATATTTCATAAGTTCAACTCGGTTCAATTCAATATATTATATTTCTTAGTTCAATTCAATTCAGTACAGTGTGAAATGTTTAAATCTCGCTGTCACTACTTTTAACTCTTAACTCTTATCTAATTACTAATTATTAATAAATAGTATATATAATAACTATTAATTCTTATCTCCCACTAAATTTTGACTCTTGACACTTACATATTAACTCATAACTCTCTTGCTGTCTGTCTGTCTCTCTCTCTCTTTCTATCTCTATATATCTCTCTATCTCTCTTTTACTTGTAATTCTAACTCCTAACTCATAACCCTCTCTATATCTCTAACTACCCCAAACACAGATGAACGGTCTAATCATACCGGAAGAGGTGCTGCAAGCTATAGGACTGTCCGACCTCAGAGATCGTATAGACGACGTTGTCTCGCACTTCCGGAAGCTGAACGTAGACTCTAACGAATACGTGTGTCTTCGCTATCTCGTCCTCATGAATCCAGGTCAGCATCCGTTTATTGATTGATTGGTCATTTATTTAAGCAAAAATATAGCCGAAATAAATTATCGAAAGTAAAAAGTATAAATTTTTTCTAACGATATAAATAATAATCTAATACTATTTATATTATACTATTCATACTATGGTACGATAATATTATAGTGGTGTTCCAATCTGAATCTGATTATAATATATAATTAATACTTAATTTTAGTTGTATTATATTCGATATTATACGGATATTCTATTATAATTTGGATTGAAAATAAGTATCACATACGATATAAAAAAACATTATTATTTAATATATTATTATGATAATTATTATACACCGAATACAAATAATTAAATTCAACCAATTCTATTGTTTACATTAATACATTATATTAGACTAATGCAAGTTGAAAAAAGCAATATTTATCACCAGTATATATATATAAAAAGAATCACTGAATCGTAAGCGAGTGTACGTCGAATCTAACGCACGTAAACGCCCGCCCCGCAGATGTTTCCGGTCTAAAGAATCGCGATATAGTAGCGACCGCACAACGGAAAGTGAACGCGTCTCTGCTGGATTATTGCGCGGCGTTCTCTTCACCTTTGAACCGTGACGACGTCAATAATCGCTGCCCTACCCTGTTATCGCTCGACATCGGCGACCAACTCAACAATAGTTCGGATAAATTTGGAGACCTTCTGATACAGGTTTCCTAATAACACTTTTATTGGTTTAATTTCTTATCTCGAAATATATGAACGAATCTATTTGGTAAATTTATCCGGCATTTTTTTGGTGAAAAGATTTATTTATTTATAAAAAAACTAACACAAGTTATCAGTCGTGCATCTAAAACAATAATTAAAAATATCTGATTAATAAATCTATCAATTAGATATTTTTAATTATTATTAATTATAATAATCGATAGTTTAAAGGTGTGCGCTAATTTAAGTGTCATGTTCCATGCGTATATCGTATCTAGCTAACTACTACAATAAACAAAAAACAAAACATCATACAAACTTATAATCGTTGTTGTTTACGTTACAGTTACCAAACATCCGGTTGATATCTCTGCTGGCCGAGGACTACCTCTCCAAGAAGAACAGCGCCGGGCTGGTTCCCGATCAAGCGCTGCTCATCGAGATGCTTCACTCGAAGTCGGTGAAGCCGACTCGATGAAAGCCGTTCTCGGAATGTCTAGAATGCTCGGAATGTCGGCACATTTTCGAATGCTCGGAATTCTCGGAATTCTCGGAATGCTCGGAGAGACACCGAACCATCCGACGAGATATCGGCGTATCGTGTACGAACGCACATACGCACGCACATACGAACGCGTGTAAGCATACACGGGCGTATACACAGTGATAAGGGTATACCGGAACGCGAGCGCGCGCGTTTCATTTCGAATAACTCTCTCGCCGCCGCGTCCATCTAATGTCATACACACACGTGATAACATTACGTAACGTCATACACACACGTGATAACATTACGTAACGTGTTGCACACACGTGATAACATTACGTAACTTGTTGCACGCGCGGCGGCTGTACATATTTATTGTTCAATACATCGAGTAGTATTATTATTATTATTATTATTATTATTATTAATATTATTCATTTAATGACACCCTGGTATCGGTGTCGATGGTTTAACTGGACCGTAGTACAACTGTTAGTATATCATTTAATGGCCAGTGAGTTTAATTCGAGTCCGCCGCCGATGTGGACCGAAGAACTATACATTACGTAACACATCATTACACGTACTACGGGGGCCCACTGAAACCGTTTCATTAACAACAACTCTACTATTAATGTCCGCCGTTGTGGAAATCACATCGATTTCAACGTAACCGCGGAATAGGATACATTATTATTATTAACATATTTAGGTTATATACACATACACATATACATACAAACACACACACACATAACTATATCGTTCAAACAGCATAATACCACGTTATTACATCATCATTATTATTATTATAAAATTAGTATTACAGGATTACAACGTGATAGGCAGGTCATCAATACAACAATGAGTCCTTAATTAATTCGTAATATTATATAATAGTTTGTAATAGTATATATATATATAATAGTATATTCGTGTAATACATTTAAATTTATATTTAGTAATGTTACATTTGTAGTAAAATTAAATATAATATCAACCCAATACCGGTGATAATATTGAAAAAATCAATGATAAATAATAACAATTTTAATGTTTAATTATTAAATTTATTGTACATATAAATTAAGTTTAGTAATGAGTATTAATTAATTAGTATTTATAAATATGTTGTTTGAATAAACTATATACAAAGAATTGTCCTAGCTATATATATATATATATTTATCGACATTTTTATTAACTTTTATTTGTTGATTTCAGTACGACAGTAGAGTAAATACTATACGTTTAAAATACATTACCATTTCATTTGTGATACCATTGTTATGTCATCCCCATTACGTAATTCATTACGAGTCGTTATTGTTATTATATCGTGAACTATTCTACAGTGATCGTGTACAACGCATTGTATTATAGGAATAACTGAACGTTATTATTATTAGTCAACGATACGGTTTAGCCACGCCCATATCGATTAGCTCCTCCTCCTCGAATCCAATTCCGTATTTCATATAAATATGCACCCGAAGATAAATCGAACAATTCGATTTATATAGAGGCGGAGCCTGTTTAAAGGGTGGAGATAATGTGGGCGGAGCTTAAGCGACCCCGCTCGATTAGTCGACAATTCGCATTATTTTGTTATTAGTATTCGAGTAATAGTTTCGACAACGCACGCAAAACCATCGCCCGCCACGATTACATCACCACGACTATGACGTCATATGGCTACGAGCGTTCGGGATTCGTCGTTACATCATCGTGTGTATTAAAAATTGTTCAAAACCCCGTTGTAACGTACGATTACGCGGTGTACCGGGGTACTAGTAGTTACCTCGTCGTACTATCGCGGTACTTCGGTGTATTCGGCACTACCCGTAGGTGCTAACCACTTCGTGTCGTAATCACCACTTCGTTGTTACGTAATAAATCATATAATTACATAATATATAGGATACCTAGCGAGTTGTTTCTTCATTAATTAATATAATATATTTTGTTGATTAAATTTATATAAATTTAGGATGTATTAGTAAAATAGAATTAATAATTAAATGGATTTAGCATTAATATGGAATATATTTTAAATTATATTTATATATATATATATATTTTTTTTTGGATTGGATAGTTTATTTTAACAACAATATATTAAAACAATTACCCTCACTGGTGTGGAAACGAAACAAATAAACAAACAAAAATTAAAAAAAAAAAAGTCAAATACAAGCTGAATATACAAATAAATAAAAAGTACGTGGTGACTTCAAAGTAGTACGGCAGTATATTCCATCTGGCTGGCGCAATTCTAGAGAAAGAGTGAGACTACATTGCATTGCATCCATTTGGCAGCTCGAGTAGAGTAGAATCAGAAGAACGCAGATGCTGGAGAATCTGACGACGAACAAACAAGCCACGTAGATATCCAGTTCTGCCTAAAATTAACGTTTTATGCATTAAGCATAGTAATCTAAATTCACACCGTTTTTTAAACGGTAACCATTTCATATTATGTTGGTGCATGTCAGTTAAAGAGTGCTCGCATCGCTTAAGACTATGTATTAATCTGGCAGATGATCGAATAATTCGGTCAACTTTTTTAGATTCTGTGTTCTTAATACCATAAAAAAGAGAACAACAATAATTTAATCTAGATAGCACTAGAGCATTTACGAGGCGCTTAGTGATATTAGTAGAATAGTAGTTTCTAATATGGCGAATTTTTCTCAAATAGAAATTAGCAGATTTTGAAATCGCATTGATATGAGCACTATACGATAAAATACTATCCATTAATACACCAATATTACGCACAGATTCACAAGGCTGCATTATGTTACCATCGATTGATACAGTAGGACAGATTACAGGTACATTCGAGATATTCAGAAGTTCCGTTTTTGAAGTATTTACTAGGAGATCAGTTTTTAATAACCAATAAATGATTTCAGATATACAATGAGAAAGCTCAGAATTGGAATTCATGGAGATAACAGGTAATTTCAATAACAATTAAATATCATCAGCGTAAATATAATAGCTAATATTAGGATATTTACGAATAATGTTGGAAATAGGACGTGCATATATCAAGAAGAGAATTGGGCCAAGCACTGATCCCTGTGGAACCCCGTTATGAATTTGGGTGGGAGGTGACATAATATTATTAATTTTGACGGATGATGTTCGATTAGTGATGAACGAAGTCAACCATTTAAGAGGAGAGCCTTCAATATCTAGATCTTTGATTCGATCAATGAAGATTAAGTGATTGAGCGACGCTCTATGAGCGTATCAAAAGCACTATATAATTCAAGCAAAAGTAACTGTGTGTAAGTTGATGTATCAAGTGATTTGTGAATCGAGTCAGTAATATGATTTAGAGCTGTTTCAGTAGAAAATGATTTTCTGTAGGCACTCTACATAGAAGTTTTCATGGAAGTTTTCAAGCATGTTGTTAGTTTCAAGATAATTTATGAGCTGACGGCTAACAACGCGTTACATGATCTTATTTATTATTGGAAGTTGTGAAATTGGTCTATAGTTGGTCAACACATCAGGATCAAGTGACGTTTTTTTCATGATAGGTTTAATAATGGTATATTTCAGAGAATCTACAATAATGCTATCATTAAGTGATTGTAAAATCAAATACAATATTGTAAGTTCAATTGTATAGACAAGGTTCTTAAAAATGACCAAAGGAAGAGGATCAATCGGGGAGATGGAATTTGCATTTAAAATCAAGTTACGGATTTCTGTGATAGAAAGAGATAAAAAAACTGGAAAATATACAATATATGGGGTTAGATGTTATGTGAGCATTAAAAGTCAGAGGTGATTGCGCTAATTTAGAACTAATACTATCTGAAATCCAGGAAATCTTAGTAGATAACCAATTAACAAAAGGAAATAATAGAGAAATGGTTGGTTTTAAGAAAAGCCAGAAGAAGATAAATATTAGATCTAAGTGAACGAATATGTATTAGAGAAAATATTGAGCTATCTGTATTAGTAGATATATATACTGACTATAGTCATGTATTAGACATAACCTTAGCTTTTGTATCAGTAAAAGCTGCAAACGATTTCCTCCAGCATGATAACTCAGAGTGTGAAGGAGAGTAACAAGAGGAGTTCCAATCTATATGATCATCAGTTAATTTCCTCAGTTCGTAACACATAGTATACTATATCGTATACGATTATTATAAACCGATTTATGTGAAGTAAAAGCTCCAGACTTGATAGCATTATAGTAGACTAACCCCAGTTTCCTGGACTCAAATGGTAGAGATGGCAGTTTAAGAAGTTTATTATATGCTGTGTTTTAAATTCTAAATTTAAAAACCTATCCTTAGAAATTACTATGTTAAATGATACAATAGCTATACTGTTCTTGAAGTTAACTTCTTTGATGGTTGATTTATCTATATTAAAATCATTAAATAGGCTATTTATATAGTCAATATACAAGTTATCATTAGTAATCCTTTTAATTATAACAGATATATTATCCATTGTAGCATGAGCTATTTCTATTAAATAATTTTAGAAGTCAAAGTTTGTATGTTATCAATTTTATCTGCTATACTAGATAAGGTAATAACATTATAATTGGAGTCAGAAGTATCATCAATGGAGTATAAGCAGTTATTATTATAAAATAAGAAATTAGGAGAATTAAAAATAGCACAAGCATATTGGGGTGGCGTATTACTGTTGGTCCAAGCTGAAGGTAATATTTTAGCATTGAATAAACATTTATGGTGAATATAAGAATTACACTTTCTACATGATTTCTATCATCAACATTACACGTTTGACAACACTTAAAGCGGTTAGTCATGCATGTTATGAGAATATACATAACAGTAAACGTGCTATATCAATGCTATATCAATGTGGAAATATCAAAAAACTTACAATCAAAATAGTAGAATAAAATAAAGCAATTAAAATCAATAGATTACGTAAGCGAAATGAATCGTTTCGGTCTAGTGGTTTTGTGATTATGAAGTATTATCGAGGCTATTATACACTTTTATCGAGGCTCTATTCCGTGGTTTATATGTACACGATATGAAATATTATAAGCTATTTTAATTCTTGTTATATAATATATATTATGAAACCAAATATTATACACGTATATATTCGAAGTGGACATTTAATAACACAAATTCTATAGATTTAGAACAAAATAACAATATTAGGCTTATGAAATAACTCAGCTCATACAACTGTTTATATTATAATATATATCCTCATTATCAGATAAATATTTTAATTCGTATTTCCAAGATATTTATACGACTAAATAATAAATTGACTATAGTCATTAACTATTATATTATATATATATATATATATAAAGTATGTGCAAAGATTTTCCAAAGGAAAGATATTGCACTTGTGTATATTTGTGTCACCTAATAATTCGATATTGCCATCTAGCGGTATTATTCAGATAATAAGACATTTCTATATTTATTGTAATAGTAATTAATAAATTATATACAATATACATGTATATTGTATTATAATATGTATTTACATGATTTTAAAATGATAATATAATTATATAACAATAGAATACACTGATTAGTTATATTTAATATAAACAAATAAAATAAATGATAAATATATTGTTATAAATCTAATATTAAAAAAAAACTACATGTATTGTATTATTGTAATGATTTTAAATGTATGTATATAATTAGAAAACAAGAAATTTAAATAAAAATATCACATGATTTAACATTTCATATACTATTTCGCCATCTAGTGTTAATATTGTTTTTTCATTTTAAATTTACATTTCGATGTACTAGAGATAGATAGGGAGTGCAATATCTTTCCTTTGGAAAATCTTTGGTATGTGTATATTAGATAAAGATTTAAAAATAGTAATATCACATCAGTATTAATATTATAAGTTACAAAGTTATAACAATAACTATTGCTAACAATTGATTAATAATTTCATTCGGTGAAGATGAACGCGATATTACGTCGTGTGCATAACAAACATTATTATTAGGTTTCCATCTAAATAGTATCCTATAAATTATAATTGATTAATCATAGGATTAGTAGAATATATTAAATGCAAAATGTATATTAATTATCAATGATGAACACATTACGTATATGTAATAACGCATGTTATAGCAGTAATACCCTAAGATTAATAGTAACAAACTTTTATATACATTACAAAATACATTATTGAATTGAAAATGTATTTATACACTTAACTAAATCGTAAGTGATTTCTCAAAAGTGTATATATATATAGAAATAAAGATAATAGAAGTAGGTAATACAATCGTACCATTTAAATAATTAATTGAATAGAAAGGAAATACACAAATAAAGTAATAATGATAAACAATATAAATAGGGTGTAAAATATATTACAGGTTGTATAAATGAAATTATTATCTTTTAACTTGGATATAATATATCTTCAACCTATAAAATTCCGTTTCTATTGAATCTAAAGAACTAGGGGAAAGTCTCCTATTACCGACCCCTAAATGATTATTTGTAATAACTTATTCAATATTAAATATATTTATTTTAAATTTTGTAATTAGGGTAATATTGTGGCAATGAATAATGTGGCTATTTTTAATTTTGGATATTATTATATTTACAAGAATAAACAAGGGGGTCGGTAATCGGATACCTGTTCCTAATACCGACCCCCTTCTCTTATTACCGACCCCTTAAAATAATCGTGGTATAAATAATTGTAGTATTATAATATCAAATAAAAATAGTAGATATACATAAATATAATTAATTATAACATGCACGCAATTTATTTGTTATTGAATTTATGTTTTAATAGTAATATTAAATTTAAATTTAAATATTATAGTAATTATATTAAAATAGTGTATATTATTATTTATTATTTATTTATTAATCAGTATTTATATAATCAACTGGAATCATGAATCCTAAATCTATATCAATGATACACAAACAACTTACGACATATTTTAAAGTAAAATACGGATCTATTTTTATTGGATATTATAAATCACATGGGGTCGGTATTAGGATAATTTAGGGGGTCGGTAATAGGAAATGCATATGGGCTGTCATAAGTAAGATATAAGGGTTAATATTTATTCAAATTAAATTATTTGTATAATAGTTATAAACGTTTTATTGATCTACAATATTATGTTCAGTATTAAGTTTTCTTTTAATTAATAAAGTATTTACAATGATTTAAAAAAAGTTATTATTCAAATATTTAAAAGGTAAAAATAGAATATTACATTTTATCAAATAACAATTGTAGGATTACATATTTTTTTTAACAAAATACTTATTCATATTTATCATTAAATTACTAACAGTTCATATATATAATTTGTGTATATCTCTTATAGTTACTAAGATACGAGAGGGGTCGGTATTAGGAGGGGGTCGGTAATGGGAGACTTTCCCCTACATATATTTACATTAGTATATCTATAATATATGTATTATATATTACCTATATATTGTCTATATATATATATACTCATATACTATATATAGTATATGTATTCTCCTTTTACTATAGTATACTCATATATTTATGTTTCATAAAAAACTGGTAGGAATCTATAGATGCATATATGGGTAACAAGAAAATACGATGTTTTAATATAAATATCATTTTTAACTATATTACATATACTATTTAAGATATAAATATGTCAATAATATGACAAGTAATTTATTCTTTAAATTTAATTTGAATAATAGTTAAATTATTATATCATAATTGTTTACATAGGAATTACGAATTGTAGATATATTATTAATTATTAAGTCTATACATTAAAACATAATTGTATTGATATTATAAATATGATTAATATAAATGACATCTATAACTAATGATACTTATCATTAGTTATAGATTTAAATCTATTTTGATATTTACAATCGATAACATATTAATTAAATTAGTAAATATAATTGCATTAACAATTGTCCACAATGTCCCGTTATTGGCCCTATATTATTTATTATTTATATTCTTCCTATAAAATCAATATTTCACAAATATACTAATATTCACTATCATCGTTTTGCCGATGATCTACAGATTTCCGGTGATTTACAGATATCTAAATTCCTAGTTCTTAGAACTATAGTGATTCTGATCTGATTCAAATGTAATTTTATTCTATTACTGATATCACTGAATGGTTCTCTCATAACTCTATTTCCTTAGAAATGACTAAAACATATACTTTTATATACTCTAGACCCCGTTATTCTCTATCAATAACTCATCATTTTCTAATATCTCTTCCAACTTCTCAATCTATAACTACTAGCTATTAACTAACATTGGTTTCACTATAACCTCTCTTCTAGAATACTCTCCACACGTTAATAACATTATACGTTCTGACAGTTATTTTTAGAAAGATTTATTCTTTAATAAACTCCTTAAAATTGATAAATTAATTTATTTTGATACCCGTATATAGTCTTAACTAAAACAGAGTCAATTATATTTCCTACTCTACATAATTTAATATTATGTTATAATTTTTATATTTTCTTTTCAAGATAAAGTTTCAAATATTATTTCTAAAATTAAGCTTATAACTAATAATGTGGCTTTTTTCCTTTATTTTAACATAAATATGATATTTTACTTGGATATTTTGACTCATTTTCTTCTACTTATTTATCTGAAGTATTAGATCTTATATTGGCTTATAAATCGTATTATCCTATTGATCCATTGCCTCTAGATATAGCTACAGCTATCTATTTTTCATTAGCTTGTTTTTATACTAACTCCATTTATTTTAAATATTATTAATATTTCTCTTCATTCTAGTATTGTACCTTCATCTTTAAACATGCTATATTAAAACCTATTCTAAAGAAACTAGGATTGTATATTGAGTTTTTATCTAATTATAGACCAATATCTCAATGTACCTCAAAATACCTTTGTAAGTAAAATATCTGAAAGAATAGTTTCCAAGCAATTAATCAATTATCTAAATTTAAATTCATTATTTGACACTATACAAAGTGCATATAGGAAATTGCATAATCCTGAACACTTCTTCTTTCTTTCTTGATGATTTTCTTAATAAGCTTGATAATAATTATAATATACAGCTTTTTCATTAGATCTATCTGCGGAATTTGATATTGATCATTCTATTTTAATTAAACGTATTTAATATATTGGTATTGTATGTATTCCTCTAGCTTGGATTAAATCGTATCTGGAAGAAAGACTTATCTGAAATGATATTTTCTATAAAAATTGATAATTATTCATCCTATTGTAAAATGTATTATGGAGTGCCTCAAGGTTCTGTATTAGCGTCATTGCTATTTTCTCTGTATATCTCACCTCTTAAAAATATTATATCTAATTTTGGTTTTATGTTTATTGATAGGATTAAATTTCTCCGATCAGATAGCTAATGTGTGTAAATCAACAAATTATCAATTATATAAAATACGATCAATAAGGAAATTCTTAACTTTAGAATTTCTAAAATGTTAATAGAATCATTAGTTATAATAATATATGTCACGTATACATTATTGTTGTTCTCTATATTATGGCCTTATTATGTTACTCCTGCTAAATCCTTAGATATAATCATTAGATCGTCGATAAGAGTTTTACATCGTGTACAGTTACATGACCATGAATCAGTCAATTATCACTTAGTTAATTATAAATGGTTAACTATTTCTCAGAGATCTACTTTCAGCTATTTAAAACTAATTTTAACACTCATTTATTATTAACACAATGATTCATATGCTAATGATTAACATGAACATTTGATGCAATTGCAGTATTACTGCAGTATTATTAATTTACAATGTAATGAAATAAATATTATATACAAATCAAGATAACAAATAAAATCAAATATTACGCCTGCTCTTAATCTGCATTGTATCTGAAACACGTTTTCCGCGCTATTATAATCATCATCACTGTAACCACAGCTCTATAGGCTGTGTTACGATGTATAATGATGTAGTCATTATAGTAAGGTTTTGTTAGTGACATTTAAATTACGATGTAAGGAATGATTTTGATATTAGCATGATTAACATTCCTACATATATGCCTACATATATATAATTATAGATAAAAGAGTAATGAATTCGATACTACATGTAGGGGAAATATGGGTAATACGGACCGGCTTGTAATACGGTCCACTACGATATCTCAGTGACTATTTTTAAACCAAAAAATATATATATATAAGATTTATAGAGTATCACATTTCTATTAATAATACATATTTTATATTTTAATAAGTGCATTCATAATTATAATAATTATTATTATATCAATAATTAATTTACAAATGAAAATGTATTAAATAATAATGTATTTATACATTATCGTTAATAATTAAATATTTCAAAGTAATATGGAAAGATTAATTAAATACGAAGAATATAGAATTCTAAATGAACCTTAAATTCGATATTAAATTATTATTATTATTAATTAAGAGGGTTATCAAAATGTATAATATGGTCATACTAAAATTCATAATGCTTGACCAAAGAAAATTCTTGGAGCTAATTTAGAAAAATTAGAACCTATTAAAAATGTCGATCACAAATTAATAATTCATATTTTAATAAATATTTTATTTATAATCATTATTTTTACTTACAAACATAATAATTAATATTTCATCATAACATGTCAACATATATGAATACACACATATATATATATATATATATATATATATATATATATATATATACATATATATATATATATATATATATATAACTTTTATTTATTGTAATATAATTTATCCTAAAATAAACATTTAATCATTATTTATATTATCGTATATTACCATTCATTCTATATTTTAATGTTCAAATTATTGTAGAATTATTTTTAACTATTATATATGTTTATATTTCGAATCGAACTTTGATTTAAAAAATTGTATATAAAAAGAATCATCAAATTTTCAAATAAATTGGATTGAATTTTAATTTTACCATTCGTTTACATCACTAGTTAAGGGGGGAGGCGTTCATCTAACCAATGCTAATTTAGCTCTATCTAAAAACGCTAATGATAAATAACTAATGGAGGTAATTACATAATTTTCAACAGATACTTTCCTCCTTCATAAAGGATCTGTCTTTATATAAATGTACTTAATTAAAAATATTGTAAAAAAATAGTCTCAATTAATTAAATATTTTTTTTTATTTTGTTCCATTAAAATGCAAGTTTATCATCATTTATTTAATTAATATAAAATATAATAATAAATCCAACAGGATTCCTATAGGTGTACATTTTTTACATTTAATGTAAAAATTTCAAATAAAAATAATAAAAATTAAAAAAAAATTTACATTTAATGTAAAAATTTCAAATAAAAATAATAAAAATTAAAAAATTAGTAGGCATTTACATGAGGTTACTAAGTGAAAAAGTAGAAACTTTAGAAAATGACATTCAAAGTTTTTTTAAACAAATAATCACAAAATATTATTATACATATATATATGTATATATATATATATATATATATATATATATATATATATATATATATATATATATATATATATATATATATATATATATATATATATATTACATTTATATCTATTATATAAAAGAAAGTCTATTTAATTATATATATATATATATATGTGTGTGTGTGTGTGTGTATCTGGTGAGGTAACTCGAGAACCGGGGTACGTCGCGAAAATATTTTATACCCGATCTTAATAAATTTGCAACAGTATGGTCTTGGTCCGGAAAATTTTTTGAATATTATACCGCGTACCCCAGAAAAACCTGAAAAATTGACTTTTTGCCATTAAAATGATTTTTTGTCGTCCAAAATCTTCGGCGTCGCATTTTTGAAATATTTTTTTTACATTTTTTCGAACTATTTTTTTGAATTTTTTTTGATTTTTTTTTGAAATTTTTGGAAATTTTGGAAATTTTTTGAAATATTTTTGAAATATTTTTGACATTTTTTGAAATATTTTTGAAGTTTTTTTAAAATATTTTTAAACATTTTTTTGAAATTTTTTTAAAATATATTTTGTAATATTATTTATATTTTTTGTATTTTAAAAAATATTATTTGAAATAATTTTTTATATTTTTCAACTATTCGTTGAAATATTATTATTTTAAGATATAATTAAAATATTATAATTATATAATAAATATATAAATATTATAAGATATAATAATATACTTTTTAAAATATTTGTAGAACATTTATAAAAAATATATTTTGTAATATTTGGAAATATTTGTTGTATACTAGGAATACAGAATCAGGAATAGCTATAATTAATAAATAATAGATAGGCAAACAATCAAAAATCGATCAACGCAGGGTGCGGTTTGGGTTTTCGATATTTATTAAGTACTATTTTGTAATATTGGAAATATGTGTTGTATTTTTTTAAATATTATTTGAAATATTTTTGAAATATTTTTCCACTAATTTTTGAGATATTAATATTTGTATAAATTTGTTTGAATTTTAGCAACAATTTATGTTATTGTATATGAAAAGCAGAATCATGAATAGCCATAAATAATAAATAATAGATAGGTAAGCTATCAAACAACGAGTAAAGCAAAGTTGGGTACGGCAAGAAATTCCAAATCAGGAATAGTTATAATTAATAAATGATAGATAGGAAAATAATAAAAAACCGAGCAACGCCGATTTGGAACTGTTTGGGTTTAGGTTTTCAACATATTTTGGAATATTTGAAATATCTGTTGTATTTTTTGAAATATTTTTTATCTAATTTTTTAAATATTAAAAAAAATATGTTTCTACATATGTTTAATTTTATTTAATTGTATATACTAGAAATGTAGGATCAGGAATAGCTCTAATTAATAAATAATAAATAGGCAAACAATCAAAAACCGATAAATGTCGAGTCGAGTACTGTTTGGATTTGGGTTTAGGTTTGAGTTTTCGACATTTTTTTAAAACATATTTTGTAATATTTTAAATATTTTTTGTATTTGTTAGCAATTATATATTTTAGAATAATCAGGAATAGCTATAATTAATAAAAATAAATAGTCAAACAATCAAAAACCTAGCAACGCCGGGTAGGGTATGACTGCTAATATGTTGAAATATTTTTTATATTTAAAAAATATTTTTAGACACTTTTTAAAAATATATTTTATAATATTTTAAAGTATTTTTGTATTTTTGTATTTTTACAAAATATTTTACGAATAAGTCTTAAAAAGAACAACGCTAGATCTACATCGGATACAGTTAGATTTATTAAATATTAGTTAGAAGACAACAATTAAAGAATAGCTATGCATAATTAGGAATAACTATAATTAATAATTGATAGGCAAATAATAAAAAAACGAGCAACGTCGGGTTGGGTTCGGCAAACAATTCTAAATCAGGAATAGTTATAATTAATAAAGTATAGATAGGCATATAATTAAAAACCGATCAACGCCGTTTTGGGACGGTTTGGGTTTGGGTTTTCAACATATTTTGTAATATTTGAAATATTTGTTGTATTTTTTAAAATATTTTTTGAAATATTTGTTCACTAATTTTTTAAATATTATAAACAATATTTTTCTATATTTGTTTGTATTTTAAATAAACTTTATTTAATTGTATATACTAGAAATATAGAATCAGAAATTGCCCTAATTAATAAATAATAAATAATAGATAGGCAAACAAACAAAAACCAAGAAATGCCGGGTCGGGTATGGTTTGTTTTTAAAACATATTTTGTAATATTTTATATATTTTTTTGCAATTTTTAGCAATTATATATTTTAGAATAATCAGGAATAGCTATAATTAATAAAAAAAATTAATAGGCATTAAAAATCAGGTATGGCTACTAATATGTTGAAATATTTTTTATATTTCTTAAAATATTTTTAGACACTTTTTAAAAATATATTTTGTAATATTTTAAATTATTATTTGTAATCTTACCAAATATTTTACAAATAATCTTAAAAACGAACAACGCTGAGTCTACATCGGATACAGTTAGAATTAGTAAATATTAGTTAGAAGAAAACAATTAAATATTAGCTAAGTATAATCAGGAATAGCTACAATTAATAGGCAAATAATCAAAAACCTAGCAACGCAGGGTAGTGTACGGTTTGTGTTTGGGTTTAGGTTTGGGTTTTAGACATTTTTTTAAAACATATTTTTTAATATTTGAAATATTTGTTGTATTTTTTAACATATTATTTGAAAATGTTTTCTACTTTGTTTTGTATGTCAGCTAACATTTATTTTATTATATATATATCAATTAAGAATCAGGAATAGCTATAATTAATATATAATATATAGGAAAATAATCAAAACCGAGCAACGCCGGGTCGGGTACGGCTAGTATATATATATAAATGAATAGTAAAATATAATGGTATATAAACACACTGAAACAATAATAATTAGTACTAATATAGAGTAGTATTCAAATATACATTATAATGAGATATATAAATAAATATATTAATTTGTACATATATATATATATATAGAAGTTATAAAATAGAAAAATATAAATTTATTTTTATAGTAATAGTTGAATAATAGTTATAAAGTAATATAAAAAATGAATAATGAATAATATAAAATAAATACAAGAATATAACGTCTTAAAAAACAGAGCTAATTATAGAAAGAAAATTTCTAAATTGTCTGTTTGAGAGCGTCTCTTTTCAACCAATTATATCTTGTTGTATACACTGGTGATTTGTTTATTAATTATATGGAATGTATCTATAATCTATGATCTATGCTTAATGTAAAAATATAAATTTGTTTTGTAAAATACTGTATACAATATAGAAATATACAATTAAATGTAACAAGTATTTATAAAAAATCCTGTCAATTTCAAATAATTATTATATCAATTACGTTTATAAAAACACTTTATATAGATATAAATACTCACAAATAATTAATAAAATTTTACACATTTATAAATAAGATATTAAACATGGATAATATATAATAAAAATGTGTCGTTAAAATAAAAATATTAATCATATTTTAACTCGCGCCTCCACCCTTTAAGATATACTTGTTAATTAGGAAGAATTTAGGGGAATGCTCTAATGTCGACATGCACGTAATATCGACACATTAGAGATCTCCTAAAATATAATTCAAATCAAAAATTAATTAATATATGAAATATTAATCAATATAATTCTATTTCATATAAGTATACTTTTTTTTATTATTTATATTTTTTTAATTATAAATAAAAAACTGATTTTTTCGTTACAACTCAAACAACTAAATTTATGAAATTTGTTGAAGTATAATATCGAATCTCATTCATTTAAAAATGAAAGTATTTTAAATATTTAAAATAAATCTTATATATCTAATTATATTTTACAGTGTGACGACAATATTTTGTATTTTTCATAATTTATTACAAAGTTATAAACTGTTACCTAAGAAACATCATTTACATAAATGTTCACCCTAATTGAACATAATATCGACATCCATGTTATCTCAGAGTTAAACAAACTAAATTAAATTTTAAAATAGCTATTATATGTATATACCTACTTAATACCTATACATAAAATTTGGTAATATTTAATTGAGAAATAATAAAGTTATGGTGATGTATTGTTAGAGTGTCGGTATTCGAGTACTTTCCCCTATATCTAATTTTGTCTAAAACTCTTTCGATTCATCTCATCTGAAACATTTAAGAGATTCTAAACATTTACTTATGATTTTGGGTCGGTGTCGAAACATTGATTTTTGGTTTTGGTCGATATCGAAAGTTCAAAATATTGACCCGTTTACAAAACTAATTCTAAGTTACTAATTAGATAAAATATCACTGAAATAAAAAGTAATAAGTATAAGCAACGACATGCATTTAGTTTAGAACTGTGATTGTAAGTAGATTATTGTTATGGATTTAGGGAATGTGTTTGAGGTATATATGTAGGTTTTAATCTGTTAATGTGTGAATGTCATCAATATTTCTATAGAAATATGTCGGTACCTAATGAATATATATATTCATTAGGTACCGACACATGTTCTGACGAATAACATATATGTTATTCGTTAATATATATATTATTTAGTAAAATTGATTAATTTAACTTGTATTCCAATTAGAAATAATATTCCTAATTATAAATATGTATAATTAAGTGACTACACCACAATGTTTATAAATTAATATAACACGTGACAATACAACTATCGATTGTTCAACGGACAATTTATTAGTTATTTATACTTTATATTTATACTCCCTAAAATAGATCGGCATATCACCACCATTGATATATCTATAGTAAAACGATTATAACTCTATAATTTAAGAAGATATATTATTATAAATCACACAATATATGGGTAATATATTATATTTTAAAATAGTATACAACACTACATATTATTATTTTATAATTGTTAGTTTATAAACATAAATATTAGCTATTCTTCATAAAGTAGTAGTCTTTTAGTTAATATAATACTTTATATATATTTATAATTTATTCTACATATATACAATATATTTATTTTATATGTATACATTTTTAGGAAATTGCGTACTAATTTCGAGATATCAGCATCCGCCAAAACACCCTAATATCCCCTAATAACCCCTAATATTGAACTGCTAATGTATTTATATTATAAAATAGATTTAATATATTTTATAATTTAATAATAAAAATACGATTAGGATATATAACAATGACTATTCATTTCATCAATAACATATATAACATATACCTATACTATATACCCACTGGGTATGTAGTATAGGTATATAACATTGAATAGATCACAATTAATAGTTTTGTAATGCAAATATGGTATCGATTGTTGCATAAAATGTAAATAATAGTATTGCCGTATATTACTATGGTAATTCGATTTATATATATATATATATATATATAAATATATATAACAATAGTTATATATTTTTTTAATAAATCTATAAATATAATAAATACAAAATAATCAGTAATGTTAGATACTCATATAATATTAGTCAACTTCTTCAATTTGCATATTTTTCTATGATTCGAAAAGTTATTATTAGATTTTCGTAACGATTTCTTAGCGGAAAGTAAGCTAAAGTTCGATATATGTGACAATGGAGCTGTTAGGGGCGTGTTTCGTTTGTTCTTGTGTTGTATGGCTTTAAATTGTATACGTATCTCTTCAAATATATCGAATACACCTGAAATTAAATACATATATAGACAAAATATATATATATATATATTAAAAATGAAATTTTTGAAATAGTGGTATGTATATACGAATTTATGAGAAATAAATAACTACTGTAAATAATAAAGAATTATTTAAATATATATATTACCACAATTACATATATATATATATATATATATATATATATATATATACTAAATATATAGCTCATGTAATGATCATAACCTCGATGTAATATATTTACCTTGAGAGGTTAGCGCGGAACATTCCTTGAAGGACACGGCCTTCATCATGTCTCTGACGCTCTCCCCCTGGTGAGTCTGTACGGGACACTGGTCAGCAACTGATAACGACTCGCACAACGCCTGTGCGTATGTGTGTGGTAGTCTCTAGTATCCTATAGTATACTATAGTATATTATAGGATACTATAGTATTGGTGATGTCCGTGGTATTAGTGCTTATCGTGTGCTTATCGTGTGCTTATTATATTCTTATTATATTCTTATTGTATGCGTATTATATGATTAGTATATGCTTATTGTGTACATATATGTACATAATATATTATGCACTTATTTTGTGATTATTATAGGTTTATCATGTACATATTATGTGCTTATTTTATGCTTGTTATATTGTTATTATATTCTTATAATGTGTTTATTATGTGATTATTGTATGCTTGTTATATATTATTATATTCTTATTATATTCTTATATTATGCTTATTATGTGCTTATTATGTGCTTATTATGTGTTTATCATACGCTTGCTGTGTGCTTATTATCGGTTGATCGTGTCATATCATCGTTATTAACCGTATCCTGTTTGAGATCTATCTTAGTGGCCACGACGATGACGGGTGTATCGGGGTAGTTGACCTCTAGATAGCGTTGCCACAGCAACACGAGGTTGTGACAGGCGTGCGGACTGCACACCGGGTAACACAGAACGCATAGGTCAGCACGAAGGCGGTCGTTGTCCGGTCTGAGAGATGACCAAGTAGGTCGGAGAGGTAAGTAGGGAGAGGTAAGTAGGGGGAAGTAAGTAGGGAGAGGTAAGTAAGGAGAGGTAAGTAGGGAGAGGTAAGTAGGGGGAAGTAAGTAGGGAGAGGTAAGTAGGGGGTGGTAAGTATGTTGGTGACCATAGCTATAGCTATATATGGTCACCAACATAGTGTGTACAAAGTTTGTACTACAAACCCACTAGTGGGATGTGTATATACCATAGAGCTATACTGAAATTTCTCTCTAGTTCTATGGTATATAGTATATACTATATACACATGAAATGTATAAGTTCGAGTGTATATATATACATATATTTGTATACACATTTACAAAGTATAGGTATACTTATAAGTATACTTTATTATATGTTGTAGCGTTGTATTAAAAACATAAACATGACTTTATAAATACATATATATATATATTTATATGTGCCCATGTAATACTACCTATGTAACATACTATACTGATTAAAAAATGAATATTATTATACTAATTAGTAACTTGTTAAAATCCGTGCAAGTGCTCAGTGATCGTTCAATAATAGAAAAGTGGACCGATTTCTTTTTTCTATTTATTTGTTCTATTGTTAATCACGTATTACATAATTAATATCTAATGGATAATACTATATATATATATATATTAGAAGAAATTCGTAAATTTCCTCTTAAAATATCACAAGTGTATGTAAATAATATTATAAAATCAACTACCATTATTTAACCATGTATAGGTGTACCTATATGAATGAATTAAATCAGTTTATAGACAACGTCTGAGGAGGATCAGTGAAAGCGATAATCTTTGATTCGATACATCCTAACATATATATATATATATATATATATATATATATATAAAATAAATAATAATACAATCAGATTTGGCAATTGCCTGGGTGAAGGAAGAAGCAGGGTTTATCAAGTCTTTCACCCTTTTGATTACGAGGAGAAAAAATTATATAGGAATATAATTAAAATCAAGAAATATATATATATATATGTATATATTAGTGCTGTAAAATTTCAAATCTCAAATATCAAATCTCAAATCTTTTTTTTTCGGTTCGGTTCAAATGTTTAATTTTCGGGTTTTGGAAAGATTTGATGGTCTCAAATCTTTATTTTTAATTTAGTTTCGGTTCGGGTATCATATCGGGTAATTGTTCGGGTAATGATCGATTAACATAATTATGTAATAATTTTCTTTCAACTATTTAAAAATATCCATTAAAATGAATAGATAATATTAATTCGATTATGTTATGCCACCTATATGATAATATATTTAAAATAGAATAATGTTATCAAGGACACCGTGTCCTTGATTTATTATCCATTAATCCAATAACAATATTTAAAAATGAATACGTATATTCTGCATATTCCTGAAGCAATATCATTAGATTAAGTTTAAATGATTTATACTCTGTACTAATAAATAAAAATGTTAATTCATAAACCGTTTAAAACTATATTTGTCTATAAGTACATTTTGAATAAATAGTTGACACTATGGTATATATATATATATATATATATATATATATATATATGCTATGGTATATATATATATATATAGTATGTAGGATTCCTCTTACACCTTTACTAAATATATTAGTATACTATACTGATATATATATATATGATTATTAGAATAGTAACGTATTCAATAATTCAAGTAATTAATAATTATTTATTGTTAATTATTCAATTATAATTTATTAATTAATAATTATTTATCAATCATTATTATTAATTAATAATAATTAATTATATATTATTTTAATAATTATTAATTATTTAATTATAATTTATTAATTAATAATTATTTATAAATTAATTATTATAATTATTAATTAATAATAATTATTTATTAATTATTATAATTATTTATTAATTATTATAATTATTTATTAATTATTATAATTATTTATTAATTATTATAATTATTATAATTATTTATTAATTATTATAATTATTTATTAATTATTATAATTATTTATTAATTATTATAATTATTTAATAATTATTATAATTATTTATTAATTATTATAATTATTTATTAATTATTATAATTATTTATTAATTATTATAATTATTTATTAATTATTATAATTAATAATTAATTTAATTAATAATAATTATTTATAATTAATTTATTATTATTAATAGTAATTAATTAATTAATATCTCATTTTTTTCTTCGCTAACTTATTTTAAATTATTATTAATAGATTTGAAGTTCTCGAGAACATACCTAAATATGAGAGATTTGAAGTTCTCGAGAACTTGATATTTTTTTAAAGATTTGAAGTTCTCGAGAACACAAATTTTAAGATTTGATGTTCTCGAGAACAACCAAGTATTTGAAATTTTACAGCACTAGTATATATATATATATATTGCCTGCAAGCATGCACGGAGTATATGGCCCAGTGGGACAACCTAAAGCTAGTAAACCAGAGGTACTGAGTTTGACTCCAGGCAGTTCTTGTTTTTCTCTTGTTTTTATCAATAACTTAATAAACGATAATTCAAAACACAAGAAAAATAATGTTACTCTTTGTTTTGTATTGTCCTGGGCCCCTCACAGTTATTTATAACATGTGTAAGTCTAAGATTTCTCGAGGGTGCCATTTGTATCCGTTATTATTATACGTATGATTCAATAAATAAATATTATTATTATATAAATATGATTCAGGATACCTAGTCACTATACAGAGAATATCACACCTCTATATTACGTCACATTATTTGCCGTAATTATAGCTACTAGTCCTTAATCTATATGCTGCTGATACGGATATAATGCCACCCCGTATATCTAAACAGGTGGCTACGGTTCAGTCGTGGAAGAATATCGAGGGTGATATTTGCGCATGCGTATTACGACACTATACACATGTCTGTGGGGTGGGGGTGTGGGGTGGGGGTGGGGGGTTAACCGTGTTTAGATGCGGGTGGCTGGCTATAGAAGAACTCCACGTTATGCATGCGGTCTCGGTCTGAATCGTTGTATTCCGAGAACTTCCAGTAGTCCATCTGCGTTAGAGGTCAGGGGTATCAATCAAACGTACATGTCAATCAAACGTGCATGTCAATCAAACGTGCATGTCAATCAAAACTTGTCGTTACTCGATGTGACGCCTTCTATGTTAGGCATTGATACCGTATACGGTAATGCATAGGTATTGTATTAGTCATTGGTTTACTCATAATTCTAGTGTATATGATTCATGATGGATAAAACGGGTTAAACGTGATGTTTAAAAATGGAAACATATTCAAGGTAGGCCTCCTAATAAATAATATTAATATTAATATTATTATTAAAATATCTACTATCTATATGGTCGTAGCTTTTTTATCCTTATCTACAATGCATTCCATGGCGTGTAAAGTAAACAGTATTCGATAACGAGGCTTGTGTATTACGTAACGTGTATTGCATAATAGCCTGCGAACGCATTTATCGCCTACATAGGTATCACTAGTACGACATATAGGTATATATATATATATGTATATATATATGGATTGTAAAATATACATAGTTGATTAGTAATGAATCATCACTTAAGTGTGTAAGCTAATGAATGTAAAGTATACTCGCTGGTATACCTATAGGTAGTAGGAATACCTATCTCATAGAATAATTAAACAATGTAAATGTATACATATAATGTATACATTATTATATATAATAGATTTAAATATGACGTGTAGGAATATATATATATATATATGTACAATTTAGTTGTCATGTACACTGTATGTATACATGCGTCATATTTAAATCTATTATACATTATATGTATATAAATTTACATTGTTTAATTATTCTATAATAGTGATTAATAAATTATCGTTTACAAGTAAAAATGTTACCGCATATATTAGGATAAAGTAGGATATATATATATATATAGGTTATGTTTGTATATTATGCATAGATTATATAAACATGCATATGTTAACTACACATTACCACAAGCCCTCGATACCTTTAGGTATGCCGCGTACATAACTAGCCTCCACCACCAGTACTATAATACACACGTGACCAGGGTTGGCAGAGGTAGGGGTCTTTAGGTTTTTGAATTTAAACCTTTTGATATTTTAGTGGTTTTTGGAGTTTTAGGGTTTTTGGAAAAAACACCAAAAACAATATAAAAACCTCCTAAAAACCTCATATATTTCTTATATTTTGGGGTTTTTGCCAAACCTTCACGTGACACTCGTCACGTGACATCACGTTACCTAACCTCTAGGTATTCATCTTCGACCAGTCTCCGTATCAGAGATGTCTTACCGCAGTGCGTGTCTCCTAGGATCGCGATGTTGATCTCTTTCTACGGATAGGTGTGTGTATGTGGGTGTGTGTATGTGTGTGGGTGTGTGGGTGTGTGGGGGTTAGGATGAGTCATACACACTGTATGATGCGCATAGTGCGCCGCATACTGTGCGGGCTGTGTGTATGCGTATATAAGCATATGTATATTCGTGTATACGTGTAAGTTTATGTGTATGAGTCACAGAGCTAGAAAGAAAGCTAGAGTTTCTCTCTAGCTTTATGGTGTGAGTGTACGTCGTACAATCACAGAGAAACTTTGCCTGCAAGTCTTACAGGCAAAGAGAACATTGCTGAAGTATTCTCGCTATCAGTATGTGTGTCTGTGTGTTGGCGTATTCACGCACACATATATATATATATATACATATATACATCTATATATATATATATACATATATATATATATATATATATGCATATACAATAATGATTGTATATGTGTATACATGTGTGTATGTGTGTGTGTGTATGTGTGTGTGTGTATGTGTGTGTGTGTGTGTATGTGTGTGTGTGTGTGTGTGTGTGTGTGTGTGTGTGCGTATTTATAAGTTGGGTTTGTAGGTACTAAATGTTTATATATAAACTCAACGTATGCTATACTATTCATGCATTTAATATGAATACATTCTATTAATATTATAGTATTATATTACTATATATGATATTAATTTACAAATAATATATATGTATAATTATATAATATTTATATATATAATAGTATATATTTATAATAATAATAATTTATAATAATAATAATAATATATAAGTATATATAGACATATTAATAATCTATAGATTAGATTACATAACATCACACCAGTACGGTTATCTATCATAACATAGCACAGCACACATGTGACGACGTGCACTTATAAGTACGAATATATTCGTGATTAATTCATGAATACACGTCCTATGTAGCAAGATATATATTGAATGTTTAGTATATATATATATATATATATATATATATATATATATATATATATATACTATATTTAGTATACATTGTATACTAAACGCATCGATATAAAGGAAGTATATTTATATCGATGACTAAACGTCATGTACAACGTACAGTCTACGTCGTACACACACACATATATGTGTGTACTAGCCTAGTATATAGGGTATATAGTATAAAGTTAGGTTATAATATACACTGTATAACATACTGTATATAGTATATCCACTCATTTATTGAAATTAATATACATAACATAACATATTAATACAATTTAAATATATCTATACAATATATAATATATAGTATCTATATATATATATATATATATAGTATACTATATAATCATACAAACTCTAATTAATAGGCGCAAATTAACAAATAATACACACACTGTATATATATATTATTATAATACACTCACATATACATGTTTTCAACGTACACACACACACATACACACACACGCACGAATATGTATGTATATATATTTATATATATATTACATATTTATATGAAATACTTTAATATATAATCATAATGATTATTCATAATAGTATGTATATCTACAGTATAACACACACACACACACGCGCACACACACACACAAATAACAATAACCTTCTTTTTCTTATGTAGGTACGGCATCTATCCAGTAAGTATACTTTATATACTATAATCAGCCTATTGTATTGCGAGGTGTTACTATAGTCCACTGCCTAACAATGCCGCTATAGTGTTAGCGATGGGAGTAGGCACGCCTCCGAGCTGATTACCTAATACGGTGTTACTGCATCGAGTGTTACGTCATCACGAGGTGGGTATTGCGTCATCATCGGTAGGTATTACTTCATACGATGTTACGTCAGTGGAGAGCGATAACCTTCTCGGCACGTCGTTGTATCGAATGCGAGCTTATAGCGCGTGTGTTCGGCGTACTAAATCTATAAATAGCTCACCACCACCGCCACCGATAGCGCCACCTAGTGGTATCGATAACGAAGTACACGTGACTAACTAAAGCAAGACTAAAGAATGCCGCCCTGTGGGCGAACTAATAACTATATGTGGGCGTATCCAAGGGGCGACGTACCACCTATTTTATTAATAATACCAAGGACGTGTATGTCCTCTATAACACTAGGGCGATCTTAGTTATATTCGTCAGGTTTATAAATACGTTATTCAAATTACACTGGTAAGTTTGCACCACACGTTGTAGACTATACCCAGCAAACATTTTTGAGTACGGTTTGGTTATTTTTGAGTACGAATTACGGGTACGGTAACTTACCATACCGGTATTTTGTGGACACTAATACCGGTATGGTAACTTACCAGAATACTCGTAAATACCGGTATATAACGGTACACACGTACCGGTATATATATGTGTACAAGTGTACCGGTATATACCGGTATTTATGTGTACAAGTGTACCGGTATATATCGGTACACTTGTACACATATATACCGGTATAAACTGGTACACTTGTACACATAAATACCGGTATATACCGGTACACTTGTACACATAAATACCAGTATATACCGGTATACATTTACTAGTATATATATATAATAATAATACTCAGAGTTGGCTTAAAAGCCTAGATGAATGAAAAAGCAAAAGTTTGTCTGGTCATTCACCTATTTACGAAATTACGAGAAGTATATTAGTAAACGATAATATATAAATAAAATATATATATAAAAATATATAAAAATATAATATTTTATTAAAAATGTATTACATAATGTGTATATAATATAAAATATTACAAACAATCAATCTATAATACTATTAAATTAAATATAAATGAAATAAACATAATTTTTTTTTAAATAAACACAAATTAAACAAAATTTAAAACAATACTAGATATAAGACTGTTATTAAGTACAACAAAGGATAATACCATTGCCACCGAGTATACCCAAGATGCGTAGAACATCAACTTTCAGGTAAGGGTGCTCCAAATCCTATATCATTAGGGATTACACCATTGCCAGAGGTGTAAACGCTGATATCCTTATTCCCCGATACATACTATACATCCCTAATACACCCAATGACTCAAGCATATCCAATCATGTACCCAAACACCCCATATATACTAATATATACTAATATATGATAAAACAAAAAAAAACAAAAATTATACATTATAATGATAAAAATTATATAAATTAAATCAGAAATTAAAAAAAAGAAAATAATTAATAGTACATTACAATAATTTTAAAATAATATTAAAATAATATTAAATAATATTTCTCGTAATCTCTCTCATCATGTATAAAACATAAATATAAATTGTAAAATACTAGATAACTTATAATAACAAATAGTAAGTAACATAATGCATAACTGTAATATATCCTATATATATATATATATATATATATATATATATATATATGATGATTAGATTACGAGGAGTTTTTTAATAATATTATTGTATTTTTATTATTTTATCTAAATCATGTTCTACTATTTATAAAGAATATAAACTTATACATTTGTTACTATTTATAATTGTATTATTTTTAATTATTTTTTTCTTTTATTACATTTATATATTTATATTAAGATGTAGTAGAATAATTATGGAATTTGTTTTTTTTTTGTATTTCGTTGACTCTTAATTCATAAAGTTGTCATATTTTATATCGGGTAGTATGGATGCATTTGCTGGCTCCAAATGTTATACTAGTGTATATACTATTTGCGAAAGTATATTCCCTAAGGTTTTGGACTTGATGAACCCACATTCGGAAAGTTGATATGTTATGGTGGTTTATGCTTTATGAGTTGATGATTTATTTTAATAATTTAATTTTTCACTCTATTTTTTGTTCTACTATTTCTTGATTTTAATTATATTCCTATATAATTTGTTCTCCTCGTAATCATAAAAGGGTGAAAGACTTGATAAGCTCTGCTTCTTCCTTCACCCAGGCAATTGCCAAATCTGATTTTATTATTATTATTATATATATATATATATATATATATATATATATATATATCAAAACAATGATAAATAATTCAATATATACTAAACAAACAAAGAGTCAACAAAAACTTGAAATCAACAGAAAGATCTTTAAAATACAGTATTCCCAGACTATAGTGGGTCCTATATGTAATTTATACATAATCCCCGTTGGTTTCAGAGGAGCAATCGTGAATAGTGTATATAAGATAGAAGTCGCACTCTAATTAGAGTGTAACTTCAAACGCACTCGCGCACACAACAATAACTAAATTAATGTTGTCGAATAAGTAAATTACAAAGAAACTGGTCGCTCGATGACTCGGGGTATATACATGTTGTATTATAAAAGGACATGTCCTTTGTATATCTATAGAAACTGTAATAATACCTATAGGTAACCCTAGATTAGAGCTAAGGTAGAGGTATATATACTGTAACAAATATATATAGCGTGTGGGGTATAAGAGGTATACCCCTAGTAATGGGGCTAACTATGGGGCTAACTATGGCTATATATTGTGTAAGGTATCGGTAGGGCAGAGCTAGGAAAGTGATATATATATATATATATTAACCTGTTAACCTGTGCCGTCGAGTCGTATTAGACCCCTGGCGACATCGATGACAGCAGCTCTCCAACTCATCCTACATCTTGAGGCTCGAATCATGTAGATAGTTCCATAGAAGTTTTTCTTTATGCTATCAAGCCATATTTGCCGTTGTCTCCCTCTGCTTCTATAACCCCCCATTATTCCTACCATCACTTCATATTCCATTCCGCCTGCTCTTATAGCATGGCCAAATTAACATAATGATGCCTTGACTATCCGTGACTCAAGCGTCCATTCTGGTTTTATATTATCAATAACCCATACATTTGTCTTTCTGTCGATCCATGTTATTCTTAGCAGACATTTCCAACACCATAACTCAAAAGCATCGATCATCTTTCTCTCAAGCTTTCTTATTGTCCAAGATTCTGCTCCGTATAAGACTATATTCCCTATAGGGAAAACTAAAGCTTTTACAAGCCTAATCTTTGTTGTGAGGGTAATTCCTCTATCTTTCCAGATTTTCATTAGTCCCCCCATTGCTAACCTTCTGCGTATTTCCTTCTCACAGAAACCATCCTTGTTTATTAGAGATCCCAGGAAAATAAAGTGTGATACTACTTCAATATGTTTTCCATCTACTACCATTTCTCCTTGGTCTTCAGTCATCATTACTTTAGTTTTGCCTACATTTAGATATCCACATATATATATATATATATATATATATATGGGGATAGATATAATGTAGTAGTAGAGATAGGGAAAACATGTAGATAGTATAGTCTTTATATGGGATAGGGATAGGGATATAGTTACATAGAGATACATATATCAGCTATAGCTGTAGCATATACACATATATATATATATATATATATATATATATATATATATATATATATGTGTGTGTGTGTGTGTGTGTGTTATATGTAGAGGTAATGAATACTTATAAGGAAAACCAGGGTTGAGACGTCAGTTATTCAACTTGTGATACATTTATAGAGAGTTTTTATTATATCTGGAATGATTAAAAAGAGTTATTCAGAATCGAGCCTGCTCTTTTCTATGAAGGGATCTACAAAAGTTACCAAAAACGGGCTACACTATAGTGGACACTCTATACCAATTAATGTGTAGCGTGTGAACTATTCTGATTTTCATAAAAATCGCGTGCTTTATAATATTAATAACACCAATAAAGTTAAATCTAAAAAATTTATTATTTAGATATTAATTAAAAAATAATAAAAATAAATAAATTATTAACTAATTAAATTATATATAATTATTCATAAAATTAATTATAAATAGTGTAATTGTAATTATCTGATTGGGTCATAAATAATATATAGTTTATCTATGGGTTTATAGGGTGTCCGTATTCGGTACCCATGTCCGAATACGGACAACCCGTTATATATTTAATAAAAAAGTAAAATTTTAAAACCCTCTATAGGGGAAAGTAACCTAATACGATATAACAATAAATTGCTAAAATATATTCTAGAGGAAAATAATCTCTTATGCCTGAACTCAAAATTTCAAAAAAGACTAGGACAAATCTGGACACATAACTCCCCGAACGACTATAAGTCACAAATTGACTTCCTAATCATCAATAAGAAATGGAAAAACAGCATTATAAACTGCAGAGCATATAACTCTTTTATAAGTATAGCATCTGATCATCGTATTTTATCAACTAAAATTAAACTAAGTCTCAGAGCTAATAAGAAGAAATTTAGCAAAAACAAACCTTACGACTGGTCTAGGCTAAAATATGACCGTGAATTACAAAATTCTTTTATTACTAAGATAAAAAATACATTTTCTGTACTACAAGATACATCAAACGATGAATCAAACTCGTCTGCAAATACTAAATATTTACAGTTCGAAAAATTATGTAAAATTCTGCGGCCGAAATAATACCATTGAAACCGAAATTAAAACAAAGATCACCCTGGGAAACGATAAATATCAGTCAAAAACGTGCTTCTTTACACGAAGCTGCTAAATTGAAAGATCAAAATCCAACGCCCGAACGCATAAAGAACTTCAAACTTATACAAAGCTCATTCGTCAAGCTTTATGAAAATGAGCAAAATGACTACATCGAGAATAAAATAGAAGAAATACAAAATGCAGCGACAAACAAAAAGTCAGCTTTAGCCTGGAAAACGGTTAATGAAATAAGTGGAAGAAAGAAAACAAACAAAGCCAAACTAAAAGCAAAAAACGAGAAAGAACGTATCGATCTATGGCTTAATCATTTTAAAAGATTTACTGGGCTGTCCAATAAGCAACCACACCAGTACAGAAGACCATCCTACAGAATACAATCAACTTGATATTAAAACTGGCAATTTTACATCTGAAGAACTCATAAAAGCGACTAAAAGTATACAAAACGGCAAGGTCACTTGATTAGACGAAATACCTGTGGAAGTATGGAAAGTATACGAATTTCAAGAGTTCTTACTTGATTCATGCACTAAGGTATATTGGCAAGAACCAATTGAAAGATGGACTCAAGGCTGTTTACTTCCCTTCCCAAAAAAAGGCGATCTATCTGTCACCAAAAATTACAGAGGTATCACATTAACTCCTATAGCAGCAAAAATTTACAACCTGATGTTACTAAACAGAATTAGACCAGAAATTGATCCCATACTAAGGAAAAATCAAAATGGATTTCAAAAAAACCGATCTACAACTGGACAAATTCTAACAATTCGCCGTATACTCGAAGGTGTAAAAGATAAAAATCTACCTCTCACACTATAGTTTATAGTATATAGTGTATAGTGTAGAGTATACTCTTCATCGACTTCTCTAAGGCTTTCGACACCATAAACCGCGGAATGATGAAAATAGTTCTAATTAAATATGGTCTTCCTTCAGAAACAGTAAATGCAATAATGATTCTATACAAAAACACTAGGTCCATGGTTAGATCACCAGACGGTGACACACCTTTGTTTGAAATTACAACTGGTGTACTACAAGGTGATACAATTGCTCCTTTCTTATTCATAATATGCCTTGACTATATTTTAAAGAATTCCCTGGATTGCAATAAAGAACTAGGTTTCACCATTTCGAAAAGGAAGAGCAGTAGATATCCAGCAGTAAATATCACAGATGCAGATTACGCGGACGATATTGCTCTAACAACAAACGACCTATCAGAAGAAAATACTCTATTACTTTTAATAGAAGAGAAAGCAAACGAAATTGGTCTAACAAATAAATTCAGGAAAGACGGAATTCATGAGTTTTAATCAAAATAAGAAAACAAAGTCGATTATTAAGTGTTTAAACGGAGAAAATATTAAAAAAGTAGATGATTTCAAATACCTTGGAAGTTATATAGGATCTACAGAATATGATATAAATATTAGAATTGCGAAGGCATGGGCTGCACTAAACAACCTAAATATAATATGGAAATCAAATCTTAGAGAAAACCTAAAAATAAACTTCTTCAGAGCTGCTGTAGAAACTGTTCTAGTCTACGGTTCCGTAACCTGGACAATGACAGTAGCTATGGAGAGAAAAATTGATGGAACATATACGAGGATACTAAGAGCTATTAAAAACAAACATTGGAATCTACACCTGACTAACGAAGAACTATATAAGAACATCCCGAAAATATCTGAAACTATTAGAAAACAACGACTAAGTTTCGCAGGACATTCTTGGAGGAATAAGGATGAACTGGCTAGTGATCTACTACTATGGAACCCACAACATGGTAAGAGATCCCGTGGCAGGCCCAGGAAATAATATATATAGATCAGTTAAAAGAATACATAATGCTTAAGATAGAAGAACTTCCGACTGCGATGAATGATATCAATGAATGGAAATTACGTGTTATGAAATGCCAAGCAAGCTCGACCTGGTAAGGTAAGGTAACAATAAATAGTATTTTATGTACATTTTATGACTCAATATTGTTATTCAAAAATTACAATATATTAATATTATAGATATTATTGTGATTTTAAAATGTTATTTAATCTTTTAATTCCATAGATAACAGGGGTGTCCGTATTCATGGTACCCATGTCCGAATACGGATACCCTATATACCACTAGATAAACTATATATTATTAATGAATTAATCAGACAACTTATAATTACATTATTTATAATTAATTTTATGAACAATTTATTTTAATTTAATTAGTTAATAATTTATTTATTTTTATTATTTTTGTAATTAATAATACAATTTAATATCTAAATAATAAAAAAATTAGATGTAGCTTTATTGGTGGTATTAATATTATAACGTACGAGATTTTTATGAAAATCATAATAGTATATATGCTGCGCGTTGATTGGTTATATAGTGTCCGTATTAAGAAATCTAGAGTGTCCGTATTAGGGACTTATATGTCCTATAGACATATTCTTATAACTTAATGAATATTTGATAACAAATATAGAAATTATATATATTATGTTAGAATGCTTTATTTTTTAATAATATGGTGTTATATTTTATATCGATACATTTGTATATTCTTGAGAAGGTTTTACGTTGAATTTTATTTTCTTATTTTTAAAAACGTAAAAAAAAATTAGGTTTATTTGATATATCAGCAATATTTTGTATAATTAAAAAATATAAAATATGAATATTTTATTCATTAAACATTTTTTTATAGGATTTATGGTTTCTGAGATAACGAGAGTGTCCGTATTCGGTTACTTTTCCCTAGGTGGCTATAAATGCCTATACTATATAACGAAAAATCACTAGATATCAATAAGTATATGGATTTCTAACTTGTAAAACAGAAAAGTATACGTCATTGAGCTGTAAATATTGCATATATTTGTTGATAATATATGTTGATGATATATGGATGATAACAGAAACATTATTCGATGTAACATTTTTACTATGCAAATATATTGGGCCTTCACAAGATTAGCATAATTTTTGACATTCCAAGTTACTCTATATGAAACTACATTTTACGTATGCACCGCAATAATAGAACATAATATATTTCCAGTTTCACAATGCAAGCATTTTACTGATTATGTGAACTGCCATTTAACAGATAGCTAGAGAAATAGGGCTATACATACATCTGGTAATATAATAGAACATCAACCTAAATCACGGCACTTCCATTACAATTATAAACCTGAAGGCATTGCATTTAATGATATTAATCGGGTATAAGATTTCAAGTAGGTACCTACCATGGCAGGTACTTGAATATACATTTCTAATGAGGAGATGTACCTACATATCCTGTTTAGAAAAGTATATCAATATAATAAATAGAAAAAGTTGTGCTGCTCTAAATAACTTTAGCATTTTAATAAGTAATAATTGCCTGCCTAGCATGAATATATCCAATGATTGTGTCGCTTGTATCTATTTAAGTGAAACAAATTGTAATGCTGCATAGATTGAAATATAAGTGGAAATAATATTGTTATACATAATTTCAATAGCGAATTGTCAAAGTATTTTTACATAATATTTTAGAATTTTACAATATATGTATAATTTTACATTGAAAATGGATCTATTGATTTATTATATTTATCGAATATGGTGTATATTTTCAGAAAAATGGTTCTAATTATAAAAAAAATTTTATATTCTTAAAAAAAAATACTATAAAGATAATAATTATTATATTCAAAAATATACATAAATTATAATAGTAATATATTTTTAAAATTGATATGTAAATAAATATAATCTAAAAATAGAATTAAAATAAATAGTTATCAGTACAGAGTGCGCAATTTTTCATTAATTTCACAAATTAATTAGAGTGATATATCTTTCCTTTGGAAAATCTTTAGTGTAAGTAACCCCAACACATTTTAGTATTTCCGGATTATATATAGTTAAGCTATATAATAGATGATTATTGTTTTGTGTCACTATTGTTAAGCTAGAGCGACTGGTCTATATTCATGTGGTCGCATCTGTTAGTCATACTCCACAAGACAGCTGTAACATAGCTAATGAAACCTAATATGAAAATATATAATATAATATGAAAATTGACACTACACGAACAATTTAAACGTAATTTCTTCATAGCTACATCCAATCAGTTTAAATCTATGGCTCAGTAACCTAGAGAGTAACAAAACTCTTATAATTGTTTATTTAAATTTTGTAGATATGAATATTGATAAAAAAAATTTATATATAATATATTAAATACAAATATATTTTCTGAATTATATATGACAAGTAGTTTGCTACAAATAAAATCGGATATAATCAAATATGTATACTTGTAGTTTATATCTCTAGAGGATAAATGTTATGTTCCCTATATATTAAATAATTCTAAAGTTTTGTTACCATTCCTCATATTACTGACTAAATTAGTATATATATATATATATATATAATAATCCATTCATCTTGCCTCACCCTATTTTCCATAATGCTCACTTTTCTCATAATTAGTACCTATTATTTTGAACTCCCTGTCATTAAACATATGCTATACCATCTATTATATAAATGTAACACTACTTGCTCTCAATGCATTCCTTCCCTAATCTTATGCATACATAAATAACTTGTTACATTGATACATACGTTTATATTCAAGTAAATGAGGGCACTAGAAATATTTGTATTGGATTTTATTAATTACACATTTTTTAAATATTATTTTATATATATATTAATGTCTGTTCTAATTATTATTATGTAATATAATACAAATGAATTGTAAATATATTACAATATAAATATTAATTAAATATTTAAAATAATAAATATTATGATCAAATTAAAATTGTTAGCTACATAAGTAGTAACAATATAAAGCAATACAAATTTCATCAGTAGTCAAATTATTCTAATTTATTTCATTTTATTATAATAAATTTTAAAAGCATATATAATATATATATATATAAATATATATATATATATATTAAACATGTAATACAAATTCAATAACATTAATATCATTAATCTAATTTCCATCAAATTAAATGAATAATAAATCTCATTAGATGAAACGATACAAATATAAAATGAATACAAACGATTAATACGCGAGAGCAATCTGTGTGGGTGTGTGTGTATACCGAAAACAAATAATGGAGAGATTTCATTGGTTGATTATAAGCGGCGCAGTCAGTGGGGCGGGGGCGGGTGATAATAATAAATCTAATAGGGGGCGATCACACGATCCGTAAAATGCTCGCTACGTCAAAGTTTCGCCGTGTGAAATCAGCCTCGCGAAAGTTCTCATACAACAAAACATACATTTCCTATGCAACAATAGAACATGTTCTTTTGCGTCAGTATCGACGCGGCGACCATTTTACTTATCGCGTGAATCCCTTTTTAAGGCGCGATTAACAAATTATTATACTGTAATGTAGGTAACGAGTGTAAAGTAGGGGCCGTAACGAACACACCCGTATTTGGGCGTATTCGTTAATATCTAAGCTTTTCGATCTATAAAAATAACGATTATCGTAAATCATTTGAATAATTACAAGTGTGGCTTCACCTCATTAGGGAAGGGGTGGGGGTGGGGGTTAAGGCACGCGAAGCGGGACGAGGTGGGGGGGGGTGATGAGTGGGGGTTACAGTTGCCCCATCGGAGAGCTAGGCCCCAGACGATCGCCAGACTCCACCTGTAGGGTTTGATTGCGTAGGGACATCTGACGGGCACATTCCAGGATACGCCTCTCGCCGAGCCTGTAGTTAATGCACAGTCGTTGGTTAGCGGGCAGGTCCTGCTTTACCTTGATCTCATTGTCCTGTAGTGATGTGCGGCAGTCATAAATAATTCATATTTTATATACTTTAATATATTGTTTTATTATATATCTAGATAACTTGAAGAATGATACGGAGTTGGACGATGTAGAAGAAATACGTAATGTTATGAGCGACAGAGAAGACTGGAGAAAAATGAAATCAGGTCGAATGAAAATTCGACATAAGTAAGTTATTATATATTAATGTATCTATTTATCTATATAGAATATAACATGATAGATAATGTTATGATAGCTACATTGCGTAGAAATAATGAGGCGGTGAGAGGGCTTTAGTTAGTAAAGTTACGGGGCTAGTACTATAAACTATAGGTTCTAATCACGTTTATGATGCGAGGGCAGGGCGGAGGTAAGTAAGGGTTAAAGTGTATCAGATAGGGTATTAAATTATCAGATCTAATCATTAGTATTGTAAACGTTCTGTACCGGTTAAACGTCAATACTTTCCATGCAGGCGCGATTATATAATACTTATCATGTAATCGTAATAAAGATATTACATAACATATAGTTATGATGTAATCAGATTTTATATCACCTATAATTATGATGTAATCAGCTATTACGTAACCTCTAGTTATGATGTAATCAGCTATTACATAATCATTAGTTATGATGTAAAAGACTATTACATATCCAGGCACACACGTAATTCTAATGGTGAAGTTTGCAATCGTTGCAGCATTGCGGTAGTAGAACTAATGTAATGTCAGCAGATATGCCACTATACACGCTGATACAGCATTATTGTATGTAGACATTGGGATCACTAGCATCATCGGTTTTATATTGAATGTAGGTGTAGTCATGTGTAGAGTTATTATATTTATTACTTTACACTATCTTAATATATAATATTATCATTTATTGTTATTTATTATAGTTAATTATAACATCATATTATATTATATTATAAATATTATGTTATATTATATAATATATTATATATATATATATATATATATATATATGTAGTTATTTAGTTAATATTACTCATTGATATAAGCACAATTACCACTAGTGATGCAAATAATCTATAATATAAAGCATCGATGCAGTACCTAAAGTCTCATCTCGACTCGGGCTCGTTTTTGTTCCGAAAATGAAACTCTCGGCTCGGTATCAATAATCAAAAGTGTTAGATAGGAATTAAAATGAACTAATATAATATTTATCATTCGTATCACTAGTTACCACACATAGTTATACACACATAGTTACACGCACATGTTTATACACACATGTTTATACGCCCACAGTATACACAAGCACACACTAACCTCGATGTAGGTGTGCTTCATGAAGCCAGCCCTATCTGAGTAGGCCAGCAGTAGGTCTAGCCTCGCTATCAGATAGGTCCACACCTTGACGTCTAGCCCCGCTATGGGTCTCTCCACGTCCCTCAGTTGTTGCATGTTAGTGGGGTCACCGCTTGCGAGGTCGTCGTTCAGCATGTACTCCAGGTTATCTGTTGGGGTGGTGAGGGGTGGTTAGGGGTAGGGCGTAGAGGTCGTGGCAAAGATTATTGATTAAAACTATTGATAAGACTATTGATTCACAAACTTATATATATATATATATATAATATATGAAGATGGTAATACGTTACGATATGATTCTATGTTATTTAGTAAGAGATCTTATGAATTCGTGTTAATGTAGAAATGTGATCGGAAAGTGATGTTTAAAGTTTCATGTACATGTATCTTCTAACAAGATATATGTATTACTTGAAGTTGTGGGGTGTTTCCATAGATATAAATAAAGTGGATAAAAAATTGAATGTAGTGTATGGCACTTTGCGATAGAGGCGCTGCAGTCGAAACCTACTACTAAATACCTACTAACTTTTAAATTAATATTATTTATTTATATATATATATTGATAATTACTACCAATTGTAATGTATTATCTATACTAAAAATATAATTATATATTTAAAATACATCATATCAACATTCCTCGTAATTGTATGTATTTAAATTGAAGATATCATACTATTTTATTGATATTTATAATCTAAATCCATTGATATAGATGGAAGTCACTTTAATCTATTTCGACGAAAAACCTATTGTTTTAATATTTAACATATAATGACTAATATCCAATCAAAATCATTGATGCCATTTTGTTAATTTATCGATAAAAGTGCCAGCTATCTTTTACATGCATTGCGTGAGTCAATTTCTTATCCACTTTCTTTATATCGATGGGTGTTTCATGTGTGCAGACATTATAAAGTATTAAGAATATAAAGTATAGTGAGTAATTAAAATCTAAATCTGTTGTAGATTAAAGTTACATTTCGATACCATTTAAGATTAAATGAACCAATGAAATGCTTGTTTAGTGTGTCAAGGTCATCATATAACCTTTAGTCATGGAGAAAACTCGCAGAAACACTACTAACTCCCAGTTCATAGGGGAGTTGCCTATGTGAAGGTTGAACAGTCGCGATCTAGAAGTGGGCGTGGCTACCGATCTGTAGGGGGCGGGGTTATAGATTAGGGGGCCATGGTTCAGTGTGTTTAATGGTGGAGGGGTTATAGATTAGGGGGCCATAGTTCAGTGTGTTTAATGGTGGAGGGGTTATAGATTAGGGGGCCATAGTTATGTGTGTTTAATGGTGGCGGTAGATAGTATAATATTTTTATGAAAAGCTGTAGTTTACTATATTGTGGCAATGATTCATCATTAAAGAGGGGGCTTTAGGTAGAGGTTAGTGTTAATGGTGGTAGTAGTGGCGGAGGAGATGGTAGTGATGTTAGTGGTGGTAGGTATGGTGGAGGTGGTGGTAGTAGTGGTAATTGTGGTAGTGGTGGAGCTGGTCTACTTACGATTTGAACTTGATGAGAGAGAGGAGTTTCTCCTTGAGGGAACCGAGTGGATCTGATTGTGATATGCCCAAGGTCAAGGTCATCCTATCGCAAGAGTTGTCCTTCAACACGAAGCCGAACCCATTGAGGAATGCAATGTTAGTACGCGGTCCGTAGAATATTTTGACCTGTAACCCGCGATGTGTATGGGTGTAGGTAACATTAGCGATGGTAGTGGAATCATAATGATAAGTAATCAACGATAATAGTAACAATAATGATATTAATAACCAAAGGAACGAATCAAATGCGTTCGTTATCAATTTAAGTGATA
The DNA here is from genome assembly GCA_964019155.1 of Osedax fenrisi. Classification (NCBI taxonomy): domain Eukaryota; kingdom Metazoa; phylum Annelida; class Polychaeta; order Sabellida; family Siboglinidae; genus Osedax; species Osedax fenrisi. The sequence continues at coordinate 84,874,758 of OZ025240.1, read as the reverse complement.
TCTAATTATACGTAAACTTTGTTGTCGTACTCTTTCATTGGATAAAACTCTGTATATAATCAGATATAAATTATAAAACCTATAATTATTTTAGTAATATTAATACTACAGGTAATGCTATAACTATATGTATAATAGTAATTCGAATATGACTCATACTATGACTAATAAAGCTAGAGAGTTTACACACACACACACACACATACACACACACACACACACACACCGTAATAGTAACCTCTTCTCCTTCATTATAATCCTGGTTAGCAAAACAATCAGTGTATTCCATGTCAGGGTTCCAGAACGTGGATATCTGTAGTGATGGGATGCGAAGGGTTAACTGTTAGTATAGTATTTCAATAGTATATTAAACATATATACAATGAAAGTAGACATTCCTACAGTATACTCTCGTATAGTTATTGTTATTATATTATTTTGGTGGAGTCTTTTCATCCCATCCAGGAACTTAGATGAAGTTTTCACTTATAACCATATGGATTTAATGTCCATTCGAAGCCGCTCTCATGTAAAGACAGTCATATTTTTAACGAGAGCCGATCATATATTTATACACAATTATATAAGATCACATCTAAATATTATATAAGACATATTTTAATGGTCCGGAGGCATTTATAGTATTAACTATAAGCACGTTGTATAGCCTTCATTACTACAGCTGCATAAACCTATGACTTACTCGATGCAAACCACTTCATGCATGTATTATTTAGTTTTTAAATATTGCTATTTATAATATCACTGTTATAAAATAATACGCTATAGTATAGGTATATTGATACAGGCATTGGCCACTACTTGTCTGTCTTATGTCTTAACTATGTTCTCTTTACACTCACATCCCCTACTGCCTATGTAATGTATGCTACCCATCCCCTACCCCAGCTTGTACCCATGTATTACTACCACTATCTCTCCTCTCACCTCCTCATAACTAAAACTTCCATCTTGGCACTGTTTATATTGCTTACATGATGTCCCAGTAGGGAATCAGGTATAACCCTCTCCTGTGCCACTTCCTGCCTGTGTAACTAAACATATATATATATATATATCACCTAACCCCAGCCTTCCCTATATAGCCAATGCTACCCACTTCCCCTAACCCCAGCCTTCCCTATGTAGCCAATGCTACCCACTTCCCCAGCCTTCCCTATGCAGCCATTGCTACCCTCCCCTACACTAACATTGTCCATCTTGCCATCAATATGATTACACATGTCCCAGTAGGGGATCAGAGCTATGACGTGTTCGCTGCTGCTGTTCACGATGTTGTTCTGACGGGATGATACTACACTCATTGCCCACCTGTGTAATAAGGGGGTTGTAGGGGGGGTAGTACGGGGGGTAGTATGGGGGGTAGTAAGGGGGGTAGTATGGGGGGTAGTAAGGGTGTTTAATTTATTTATAATAATTATTTATTTTCAAAATAAATAATTAAGATATATAACCCCACAAAGTTGTAATATATCAAAATTCACAAAATCTAAGATGTTATATTTAAAAATTTCTATAAAAAATATTTGACATATATAATCGTTTTATTAATAGAAATCAACTAATTTAATATCACCAATACCTTATGCAACTAAAAATAATTCTAGACTTATTCTAGACGTGATGATAAGTGAAGTTGGTCATTAAAGGGGTTACAACTAATATAAATATAACTAATACTAGTATGAATAAAACATATGTTATCGTTAGAAAATATGTATACTTTATACTTTCGATTATATATTTCGACTAAATATTTGCTTACATAAATGTATCAATCAACTAAAGAGTGCTGATACGCGTGTTCTAAGCGTGATGATAAGTGATGTTGGTAGTTAAAGGGTTAACAACTCAGAGGCGGAAGTCACAAACCAGAAGTCCTCGATGCACAGATTCAGGAACGGGAACTTGTCAACGCAGTGTAGTATAGTCTAACGGGGTATCGTGGGTGGGGAGGGGGTTAGAGGTTAATAGTAGGCTATGGTAGACTCATGTGTATTAAGATTCACGTGTATGCGTATGTATGTGTAGCATGAGGAAGTATATGATAATATACGCAATATTATTAAAAATTTCTAATTCTAATTAATAAAATAAAATATAACAAAAACTATATATATATATATATGCCAGATACCTAGGGCGTATTTACATTGTAAATAAAATCGTCACAGATTAGAATCTATGACCATTTTTTCATTATGTATTAGAAGTATGACGAAATGTACGACAATTTACTGCATCGTAGATATTAACCTTAGTTTAAACATGTCCTAAGTTTTATTTATAAAGCATATATTAATAAACAATGTTGATTATAAACGTATGAATGAAAGAATAGGGTTAGTTTGTTCATTAAGGTGAATTTCATTGTAATTAATATATTGATAAAGTAAATCTAAATATCCATAACAAATATATATATATATGTATACTTAAATATTTAGCGGATTTCAAACTATTTTTTAATAAATAAACCATTATTTCACATTTATTATTTATTTTTCTATTCATTATTATTTATAAAAACTTTAACATCTACAGTTCTAGAACTGTCATACATAATATGCAATATAATATATTGATTAATTTCGACGATTAATATATTAGTATTTTTCGTTTTTTTTTAAATTGATATATATGATATTATTAATAATGAAATAAAGGTATAATGATAATAATCAATGAATGTTATTACATAATACAGTGTATTAGAGAGAGGGGGTGTTGATTACTCACCGAGAATAGCTTGAAGATGAACACGTACTGTCGTATCACGTATCTGTAATTGTTCAGAATATCAACTGAAATAGATAGAGGTGGATGAGTCATCAGAGGTTACGTGTGGCCAAACATATAGGAAAGAGGTAAGATACAGTTAGTTAAGGTGTATTGGCTACAGTATTAGTATAGTATACATTTGCTATTGTTTTAGCATGGACAGTTGGGTTGTTCATTTATATATCTATGTTTTCACATGTAAAATTCTTTAAAATAGTAATTGTAAAAGTCTTATTAAATATTTTCAACTGGATTTATAGTGTATATATATGACGTAAAAAACTCTATTTTTAGATTCTACGTGACAAATCGTGATGTATGAGGTGGGCGTGTTGTTATAAAGGTGGCCATGTTGTTACATATTACGTAATTATGTTGTAAATCTTTAGAATGAATTTACTCCAAATAATTATTTTTACTAATTTTACTCATTCAAACACTTAATAGTGTATGGTTTAATTAAGTACTTCAATAATGATTTAAATTATTTGAAATTATCAGACAAATTTGAATATATAACTACATAATATTTGAATTTGTTTTAATTAAGTAAATAGAAAATTTTAAAATATTCATAATTTTATCTTTTATTTTCAAAATAATAATAATTAATTAGTATAATTTTATATTAAATATTTCTTTTATATTCTATAAAAAAATATAATTATTATAGATATATATATATATATATATATATAATATCTATCATTATGTTATATATTATACTGAATAAATAAATTAAAAATAAGTTAATACCTCTTAGTAAACCACTATTTGTCCTATTCAATACATGTAAAAATCTATTTATAGAATAGAGGTAGCTACCTTTAATATATAACCTACCCTTAATATATTCTATTAATAAAAACACAAGAAAAAAAATGTTACATATTTTTCTATGTTATTCACAGATATTTACAACATATACATGTCTACGACTTATTGAGGGGTCCTTTTGCATCCGTTATTTGTATTTATTTGTTGGTCAATATATAAATAATTAAAATTAGTCACAGATATAATCGTGTGTGTGCGGTGGTGGTGTTGCTCATACTAACGGAATCCATTACAGCCTCTTAGTAGCTCAAAGTCCTCATCAGTGAAGTATAGAGGCAGGTTGAAGTCAATGGGTAACACATCTGTGAGATGATAGTGGTTATGGAGGAGGAGGATAAGGAGCAGGAGGATCAGGAGGAGTTGGAGGAGGAGCAGGAGGAGGATGAAGAATTAAATAGAATTTCGTAAATAGGAATGTGTGTTAATATTGATTGTTATAAAGTAGGTATTGAGCTGTCTTCATCGCTAGTATTAGTAGTAGCACAACTACTATACAGGTATACTATAAGGGTAGTCTAACCTAGGTATGGTTTCCAGAAAGACATGGGGTTGAGTTTCTCATCGAGGAGATGCAGTGTTAACGCGACGTGGTCTAGTGCTAGCCTTTTCTCCAGGTTTATAAGCTCCTCTGTAATGTGTGTGGTGTGGGCTTTAGTAGTAGTAGTAGTAGTAGTAGTAGTAGTAGTAGTAGTAGTAGTAGTAGTAGTAGTTGTAGTAGTAGTAGTAGTAGTAGTAGTAGTAGTAGTAGTAGTAGTAGTAGTAGTAGTAGTAGTAGTAGTAGTAGTAGTAGTAGTAGTAGTAGTAGTAGTAGTAGTAGTAGTAGTAGTAGTAGTAGTAGTAGTAGTAGTAGTAGTAGTAGTAGTAGTAGTAGTAGTAGTAGTAGTAGTAGTAGTAGTAGTAGTAGTAGTAGTAGTAGTAGTAGTAGTAGTAGTAGTAGTAGTAGTAGTAGTAGTAGTAGTAGTAGTAGTAGTAGTAGTAGTAGTAGTAGTTGTAGTAGTAGTAGTAGTAGTAGTAGTAGTAGTAGTAGTTGTAGTAGTAGTAGTAGTAGTAGTAGTAGTAGTAGTAGTAGTAGTAGTAGTAGTAGTAGTAGTAGTAGTAGTAGTAGTAGTAGTAGTAGTAGTAGTAGTAGTAGTAGTAGTAGTAGTAGTAGTAGTAGTAGTAGTAGTAGTAGTAGTAGTAGTAGTAGTAGTAGTAGTAGTAGTAGTAGTAGTAGTAGTAGTAGTAGTAGTAGTAGTAGTAGTAGTAGTAGTGGTACTGTAGTAGTAGTAACAAGGACATAACTAGGACACATCAAGGTTATAGATAGGACATAACTATGACATAGCTAGGACATAACTACAATATAGATAGCACATCACATAGACTACATGCATTACACATACAAACAACGAATACACATTGTATGCATTGACTTACTTATGTTAGACAATTTTGCAGTGTCAGTTGTTAGCATGATCTTCTCCGGAATTTGTAGGAAAATGTCCTCTTTCTGAATAAGGTTAGGCATGATAACAGAAAGTGGTGACTATTTAGGGTATGTGTGTTGATTTAGTATAGGATGACTATGCAGGGTAGCGTGGTAATGTAGGGTAGGGGTGTTGATGTAGGGTATGGGTTACTATTCAGGGTAGGATTACTATGCAGGGTAGCGTGGTAATGTAGGGTAGGGTGATAATGTAAGATAGGTGTGGCGATGTATGGTAGGTGTGATAAATTACCACTGGTAATGTATGCTAGGGGTGATTATCTAGGGTAGGGGTGGTAATGTAGGGTAGGGTTGTTGATGTAGGGTAGAGGTGTTGATATCATGATCATATTAATTAATAATTCCGATTATATTAATTATATAAATATTTATATATTATATAAAATATATTGCCTCATATATATTACATAATAATTAAACAAATAAATATTTTGTACATATTAATAATTATTTCTTATAATATCACATTTCCTCCTATGTCAGTCCATACATGTCCAGTGTATGTCGTGTAGTTATAGTGATTTTAAACATGCTGTTGATAATGGATTCAACCATAACTTATTGATCATTTAAATATGAGTATTGAGAATACCCAACATTTTTTTTTTAATTTAGGTCAATATTGGGCATGCGAAGCACTGGTCAAATTTAACAAAATTTAACATGGGAATAGATTGTAAAATACCAACAACAAGAAAATATGTATATATATCACATTAATAATTAAGCTAAAATCATACATTTTTCAGAATATGTGTAATGTGTATAGTTCCTATGAATAATATCAAATTCATAAACAATTTTATTTCTAGGATTTTCCAGATTTTTTTTGAACTCTCATAATTTTTTACAGAATCATTATATATGATAAATTTATATTATATATAATAAAATAACAATTAATTAATCACTATAAATAACAATTTGGCTTACAAAATAATAACTATCATGACATTTCTTTATTTTGTTAAAAATCATCAATAAATGAACATTTTTCTGTGGAGTTGGTACCTTTACAAATTTTAAGATTTTTTTTTCTACCTCATCTTAAGATATTATAACTTAACGTACAAGTATTATAAATTAAAAAAATAGCCCTTTATAATTTTAATAAATAGTCAAAGTGGCCTAATTTTTAGAAAATGTGTATATATGAATACATTTATTTTTTTGTTTAAATTAATTATGTAATAACTAATATTTTAATTAGGGATACTATAGATAATATTTACTATATATTAATATTTTCTATTAGAAGAATAGTGTATTTAAGAAAATTACTCATTATTATATAGATCAATTACAATAAAATAAGAATAAAATTAACAAAATTCAAATAAATGTCTTTGTTTATAAACATAAACAATATTTACATTTGAATTTTTAGATTTTTTTTATTTAATTATTTTTATTTTTTAAACCTTCAGCGCATCACCAATATTGAACCAAAATGTAAAATATTAAAAAAATGGTATGAACATCATATCTATAGAATCTGCTATGTAACTCTATCTGTAAAATAAAATCACTCTTAATGTACATTCGTATAAAGATAGTAAATGAATAGTACTACGTGTCTAGTGAAGGGAATCATGTGACTACGATGAGGTCAGGAGGTCAGGAGGTCAGGTGACCTTGATATCAGTGGTGGCCTTTAACCCGTAGCCGTATTCAAACTCGGAGATACACACTCCGTTGTTCTTCATGCCGTGCTTCACGCACCAGCTCTCAAACCTTGAGATGTTGCTCTTACGGGTGCCATTGGTCTTTATCAGTGTGAACTCTGCAATAGGGTGGTGGTGGTGGTGGTAGTGGTAGTGGTGGTAGTGGTAGTGGTAGTAGTAGTAGTAGTAGTAGTAGTAGTAGTAGTAGTAGTAGTAGTAGTAGTAGTAGTAGTAGTAGTAGTAGTAGTAGTAGTAGTAGTAGTAGTAGTAGTAGTAGTAGTAGTAGTAGTAGTAGTAGTAGTAGTAGTAGTAGTAGTAGTAGTAGTAGTAGTAGTAGTAGTAGTAGTAGTAGTAGTAGTAGTAGTAGTAGTAGTAGTACTAGTAGTAGTAGTAGTACTAGTAGTAGTAGTAGTAGTAGTAGTAGTAGTAGTAGTAGTACTAGTAGTAGTAGTAGTAGTAGTAGTAGTAGTAGTAGTAGTAGTAGTAGTAGTAGTAGTAGTAGTAGTAGTAGTAGTAGTAGTAGTAGTAGTAGTAGTAGTAGTAGTAGTAGTAGTAGTAGTAGTAGTAGTAGTAGTACAAACTTTGCTGTTTAACTCTTATTTCATCTACCATGTACTTGATCATAAAGAATCTCTTAACATCCGTGTCATTGTTGACAAAGGGCTCGATACTGACTACATGTATATCGATGTGATATTATTAACTATATATAGTTATATATATATATAGTGAGTTAATTAGTAATCAAATATATATAAATTATACTATACATATTTGAGGTGATGGCATGCATTACTATATTTACCAATGATTATAAGATAATATTATAGATAACCTAACGATAACAAACATAATAAACGTAAGCTTTACCTCAATACCAACAGGTTTTACTGGAGTTATTGCTACACGATGGATTATAGTCAATATCAACTAATCAATGAATTATTATTAATATTATAATAGTATACAAGTAAATAGATTAATATACATGCATACATATATTACTATACATGTGATAAGATATTTATGTATAAAGTATATTAATTTATTTACTTGTATACATTAGTATATATACATTATCAGAAATACATATTTATATTATCTCCCTTACATACATTATCACCCTATCAGACATTATTACCCTTACATACATTATACCCCTTACATAAATTATCACCCTTATATACATATCACCCTTTGATACATTATAACCCTTACATAATTTATCAGACATACATACATTATCTGACAACTCTGCAAGTACTCAGACTACCCTGCAAGTACTAACGTTCCATGAGTGAATTCACGATCGATGCATACTCATCGAATTCGAATGTGAAGTTGTTGATTCTTAATAAAGACTTGTTATTTTTACCTTTTCTTCCCATTGTCGTCGTCTGTTCACTATATGAGTATTCGGTACGTTAAAATCATCGTAAATTCTCAATAGTCGTATTGAGTAGTTATTTATGAATTATATAGGGAAGATTTTATTAAAGCGACTTTCAAATTTATATAAATTATGTTTATATATAAGAATATTCTTATATATATATATATTATTATATTCTACACCTATATAATAACTGAATGTATAGCTCAGTTGGTTAAGGCGTCAGACACACAAGAATTAGGTAGTGGGTTCAAGCCCCTTCCGGACCATCAAAATAGATCTTAAAATAATATTTAGAATGACCTTATATAATTGTGTATAAATAAATTATCGGCTCTTGTTAAAAGCATGGATGCCTTAACATGAGAGCGTTTCGAAGGGAAATTAAAACCATATGGTAAGTGAAAACTTCATCTAAGTTCCTAGATGGGATGAAAGGACTCCACCAAAATAAAATAATAATACACATTAAGGGGACGCGATACCATTGATTTTTTCAAAAAAAATTGAATTTCAAAAAAAATGTAATGTAAAATTATAATATTTCAAATATTATCTTTAAAATGGTGTTTAAATTATGTTCATTACATTATTCATTTTGTTTATATTATATTATTTGTACCTGTATATTCATATTGTTTATATTCATATATTATATTTGAAACTTGATTTACTCAGAATAATTAATTTTGACCAATCATGCTGACATAACTAGTATTAACTTTTGTACAATTGAATATTTTTCTTTCATTTTATAAATATAACTAGATAAAACCTGTAAGATTAAAGTTATTTATCAAAATTAAAAAATATTTATTTAAAAAATTTTAATAAGCAATTTAGTTGGAAAATTAACATTTTATAAGGTATTTTATCAGATATTTCAATTATTTTGTTTAGAAACGTATAACATAAAGATGTGTAAACATCTATAAATTTCAACATATAATATAAAAATATGGAATATTATTAATAGATTTAAAAAAAAAAAAAAAAAAGTGAATATATTTTAGTTAATAGATTTCTAAAAATAGCATTTTTTCGTATCTTTTACATGTAAACCATACGATGGTATCGTGTCCCTTAAATAAAAATTGTTATGCTAAGAATTAAAACCGAAATAGTATTTAATTTATTGAGATAGTGTCCACATTATGAGATTTACAATCTACACCCTAGCTAATATATCTAGGATTTAAGATATCTATCATTTTGGATATCTTCAATACAAGATACCTATGGTTTAAGATATATAAAGCTAAGATAGTTACTATCTAGGTATGCATATATAATGATACCCTATCTGTACTCTACCTCCTGCAATGCTTACTAGTTGTATTCTGGTTTTTATACAGCGAATAATGTATGCATACTATGTGATTGACAGCGACAACTGCTATATTACAGAGAAACCTGGTATTCTTATCCATTTGAAAATTAAAAAGTGTAATAATGTAATATAGGCCGTTAGTGCAATACGGTAACATAACCTGCTATTTGTAATACAATATGTCAATGTACACATATTTATCAATTAGTTTGTACCTATATATATATATATATATATATATATATATATATATATATATATATATATATATATATATAAAATAATATTTATATATATATAAAATAATATATATATATATATATAAAATAATATCTATACTATATTAGCGAAGTTGTCTGTGTGTGTGTGTGTGTGTGTGTGTGTCTGTGTGTGTGTGTAAGTATTAGGATCTCGCGAACATCGGGTGATAAAGTGGGGCAGCGGGGTTTTAATAGATGATTTACTTTTTTGAATATGTATACACGCGATACCAATAATCGTTAAATAGTGTCATTTTTTAGTCGATTTACGTAATCGAAAAATTTAAATTCGACGCAAATTTTTAATAACAAACTTTATCGTGGAGAATTTGATGGTAAATAATTTCGTAAAAATGAGTTTCTTTAATTTAGAATACATTACGTAGATTTACGAAATCGTACTTCCGGTTTGAATATTTAAATAACAATTGTTGCATCGGAATTTATTTTCCGTATTATTGAGGTGAATTTCAAGAACGAGTAAAATCGAGTTAATATTAATTATTTCCTATCTACGCCATGTAAACATAAATTATTAAACATAGGTGATACAATCGTAATATATAATTCGGTGAGGTAAAAAATCAAAATCTACAATAATTATTCGATTTCAATCATTTTAACTTTATTAAATAGATAATTAAAATAGAATATAATTTTATAAATTGGGACTTATTATGTTTAATATTCTTCGAGCTACGGCTGAAATAGTGAAAAATACATGATTTTAGAGTAGTCTATTTGACCGACTTCCGGTCATATTTTCATATAAATTATAGATTCATCAGATTAGGAGTACGAAAATACATTTAATAAAATAAGAAAAATCATGAAAATATGAATAATAGGGTTTTCATCTCTGTTTTAATATTTCGCCAAATGTCATCATATTATAGGTCAAAGAAAAAATATAGATTTATAAAAAAATATTTTTTTCTAAAATATATTCTATAATTATATATGAATTACATACCGAGTGAGCCTATAAAAGCATATTTATTTATATTGTTATATTCACAGTTGTGGTTAGGTTGGGTTAAGTTTAAATTTGTGGAGGTTTTTTTTAGCTGCATTACTTCTCGAGTGAGCCTATAAAAGTATATTGTCACGGTTGTGGTTAGGTTGGATTAAGTTTTAATTTTTGTAGGTTTTTTTTAGCTGCATTACTTCCCGAGTGAGCCATATAAAAACATATTTATTTATATTGTTATATTCACAGTTGTGGTTAGGTTTGGTTAAGTTTTAATTTGTGTAGGTTTTTTTTAACTGCATTAGGTAACTATCCAACTATCCGTAACTAACCTACATATCCTACTTCCCGAGTGAGCCTATAAAAGCATATTTATTTATATTGTTATTTTAATAGTTGTGGTTAGGTTGGGTTAAGTTTTAATTTGGGTAGATTTTTTTTAGCTACATTACTTCCCGAGTGAGCCTATAAAAGTATATTGATATATGTATTTGTGTGGTCATTGATTTTAGAGTATTAGTAATTTTTCATAGTTGTGGTTAGGTTGGGTTAAGTTTTAATATTGGTAGATATTTTGTAGCTGCATTACTTCCCGAGTGAGCCTATACAAGGATATTTTCACAGTTGTGGATAGGTTGGGTTAAGTTTTAATTTGTGTATGTTTTTTTTAGCTGCATTACTTCTCGAGTGAGCCTATACAATTATATTGTTACGGTTGTGGTTAGGTTGGGTTAAGTTTTAATTTGTGTAGGTTTTTTTTAGCTGCATTACTTCCCGAGTGAGCCTTTAAAAGCATATTTATTTATATTGTTATTTTCACAGTTGTGGTTAGGTTGGGTTAAATTTTAATTTGTGTAGGTTTTTTTTAGCTGCATTACTTCCCGAGTGAGCCTATATAAGGATATTTTCACAGTTGTAGTTAGGTTGGGATAAGTTTTAATTTGTGTATGTTTTTTTGGCTGCATTACTTCCCACGTGAACCTATAAAAGTATAGTGATATGTGTGTGTTGTCATTGATATTTTGAGTATTAGTTATTTTCACTGTTGTGGTTAGGTTGGGTTAAGTTTTAATATTGGTTGTTTTTTTTAGCTGCATCACTTCCAAAGTAAGCCTATAAAAGCATATTCATTTATATTGTTATTTAAACAGTTGTGGTTAATTTTGGTTAAGTTTTAATATGTGTAGGTTTATTTTAGCTGCATTACTTCCAGAGTGAACCCATCAAAGTATATTTTCACTGTTGTGGATAGGTTGGGTTAAGTAATAATTTGTGGAGGTTTTTTTAAGCTGCATTACTTCCCGAGTGAGCCTATAAAAGTATATTTTCACTGTTGTGGTTAGGTTGGGTTAAGTTTTAATTTGTGGATGTTTTTTTTAGCTGCATTACTTCCCGAGTGAGCCTATACAAGTATATTGTCACGGTTGTGGTTAGGTTGGGTTAAATTTTAATTTGTGGAGGTTTTTTTTAGATGCATTACTTCCCAAGTGAGCCTATAAAAGAATATTTATTTATATTTTTATTTTCACAGTTGTAGTTAGGTTGAGCTAAGTTTTAATTTGTGTAGGTTTATTTTAGCTGCATTACTTCCCGAGTGAGACTATACAAAGATATTTTCACAGTTGTGGTTAGGTTGGGTTAAGTTTTAATATTGGTGTTTTTTTTAGTTGCATAACTTCTCGAGTGAGCCTATAAAAGTATATTGTCACGGTTATGGTTAGGTTGGGTTAAGTTTAAATTTTTGGAGGTTTTTTTTAGCTGCATTACTTCCCGAGTGAGCCTATAAAAACATATTTATTTATATTGTTATTTTCACAGTTGTGGTTAGGTTGGGTTATGTTTTAATATTGGTGGTTTATTTTAGCTGCATTACTTCCAGAGTGAACCCATACAAGTATATTTTCACTGTTGTGGATAGGTTGGGTTAAGTTTTAATTTGCATCACTTCCCGAGTACATTACATCACAAAGTGAACGTTACTATCGATCACGGGCGAAGCCGGGCCCCAGCCGCCTAGTATATATATATATATATATAAAATAATATATATATATATATATATAATAATATATATATTTGAATATATTCATTATATAACTACATTTGTATACAATACATGTCTAGGCAGCTTGGAAAGCTTAGGTGTCAGAAACTCATGATCATGAATTAATATTCGGTGCAAAGCCATACTAACACATTAAATAGGCATACAATCATAGAGCTAAAGAGAAATTTCTCTTTAGCTCTATGCATACAATAGGTCTTACAATAATATTAGAAGTAATCTTATCTCATTATACACAACGTCGATCCACTCTCATTAAAGTCTGGATAACATGAGAGTAGCTTCAAAGTGATAATCAAGCCATTTTTTTATAAGGAAAAAATGTATCCAAGTTACTGGATAGAATGATACATACATACATATATACATACATACATACATCTTTGAAACTGAAACTGTTTCGAAACCCTTGTCTTTGAAACTGAAACTGTTTCGAAACCCTTGTCTTTGAAACTGAAACCGTTGCTTAACCTTAAAATTGGGTTTCATTCCCATCACTAGTTATGACCCTCCCCTAAAATTCCATACTTATTATTTAATAATTTATTATAATAATTAAATATAATATATATATATATATATATATTTATATATACTAATATTATTTTTATTGTTATTTTTATTTGGTGGAGTCCTTTCATCCCATCCATGAACTTAGATGAAGTTTTTCACTTATAACCATATATGGCTCTAATGTCCCTTTGAAGCCTACTCGAATAACTATAGATAATTATACTGTATATGGTAATAGTACATATAAAATAAAAATAGATTTATTTATTTACTTTAATCACTATTTACTACTTTTAAGCAACTTTAAATTTAAGTCTAAATTACTAAATTATTTTAAATAATATTTAGTAAATAATTTTGTAAATTAAACTTTTTGTGATATAAAAATGATTTATTAATATATTATCATAATAATTATGAAGTATATAACAATTATTTATCACAAAATAAGTTTAAAATATTAAATCATTAATTATAATATACATTAATAAATAAATGTTTGGTATTAACCCAAATATATTAATAAATTATAAAGTAAAAATTTGAAATATTTTAATATAATTTATATACATTTATATTATTCTGGCGATTATTATGCGAATTATTATTATGTAAATACAAAGACAAACGATTCACACATTATGTACAAAATGTAAAATAATATTTCAGTTAATCTTATTTATTATTTTAAGCTAATATTAATACCTGGATTAATACTTGATAATATAAATTAATATATTTCATTAATATTTATTTATAAATATATTCAACTATTTGTTTAGAACACATTATATACGTAAATTGTATTATTATAAATATTTAAATAAAACCCAAAGATATTTAATAATAATACTATTTAATTTTTTGGATTCTTGTACAGGTTTAACATTTAGCTAAATTTATTTATGTTATTATTTTTTATATATATCAAATATTTTATAATTAATATAAATTATATTAAATTTATTTATGAAGTTATATATTACAATGATAAACATTATATTAAAAAATATGAGAGAAATAATGTAGTAGTTTAACTACTAGTTAGTATTGAATACCGTATTCAATACCGTATTCAATACGTTATTGACTCAAAAACTTATTGAGTAAATAACCTATTGACTAAATAACTTATTGAGTCAATAACTTAGTAAGTTAATAACTTTGTAATTTACTAATTGGGTATAGTGGTTGCTACGAGTTTGCATCTCGAAAATTCAAAATTGATGGTGGGGTTTAATCGCTAAAATTAATGGAAACCGAAAATTGTATGAATTAATGTATAAAATTAAAATAAATTGTAATCTGTAGACCAACAAAATATTTTCTATATTTAATATAATATGATGAATGCGGTTATCTATGAACATGTATATATATAATTTATATATACATTTATAATAATCCTCTTTATGATCAAATTACACCTGTCATTTAAGAAAAATTTCTCAAATATATATATATGTATGATATATACCATAAACTCCCATACGACCTATATGCATGTTGCCTTATTAGCCACCATGCCATGTTGGTTCTACGAGAAGCACGAGCTTCAGAACAGTCCGTCGATCGTGGAAGGCATCACGTTAAACGAGGAGAGAGCGTTTCGCGTGGACGGCGCCCGTTTCATCATGCGAGCCGGCTCCAATCTAGGCCTTAGTTCTGAGACGTCGGCTACCGGCGTCGTCTACTTTCATCGGTTCTACATGAAGCACGCGTTCCAGTCGTACCCTCGTTATGTTAGTACTACCAACCCCGTTATGGTACTGCAGCGACCCTAGTTATGTTAGCGCCCCACCTCTTAACCTGGTATGTTAGTACCGTTACACTCGTTACGTTAGTACTACTAACCCCGTTACGGTACCGCAGCGACCCTAGTTATGTTAGTGCCCCACTTCTTCCCCTGGTATGTTAGTACCGTCACCCCATCTTCTAACCTGTTACGTTAATACCATCAACCCCCATTACCATAGTACCGCCCCCTCTCAGACCCATTAGAGGAGGCGGCCTATTTATCATCATTAAATTAGTACCATCGTGTCCCCCCACCACCGCTACACTAGTTCATCACCCCTCCTTCATTTACAACGCTTGTGCGGCCCACATCCTTGACCTATTTAGTTAGTGCCATTGCTCCCCCTTCCCACTTTGATAGGGGCCCTATCTAAGAAATCCCTCATTAATGTAATCGATTAATTTAGCATTTAATATAAAAATAAATAAATTCATTTCATTATCGACTCCACAATCTATGCAGTTACACTCGTGCCGTTTAGTTACCTATATAAGTCTCTCTAGAAACACTGCAGTACTGCATTGTTACGTAGTAGTCGGACAGCAGAGGTTTCAGTTTTAATCTAAACATAGTGTAAACCTCGTCTATATCGGTGTGTAAATAATTAAGTGAAGAATCTACAATAATATAATTCATGCCAGCGATATATCTTATTATTTATGACTACATATTTATATTAATTACAAATATATATATATATATTATATATATATCTAAATTATGAATCAAGGGCTGTAGAATTATATCCATCTTATCGTGTTTTCCTCTCTCAGTCACACGATTGTTCACCACTAGGTGACAGCAGCGTGTTGCCTGTTCCTCGCCGGCAAAGTCGAGGAGACGCCCAAGAAGTGTAAAGACATCGTGCGCATGTGCAAGGAGAACCTGACCGAGGCTGAGTTTAGTCAGTTCGGCTCCGATCCGAGGGTTCGTCTGTTTCAGTGGTTCCCGACCTATGGGTCATGACCCAAATCTGGGTCATGAGACAATTTCTAAAAATATTTATACATATATATATATTATAGTTAATATTATTAGTTTATGACTAAAGTTTAATAATATATATATATATGTCATAAACTAATAATATTAACTATAATATATATATATGTATAGTTTATGAATAAAGTTTAATAATACAAAATTAAAATTTATCATTGGGTTATGGTATATTTTTTAATTAAAAATTATCAAAAAATGTTGGGAATCACTGGTCTATGTCATCATTCATTCATACTTTGTTATTATATTATCAGTAATAATTCTACGTATAGTAATAGTGTATTTTATGTAATAACAAAGTAATAATATAATAGCAAGGTATGAATGAATGGTTATATTTGAGTGTCGGCTCCTCGGAATGACGCCTCCTAATGTATTTCGCGGGCGGCGTGTTATACGCGTTGATAATTGTGGCTTAGTTGGTTTAGTTTTATTCCGCTTGCTTTTTTTAGCTGCATTACATCCAGAAGTAGGCCTATAAAAACTTAGCGCACATTCACGCCGCCCACCAAATACATTAGGAGGCGACACTCTAGTATAACCATTCATTCATACCTTGCTATTATATGATTACTTTGTTATTACATAAAATACACTATTACTATACGTAGAATAACTATATATTGTTATTTTATTTTGGTGGAGTCTTTTCATCCCATACAGGAATGTAGAACAAGTTTTCACTTATAACCGAGTAACTTTAATTTCCCTTCAAAACCTCTCTCGTGTTAAGGCATTCATGGTTTTAATTAGATCCTATCATTAAATAATATTATACAATATTGTATACACAATTAATAATTGTCAATAATATACGATCACTTCAAAATATAATTTAAAGAGCTATTTTAATGGCCCGGACAAGGCTTGAACTCGCGTCCTACTACCTGCGTATCTGACATCTTAGCTAACTGAAACACACAGGCAGTTTAATTACTTAGCATTCCCATGACAAGTTCAGCGTAGTGAGAACATGATACTTCTTCCATTCGCATCGATCAAGAACTTTATCCAGCAATTCACCAGTCGATAATGCAGACCAATTGTGAATATCATCCATCCAGCTTCCCTTCGGTCAACCTCTCTTTCTTTTGCCTTATATGTTTGCCAAGGAATTATGTCTAGAGACATATCCAAACTAACCTAGCTTTCGTTCAAAAGTTGCTATATAGGATAGGTGGAAAACCAGGATATTGTTTATTAAAAGAAATAATCCTATTTATATTAAATTAATAAATATTATTGAAATTAATTTCAGTCAATCATATATATATATATATATATATTTACATTTTAATATAAATAGGAGGAGGTTATGACCCTTGAAAGAATTCTCCTATTTACTATCAAATTTGACCTTCAAGTTTCCCATCCATACAAGTTTCTGTTAGAGCTCGCCAAGAAACTTAAGGATGGTTTGTATTTAAAATATATATATATATCAGTTATTGTTAACCTTTAACCTTTAAGTATTATTAATATTAATTATTTAATTTTCATAGAATGCAATAATAATATTAATATATGTATAATATACACATGTCAACTTTCGATATCTCTATATCTCAGAAAATCTGCTAACTTAGACTTTAACAAGTACTAGTTTGGTTGTGTACCTATGTAAATGCATACATGTAAGACACATTTGATATCTCATACATATTTCTTCAGTCCTTTGAATTATAAGATATCGAGAGTTAACTGTATATATTAATAATATATATAATACTATTATAAAAAAATAATAATTATTACCGTAATAATAATAATATTATTACTAATAATAATACTAATAATAATACTAATATTATCTCTCTATTATTCAGAAAAGAAAGAGAACATCAACAATTTGGTACAAACCTCCTGGACCTTCATCAATGATAGGTTTAGTTGATTAACTTTTAATTATAAGAGAACTTACTTGGGAACGCTTACCTTAACTCTTTTTCATTCATCAGGAATTTTATTATCCATAATCCACAATAGTGAAATTATATCAAATTTTTAGTTACTAAATAATAATTCACATATCTTCAAATCATAATATTATTTCTTAAAAATGTATATAAAATATATTGAAATAATCTATGAAGTGATTTCTTATTTATTTTAAAATTATATTTCATCAAATTTATTATTTGAATATTTATACATATTTTTTTACAATGAATTTAATATGCTTTTTTGAATATATAATAGATTGTAGATAGATCAATCTATATATCTAATTTGTTTTAGAAAATTAGATTATTATCTATTTGATAAATAATTATTTATTAAATTTTTTTTTTAATTACTAAAGTAAAATTTATGTTAAATTAGGATGTAATATAACGAATATAGATCTAATTATTACTATAGATTAATACATTGTACATAATTAATTTTGATATGTTAAATATATTATTTTATACTATTTCTATATTAAATTTATATATAAATTAATTTATTTTTCTAAATATTAAAGATAAATGAAATTAATTATAAATACATTCTTTATTATATATATATATTATAATTATAAATATAAAATTAAACATTATAATATATAAAATACACACATTCATTTTTGAAATAAATGAATGAAGATTTGTATATCTTAGTTTTAATTATCTTTGTTATATATTATATATCTGTATAAAATAGTTTAATATTATATTATAATAAATTATAGTAATAAGATATATAGTATAAGACATTTATATAAACTATAATAATAAATACACTATAATACAAATATTATTAAAACATTGTTATATCAACAACAATATTGTATTTGGTTTTAGAATTATTTATAGCAATTTTGATGTATCTATGAATATATAAGATTTAAATTTTATATTTAAAAACCCATAATAAAGACAAAAAAATATGTATAAAATGAAATATTCAAAATAAAAATAACATTAAATATTACTTGATATATATATATATATAATTAAAATTTAACTTGTATATAAGTTATTTCATATTTTTATATTTCATACTAAAAGAATATTTTAATTTAAATTGTAAGTTTTAATATCCGTAAAATAAAGAAATTACACGAATCAAGCTGTTTAGCTTTAATCAGTATTTCTTACTCAATGAAATGCGATTCTGCATTGATTACCAAGAGTTGCTATTACTCACTATCAGTATTAACTGCACTATTATGATGTGGTCATTGTGGATCACACATCTATAATCAAATGGATATAATCTACTTCTGCCCATCTCAGCATGGTTGAAATTGTTAGCCAGGCTGAAAAATAACATGTTCTCTATATGGAGATATAGTTTCCAATTGAAGTCTAATATAACATCGAAAACAACACCTATGAGCATACTACCCTACACGTCCATATCACCAACGACCTAATGTATATATGAACTGATATCCCTCTGCGCATGTAAATCTCAACTTATTTATATTTATTCTTTATATATTCTGTCATTATTATTTATTTTCACGCATCGTTTTCACTCTACTCACTAAACTATTATCTATCTATCGATAACATGTCCTTATATGGTTGCAGTCGTAACCTGATCGATATTGCTACATCTTCCTACCTAGTAATAATTCTATGTTCTTTGTACTACTCGCCACCATCACGCGACCCTCTCATTATTGTATTATATGCTAGTAGGTTTTATTTAATTGGCTCGCGTAAATCTGATAATTAATTATTATCGTGATATATTATCAAATTTTATTTCGCGTAATTTTTGTTTAATTACATTTAACTTTATCCATCCGTATATGCTCATAGTCTGTGCACGACGCTATCGCTGCAATGGGAGCCCGAGATAATAGCCGTAGCGCTGATCTACCTGGCCAGTCGTCTGCGAGGCTACCAGATCACCAACTGGGAGGGTAAGACGGCCGGCTTCAACGGCAAGTGGTGGGAGTCGATGCACCCCGACCTCAGTAAGAAGATCTTGGAGGGTTAGTCGTCTGAGTTCGGTATCGGTAGTTTGCCTGCTTCGTAGAGATTTAAGAGATTTCTTATTGATTTCTTATTGATTTCTTGAGATTACAAGAGATTACAATTATTAATAAATTTAAATTTGCTGCTTCGTATTTAGCGATATGTTTATATTTTAATTATTTATCTTTGTTAGCGTTCACCATATTAGTTATCCCTATTAAGCGGTGTGCACAGACCGCTAGCATCGAGCACGGCGTATTGTAGCACTGCAACTTGATGCTCAGTATAACTTATTATGGGTGTTCAGATAGCGAGCAACAAGTACCGCGAGTGAGGCGACTTGTTACTGGGTATATTATTCAAAATGGAACGTGTTGAATATGACGGCGACTTATTACTGCGTATGGTACCGAGCTAATTAGCTGATCATATAGCGAGATAGCGAGCAGAAATTTTAGACAGCGACTTGTTACTGCGTTTGTTACTGCTCTTGATGCTAGCGGTATGTACACGCTTATAGTTGAACATGTATATTTTTGTTAACCAAATATTATTCGTTTTTAATTTAAATCAATATTTTATTAATATTTATAATGAACATGTTAATGTTGATTAAAAAAATGAATTACTATCGATGAATACATAATAACTACGTAAGATTTGTAGCAGTATAAATGAGATATTTGATTTAATTCAACATGAACATTTCATTTCAGTGAATGTATTTCAGTTCTATCTTGCCAATAACAAGTACTTTAAAAAGATTATTTTAAAATCTCACATATTCCCTATTACATATACTTAATTTTCCACCTTCTTTGAGTACATCGTTACCTCCGTTAATTCCATTTATGTTTTTGTTTCTATTACATTACATTACATTTTATTCTTTCACTGTTACGGCACAACTAGTTTTTAAAATAGTTACAATAACATTAAATCTCATCCTCCTTCACTCACCTCAGACATCTGTCATCAAGTTCTCGACCTGTACCAGAAGAAAGGGGGCACCGAGATAATGGGCATCGGCGTCGGCAACGTTAAAGTGGGCGGAGACTCGCGTAAGAGATCCGCCACCACGCCCACTAAGTCTATTACACCCAACAAGAAGAAATTGTGCATCGTTAGTAGTGTATATATATATGTAGGGTTGTGAGTTAATAAAAAACACGTTATAAACGCGTTTTAAACCGTTTTAAACATAGAATAAAAAACGAAAAAAACAGAAAAAAACAAGAGACATACATTTATACATATATTTATTTAATTGTTAATATTTAAATTTAAATTTAAATTCAATTTGACAAATAATAATTTATCTGCTCTTTTTTTTGATATAATAAATTGTATAATAATTGAAAAATGAAGGAATATTTAATAAATGTATAAAATATGTGTATACAAATATAATATTATTATTAAAAGTTAAATTAGATTTCTTTTATGTTTTGATATAATAAATTGTATAATAATATATATTATGTTTAAAATTATATAAAAAAATAGTATGAATTTTCATATTTTTTTAATAATAATATATTAAAGAAATATGAAAGTTCATAATATATATTATTATATAATTTATTATATCAGAACATAAAAGAAATCTAATTTTACTTTATTATTTATAATAATTTATTATAATATAAATATGAAAGTTCATACAGCTTTTATAATATTAATTATATAATGTACATATATATATATAGATTGTGATACAATCTCCATGTCTATAACAAATAATTAAATAATACAGAAATACTCAGTGTTATAACAAAATAAATATTATAATTATTATAATTGTCATACTAATGTATAGTTTGACAATATGATTTAATAATGCTAATAATACATTATTATATATTATTTGAATTATTACTGATTATTCATATAATATGTACTTACTTTATTATTATTTTATTATTTAACAACATATCTACTTTATTTAAATAATTTTATATTTTGTAACAGAAAAAAAACGAATAAAACGAATTAAAAACGAAAAAAACCGTTTAAAACATGTTTTAAACAAACAATAATAAAAAACGCGTTTTTTAACAACCCTATATATATGTGTGTTTGTGTGTGTGTGATAAATAATAATTTTTTATTAAGATGCATATTGCATTTAAATATTCAGCGATACAATTGAAATCCAATCTTGGATTTAAAATAGAAAATTTACGAACAAATTCTAGTATGAATACGTAGCATTATTTATATCACATCTAAGAATTAGATGTTACGTGGATGTTATGCGGTGGTCATCGCGAAATGGCACCCATCTACATGTTAATAGATAGCAAATATCTTGGTCTACTGTAAGTATAACAACTGATATAATATTTGGAAGTTTGCCATAATCAATTCACCTATATACTATAGACAGTTCACCTATATATCTATAAAGTTTCTTTGGACATTTTTTCATAGATCAATATTAAAATATGTAATTTGATTTTGTAAATTATGATAGAATATTATATAAATATTATCAAATCTTCTATATTTTTGTTCAAAAATAGATATATAAATATAAGGAAACTATGTTTAATTATTATAGATATAATATCTTTTAATTGTAAATAAAGATTATGCTACCTAATAAACTGCAATCTCTGTTACATTTCGGGTAAAAGTGATTACCAGAAAATAATTATTCTATGAAAAATTTATTTAATATTTATTTCAATAGATAATCTTATAACGAAAATAACTATCTATATTTTGATAATTTTATTATATTTATTATTTATGCATAGTACATTATAAAATAAATAACGAATAATAATTAATAATATAATTCAACCTATACAAATTACAATAGATAGCAGATAAGTTCTATCCTTTATATAAATAAAAGTAACTTTGATGTTTTTTTAATTATTAATTTATATGTATATATATATATATTAAATGGTATTTGTAATAAACTACTTCTACACCCCAATCTCCCCCTCTCTAGCAAACATCAGATAAACCTGGTCACGGAAACAAAGCCCCTCGCATTCACGATACTCCAGCCTCCGTATCAGCAGGCTCTACCAAACCTAAAGAGCCGTACCCCCATCATCAGCACCGTCAATCACCCCCACCGGTAGTGCACGCCCATCAACCAGTAACTCCCCCTACACAACAACAACATCAACAACAACATCAACCACAACAGCAACAACAACAACAACCACAACAACAGCAACAACAACAACAACAACATATAAATACATCAGCTTCATCATCGTCTTCAACGACTGCTTCCGCCGCTAGTAGATCTTCCAACCAATCAGCTTCCACTACTACGACCGGGGTTTCGATGTCGTCGGCATCACAAAATCACCGGTCTCCCAATATGTCGACCAATCAGATGATGGGCATTAACACCGGACCTCCACAGCAACACCCCCCTATGACTGGCCTGAATCACCCACCCCCTAATATTGCGGCAATGGCTCACGCCCAACCTAAGAATTACCCGCCCTCCAATATGCCAAATCATCCCCCTACACAAAATCAGCCACAGCCTAATATGCCCTTACAGAATCGCCTACCCCCTAATATGACTCATGAACCTCGTAATTTATCTGGACCTAATCACCCACCCCCTAATTTATCTGGACCAAATCACCCACCTCCTAATATTTCTGGACCAAATCATCCACCCCCTAATATTTCTGGACCAAATCACCCACCTCCTAATATTTCTGGACCAAATCACCCACCTCCTAATATTTCTGGACCAAATCATCCACCCCCTAATATGTCTGGTCAAAATCACCCACCCTCTAATATTTCTGGACCAAATCACCCACCCCCTAATATTTCTGGACCAAATCACCCACCTCCTAATATTTCTGGACCCAATCATCCACCCCCTAATATGTCTGGACCAAATCACCCACCCCCTAATATTTCTGGACCTAATCATCCACCCCCTAATATTTCTGGGCCTAATCATCCACCCTCTAATATTTCTGGACCTAATCATCCACCCCCTAATTTATCTGGACCAAATCACCCACCTCCTAATATTTCTGGGCCTAATCATCCACCCCCTAATATTTCTGGGCCTAATCATCCAACCTCTAATATGTCTGGTCCAAATCACCCATCCCCCAATATTTCCGGACCTAACCGCCCTATGACCCCCATGCGAACCCCATCCAATCATTCGCTGCAGGGTAATTCACCGTTTCATAACCAATCGTCTTCTTCGATTCCGCCTCCGATTATGCCTCCACAGATACTACTTCAGAAGTCTAATTCTTCCACCTTCATTGGAAACGTTTGTTTTACTCCAATACCACCTATATATATATATATGTGGTGTATAATATAATTATATATATAATATATGATTATAAATGTATATATTGTAGATTATATATATACTATTTAAATAAAGAAATAATATATAGCTAATTAACATGATTGGCTTACGAGATTAGATTTAACATGAACCATTATTAAACACACATAATACAAACAATTATATGTATATTACGTTTCCTCACACCCCAGAGCCCTCAGAGACCCCATTTCGGGCCCGACGGTAATATGGACCTTAAAAATCAGGAGTACCAGGTTAGCCTATCCACACCTCCACCAGATGGCAGCGCGTGCCTTACTTTACCCTACCCCATTATCACAACCCCCACCCCTAATAGTTGTCGCCGACGAAGATGTCGCCGGGAGGTCCGTATCATCGGGGTCAGAGTCCGTTCCGCCCCCCCCAGGGGTACGGTAACGCCCCTCCACCATCCCCGTTTGCGCCCAAGATGTCGTTTCAGCCCGGAGGTTTCAATTCGCCGAGATTCTCGCAGCAGCAGCAGCAGCATCCCAACACCGGACCTCCTCCGCCCATTATGCAACAACAACAACAACAACAACAGCACCCTAGACAAGGACACCCCCCTCCTCCACCAAATTTTAACTCGAATTATTCAAACTTTTAATTTTCCCGTTGTTCAAGTTTCTTTCATTATTTTACAATTATTATTTAATTATTAACTTATTTTAATTATTATTCGCGAATAATGTATTGTTGTTGTCGAGATCCACGATGCGTTTACTTTACTTTACTTTAACATTATTTTACATTTGCAATTTGCAATATTCTAAGAAACTATGACAATTTTATTTTTTCATCAAATTGTAAATAATAATAATAATGAATCTATTTAAATATTTCTAAATAATTGTGTATAGTGAAAATAAATATTTATTAGATAACATAATAAATAATAAGCAGCACCAAAGTGTTGTGGTCGACTTATCTACATGTTCTTTTTTATTTTTACACATTTTAATTTTATTTTTACTTATACATTTAATATTTATTCATATTTTACTT
This sequence comes from Osedax fenrisi, assembly GCA_964019155.1. NCBI lineage: Eukaryota > Metazoa > Annelida > Polychaeta > Sabellida > Siboglinidae > Osedax > Osedax fenrisi. Next base: position 84,849,374 of record OZ025240.1, on the reverse strand, counting down.
AACTTTAAAATTTCTAAATTTATTTTACTCCATCGTTAATTAGTTTATTTTTTCAATTTTCTCTTGGTTACAGGTAGATATCTCGATAAGTTCAGAAGAACTCCTTATCAGTGCTATATATGTCTATGTTCACTCTCGTTTATTACCATACACCAATCTGACTATTATTATCGAATATATAGCCTCGTCATATCTCCTATGATTAATTCCTAAGAAATTGTGTATAACTTCCGAGAACTGATGTTATATCTTTAAATATATTACTATATAAATACATTAAATGTTGAATATGGATATTTTTCTTAATCTATATCAGTATATTCCATTATAATAATAATACTTACTTTTAGTCCCATGACTCTTGAATGGTAGGGGGAATCGTCTCTCTCGCTTTCACAAAAATCTTCTCCATCCTACTTGTCTACCTTTCGAGTAGTTCACAGGTCTGTTTCTCTGTCCACTTATTTATATTTGTCATCCAGTTATTCCTCAGTGTTCCTCTAGTACCTTCTATTTTGCCTTGCAGAATTGTCTTAGCCAAGGTATAATGTGACCAAAATATGTTAGCTTTCTTTATAGTGCTAAGGAGAGGTTCATATTTACCAATCTGCTTTAATATTATTTCTTGGACATATTTATTAGTCTTACGTTGGCGATATGTTATACATAATAGTCTTCTATGGGCTTTATTTTCAAATGGTTGTATACTTTTTTTATCTCTCCGTTATGGTTCGTGTTTCTCACCCATATAGCAGTATTGATGAGATTAGCGACTTGTATAGGTTGTATTTGACATGAAAAGTGATATTCTTGCTGTTCCATATGTTGTCGAGTCTCACCATTTCCGATGTAGCTAACCGAATATGTAGTTCATTATCTAATGCACCATCAGAATTTAGTTTTGCACTGAGATATTTGAATGTTTTTACTTCATCAAGTAGCGTTCCGTCCATAAAGATTGATGCGTTTTAATTGTTTACAATTGTCTTACTTTTCTATTTACTTACTTCCATCCTATATTCTTTGGAATCTTCGACAAGTCTATTTCTAAGTTCTTGTAATTCAGCGTTGCTGCCTGCAATGAGATCTATATCGTCGGCAAATTTAAGGTTGCTGATTTCTCTGCTACCAATAGATATAGTTGATTTGTGGTTTTGAAGTGTATCTTGCATAATTTGTTCCAGAAATATATTGAATAACACAGGCGATAGTAGACAACCCTGTCTTACTCCAACTATAGTGAGAAAAAAGTCTCCTGTCATGTTATTGAGTATTATCGCACTGTTTGAATTAGCATATAATGATTCTATTATATTTATAATTTCTTGTGATATGCTAAGTTTTCCATGCAGTTCCATAATCCTTATGCCATACTCTATCGAAAGCTTTTTCATAGTCAATGAAGTTATGGTATACATCTTTTATAATTATAAGAGAAATACATTGAAATTAATTTCAATGTATTTCTCCATGATGATTCTGCTGTTAAGGATTTGTTCAATAGTACGCATTGACTAACCTAACTGGAACCATAGCTTCAAATAAAATGAAATATTGTGCAGCTATATCTATAGACCTAAAGAAATCATTCGACTCCATCTGTCATGAACTATTAATAATTAAGTTGGAGGAGTTGCTTTACAATTATTAATATCCTATCTTAAAAATAGAAATCAATTTGTAACATTCAATAATTCTAAATAATATTAAGTTTGGTGTACTTCAAGGATCTTTCCTCGGTCCCTTATTATTTTTAATATTTATAAATCACATAGTTAATATTAAAACACAAGGTAATTTTGTTCTATTCGCTGATGACACTTCTATTATATTCCGTGAAAATAATATTGATTCAATGGAAAATTCCATGAATAAAACTTTAAAACATCTTGATAAATTGCTATTATTAAATAAATGGACAATTAATGTAAGCAAAACTAACTATTTAATATTAAATAATAATAAACCAAAATAATCTACTATATTAAATAATACTAACATTATTCAAAAAAATTCAATAAACTCCTTAGTGTAATAATTGATTCGAACATGAATTGGAAACTACACACTAATATGGTTAAATCTAAACTTTATTATGCATTATCAATTCTAAGAAAACTAAATAATATTTTACCCATCAATATTGTAAAGCTAATATATTACTTTTTATTTCATTGCCATCTTATTTATTGTACCCATATATGAGGTGATAATTATGATTAAACATCAAAACAAAGCTATACGAATATTATATCATCAAAAAAATAGAACTAATGTGGATAATATTTACAAATAGTAACACATTTTAACATTTAAAGAATTGATATTCTATAACGCCTGTTAAATTATGTTTAGGATTAAAAAAAAATTATAAAATTTCACCAATAATTATAATTATAAATTTATTTAAATTACAAGACTCAACTTAAAATATGTTCGATAAGGACAAATTAAAAATACCTTTAGTTAATAATAACGCAAACAAAATTAATATAACTTATTATGGACCCATTTGCTGGAATAATATACCAATACATATAAAATCATATAATAGTCAAACCACATTACCAATTTTGTTCAAAAATTAAATATTTAATATCATGTAATCTGTTAAAATTCATATATTTTATAATATTTGTATTAAATGTACATTAGTCTATTGTCTATTATTATTATGCTCACTACTATTATTTCTATTAATATTAATAATGTGTATATTCGATAATAATATCTGGTATTACACAATTGTTATTATTATTATATTATCTTATTTCATAATTATTGTTATATTTTAAATATTTGATATTCTTGTTATAGGATATTCTTAAAATAAGCTACGTATAGCTTCTGAATATCCTTCTGTATATTAATTCAATATTCAGTAAATAAATATTCATTCATTTATGCTCATTGATTTTCTGAATCCTGATAGCTCTTCTGCTAGTATTTGTTCAGCTTGAAGTGTTAACTTATTTAGTAATATTCTTAACAGTATTTTTACTCTGATGAGGTATTATGCTGAGTGTATGGTAAGTGAAGCATTTTTTAGAGACGCATTTTTTCAGAATAGAAATTATTAAAGGCTGTCCATTGGTTTGGCAATATCTTTGTTTTGGCATATTGTTGTATATATTTTAACTATGCGTTTTTCTTCATATTTTATCAGTTCGCTTGGAATGTTTTCATTACCTGGTGATTTACCATCTTTTAGCACATTGATTGTATTTTCAACCTCACATTTAACTTATTTAGAAAATAGATCAACTATAGTTTTGTTTAAATCTATAGATTTGATCTAACCTGTAATGAGAGAGAATATGTTAGCAATATATCCAGAGTGAATCATTAGAGACAGTATGAGATAATAATGTATCACCATATTGAACAGAAAGTATATGTATTAATGAAATAGTGCCATGAACATCATAGATATATAATATAATATGTCGCTGTATGCTCTGGAAAATAAAATCACTCTTACTGTAGGACTATATTTCATAATTTTGTAATAGACTCGACTCGATATTTCATTACTACGACTAAAGGACTCAAATTTGTACAACTCTTTTGTATAACAGTTATATTCTATACATTTCAATCGGCTACTAACAGTTAGTATATTATATTTCTCAATAATAACAGACATCAGATATATTTATTCATTTGTATACAGATAGCCCTAGACCATGATGAAATATTATGGTAGTTCTAAACTTAAAAAATTCAAAATTATATGTCCTGTTCTTACTCATTATAGAATATATTTATAAATTATTCTTATGAAAATAATTAAAATTTATTATATTTAAAATTATCTTCATAGGAAAAATCATTATATATATATCTAAATGTGATTTTATTCACATTTAAAGACATTTGAATTATATATGTTAAATTGAGACAATAAAAAAAATGTTAATTGAATATTATTTTATATACAAAAGATATGAATAAATAAACATTAAAATTATAATTATTAAAATTTATAAATATATTACATTGTATAATAACACGGGTATTATATAATAATATTTTTTTATTAATAAGCATATATATATATATTTAGTTAATAATACAGTATTAGCTATATATTGTATAATACTTGATGATAATAATAAATGTATATTATTATATATATATAAAAAGATATTGTATCAAAAAAGTATTATTTAAAATTGTTAAATAACATAAAAAAAAGAAATTAGGTGAAATCAATATTACTGAATTAGACAAGTGATATAAATATTACTTTATCATCAACATCATTTAGCATTAATAAATGCGATATGTAATTTATTTTCAAAAAATATTAAGGTTTTAGAATTACAATATATACTATCGATTGTTTATTAATATATTAAATTCATTGACAATTTAAACGAAATCGGATCAATACATCACAATTGTAATGAAATTGAGGTCAAATATATTATAATTGTACTGAATTAGATGTAAAATATATAATAATTATACTGAATTTGAGGTAGAGCAAATCACAATTGTATTGAAGTAGAGGTCAAATAAAATTCTATAAAACAGAAAAAATTGATTTCACCTACTAAATAAAATTAATAAAATGATACTTGAATATATATATATTTATATATTGATATAATAAGATAGGTATGGGTGTGGTCGTAAAATAAACAAATGTTATTGTTATTCGTTAAAATGGATGGATATCACATAATGTAGCGGAGGTGGTGTTGGCAACTGTTATTCGGTGTATCACTGAATTAGACGAAGGGTGTAGTCGGTACAGATTTCATGTGTATGAGCCAGAGAACTGATTGAAGAGTCGATTCCAACGTCGATAGAAGGCACTGTCTCTGATACGGTGACGATGTAAGAGGGAGGGGCGTGGCTACCTGTCAATCAACAACACATTAGCCATTATATATATATATATTACGGAATACTAAATAATTGTAAAGATATACGAACACTAAAGTTTGCAGGGTAAAACTACAAACTATTATCATTATATATAATACATTAATGAATAAACTAATACTAATAATATTACTAATGGTAGTAATATCTTATAAGGCATAACATACCAGCGGGATTTAATACCATGTAATAGTTAACATATAGTTTAGTGTAACGTTTTATTGTAATTTCTATAGTATTATCACACCAAAAAAAACAGCCCGCTATCATTAAACATCACAATCGGGCAGTTCCGATGTGAATGGCTATACATATATTAGGCAAGGCATCACATGCCTTATATAAACTACCTATTAAATGTTTGACTCGTCCGATATCAGGTTAATCGGGCTGTCGTTGACGCACTAACCATTTAGGGAGGCGGCAGTGGCTACAGAGGAAGTGTAACTGGGCGGGACACAGGTTATTAGAGGCGGAGCCACCATGGGTGTCATTCTACCGAGGGGGTCGTTTATTTGGTGTTCGGGTAAGATGGTGTAATCCGGGGGTAACTGTACAGAGGTCAGTATTAGGTGTAGTAGAGGTTAGCGAGTATCGTATAGTGCACAAACAGTAGACGAGAGAGATCTCATCAGACGGCGGCGCCTCGATGACCCAGATCTAGATGACCTTGACCTAGCGCATCTCTCCTGAGATCTGGAGGAACGCGAAGCAGTACGAGTGGCGTGTTCAGAGCTACTGGAAGACATTATTAAATGTCTCTGTTGACATCTGTACGGGTGTGTGTATCGATGCATATTGTTCATTGTGAATAGAATTAAGTAAATTATATGTACAATTTGAATATATTATGAAAATGTTGGTGATTCTATTATTTATAATGAATGATTAAATATTGTATATTTATTAATAAGAGACATTTTATATTATAAATACATTATAAACATGGTAAATATATAATTTAAATCATATAATCTAAACTGATGTATTAGCGATAATTCATTTTATAATTTTATTCTGAATATATTGCTAGTAATAAAAGATAAAAATTAAATAAATAAAAGGTAAATATTTAAAATCATTTCTCAAAATATCTTTAAAAAAATGCAATCAAAAGATATCTATTTTATAGAAATTCATTACTTACATAAATATGTAACTAATTTATGCAGTTGAAATTGATATTTATGTAAATTTACTATTTTTAATGATCATAATTAAATGATTATAACAAAATATTATTAAACTAACATAATATTTGATAAGAATATATTTAAACAAACAATATATTGTATAAATATTTTATCCTTTTTTACTTTTTAACCCCAAATGAAATGTAATCGCTTGTTTATTAAATATATAATGTAAACAATAGCTACACTAAAAGTAAATAAATATAAACAACGAAATGATAGCATATTATGATAAGTCTATTTCAATTTTATTATTATTCAGTTTATACTTGTTTAGTATAGGTTTTATATCAATATATTATTAGTTATATTTAGCTTTACTACATATCAATGTTATTATTTAATATGATATGTACATCTTATTTTATGAACTTAGAAATTAAAATATAAAATAACATTTGTATATGCAGTAAACTCGATATCTATAATATGTATTTTGATTAAATAGTATATTCCCAATATCAATTTCCAGTTAATATTGATGATTTCACAATGTATGACATATAGATGTAATAGTGATAGGTAGCTCACTATGCTACATAGCTGGTAGTAACCTCTTCGCGTAGCCTGCTAGTAAAAGAGTGATGATCAACAGAAGTATAGAACCGCAAACACTGACAAACAGAACTATGTCGCTGTTCATGTGGATATTTCTTCTTGTTTTAGCTTCGGATAGTGTAGCAAGTCCTTTATATATATATATATATATATATATATATATATATATATATACATACACATATATATATATATATATAATTAATATATAAATTCTATTATAAATTAACGTGGTAATAATTTAACTATGTTATAATAAATACTTAGAAGTAAATGTACACATATATTATAAATATTCATTTAAATTTTTATTTTTTGATAACTAAAATCTCAACATTCATTTATAAAACTATTTATAAATAGAATATTATTAATTTTTATAAACAGAATGAATGTTTGCTATTACAAAAACAATAGAATCTGAATGAATAATCTATAAACCAGCGCTATTTACTACAAATCTACAAGGTTAAGCGGCCATTATTGACGTATAGGAAGAGAGGGGGTGTTTCTGACTTAAATATAATGATTATCATATTTATGTTCATATTATATCATAAACTTATACACACATATATATATATATATGTGTATGTATAGAAATAATAGAGTTAGTTACATATATATTAGCAACAAGGACACAAACCTACACATTTGAAAGGACTGTACATCATAGAATACCACTTTCCATCATCGCAATGAATAGACATATTGTAGCGGCGAGCTGTATCACTGCCGTAGCCGTCCAGGCAATAGTAGTAAGCGAACGGGGGGCTCCATTCCACTACGGTATGTGCTACGGAGGGCGGTCTGGAACACCCTCTTTGTCTACGGGGGGGGGGTGGGGTTTAGTAGTAGTAATGGTAGTCAACATTTATGTCTACTATGTTAACATGATAATTACACCTAGTTAATTTTGTAAATCTACGATGTATATGGCATATTAATATTAGTATTCATAATATATATATAATAATCGTGTAATTTATAAAATAAATAAAAAATATCATACAAATAATCATCGAATAAATATGAAATCAATATTTTCATTAAGGTTTTCAATGTGAACATACCAAAGTGTAGTTTGTAATGCATAATAATAACAATACATAGATAAACAAAGTACACGTGCTAGAAGTGAGACTGGATATGTAGTAGGGGGTGAGGGAGGGGGGGTAACCTCTTGTAGCATTTCGTAGGAAGACTAGGCACCAGTATTTTCGCGTCTCCCCCTTCTGAAGTCTTTGTTCTACGATACCAGATGTCGGGCATCGAGTAATTACACTCGTATCTGTGAAAGGGGAGGAGTTAGGGGCGGAACGAGGAGAGTGTGTTCGTTACACAGACCGCAAATTACATATTTCGTTGTTAGTCTGAAATCATATATTTCTATGATTGCGTTTCTATTGGTTAGTGTACTAAATAATAATAATAATAATATTTATTAGAAGAATTTTAATAATCATTTTTTTTTCTGTTAATTATAATAATATTTATATGTTTTCTTCTAAAGGGCTTCAAAATAATAAGCCTATTTTCTATTGTTGTTGCCCATTACTAAATGTACTACACTATGTACTAAAAGTGGTCGCAATCTGCAACTTTACATTGCAGATCCATGGCCTCGTGAATAAAGCCGAGCTTAAGTCAGAATCAAAGTTGTAGGCAAATATGTGCATTGAATAAAAGTGGGCGGTGGATTATTTAAAAAGAGGGCGGTGGCATTATTTGAAAAGAGGGCGGAGTCACAAACATGGTATTCGCGTGGAAGCGATCTCTGCAGCTGTACTTGACTACGTTGTATCGGTCCATCAGGGTTACGGCGTGCTCGGTGGAAGGCACCAGACACGAAGGAGATGTTTTACAGTCCGGACGAAGCCATGAACATATTCCACCCATAGTCGTGTATAGCTGTATGTAGGTATATGTAATGTATTCATACTAGACGTAATGCGTATTAAACTAAGGAAAACAGTTTAGATACTTATTATTTTAGTATCTAGGATCTGTGTATTTAATAATATAAATATTAGTAAAGAAAAAGTTGCATTATTAATTAAATATTTCGAGTGCATTTTGGATACAAACATTGTTATATTTAATATAATAGTATTAAAAAACAAAAAAATAACAGAATATTTTTAACATCGATGGTAAGATAAGATTTACACCTGATAATACATTTGTAATTAAGATATATAAGTATAAAATTATATAGATAATTTGCCTGTAATCTATAATTTAAAAATATATAAATAAAAACTTCTCATTTTGAAATAAATCATAATACGTGTATATAAAATATAATTTATATTTTTATATTTATATCATTTATATCATTTTAAAATGATAATGAATAATGTATAAATACATAACATAATAATACAATCATGTTATATATAATATTACATTAATATTAGCGAGGTCAGGCTGCCTGTGCTAATACAACATATCATTAAGCTCACATTATATTATCGTATTACATCATAGTCCTGGAATTCATATTTGTATTTGATAAGAATCAATAACAATTCGTATTTATGATTTCAATATAATACATTAATACACCTTAATTACATATACACTATATTAATATAGTTTAATACACTCTATTATTTGTACTTATATTATTTAGAATGTCAACATAAATAATATAGAAGAAAATATTTAAATATAAATAATATTTATAAATAAATTCATATAAAAAAAATAAATACATTTCTATTTTACATAAATAAATATCCGTATTATTTTTGAAATCATTGAAATATAATTAGATTAGATTATACTGAAAAGTATTTATTTCCGAAAAGATAACATCGCAGAAATATAGAGAAGTGCAGGGCCTGCACTGCAGGCGTCCCCTTTTTGTTATTAGTTTATTGAATCAATATATATATATATATATATATATATATATATTCTATATATTTCATTACATATTTTTTATATATATGGTATTTTTATTTTTAGTAAATTTTTAATTTAAATCAATACATATATATTGAATACAAAAATGCGTTATTTAAATAAAAATGACTGTAAGGTAAAGGTTAACAATGATTTTTTCATTCGTGTTGATTTAATGAATTATCTATACCCCAATTGTACATATTTATTAAGCTTAAGGGAGGGGGAAACCTTGGTCACTTTACATTTAAAATATAGGGGAAAATGGGTCAACTATAATCCCATCATCTCTTAAGATTTATTTATATTTGTATTAATTATGTAGAAAGTATTCATATATATATATATATATATATTAAAGTTATATAGTTATATTAAATGATGGTATTGTGTATAAAAACGAGTATATTCTAGATTTTACTAATACAAATATTTAAAATATACATGTTTTTGAGATATTATGTAATAGATAATAGATTCTATAGAATTTATACGTATATTTTAATTAAATTTAACGTATTATTAAAAATATATTATATATATACTTAGAAAATATCATAAATTCATTAAAGTGTTCAAAATTGAGGGGAGTTTGAAAAAAGTGAAAGCATAAAATGATCCGAGAGTTTCGGTGGTAAATGGTTTTTTTTACACGAGTTGTTGTTTTAAAATTCACGTTTATTATACTTATATTTACTTTTAAATAACATGTTATATATCATTCTTTAGATAATAAAATAAATTTTGATATTTAAATATAAAATAAAAATAAAAAACGAAGGTTTTCCATTTAATGAATTATAATTCATAATTAATAATTATTAATAATTATTAGTTATTAGTTAATAATAAACATATTAATACATATTCATATATACTTTATTTCATTTAATATAGATATTGTATGATATTACATGACGTACAGTTAAATAAATAATCTTAAATTTCATCGATAAATTAAGAGATATTCCCCTAACACAAAATAAATAAACAATAAGTTACATAATACATGTTGACCAACAGTTATGTTTACATATCATAGAGTTCAAAGTTATGAAATCATAACTGAGAAATACAACATCAAAGACACTAATATATACCCCATTGTACACCAGGGCGAGGGTATACAACCCTGTACTGTATTACTACTAAGTTAGTAGTACTAACCATATTCATGTTATCTTTGTTGCAGGTATCGTTGTAATTTGTCTTCAAGTCGTAATGCATGTCAGAACGGATGATTGGAATATTGCACTTATTAACTGTGGTAATGTATATGCATATACATTATTAACGGTTTGAATATATACATTATTAAATGTTGCAATCGATACATATACATTAATAAAAAATGTTTGATATATATATATAAACATTTAACGAAATAATTGATACATTAAAATTTAATGATTAAATAGATATAATATGTATATGTTATTTAATACATTTGCTATATAGCATATGAATATCGAATATAGTATCAGTCAAGGAAACATTTATAAATATAGCAATGTATATTAGATAAGAATAAATATAATAATAATAAAATAATAATAAATATTTATTAGAAGTTTTAAATTGTACATTTTTTTCCTAAGAAATATATGATTATTTATGTTATAATTTCCTCTAAAGGTATTTAAAGAAATGACATAATATCCATTACATAATCACCGATAGTTGTATCGCATGTTATGCGTTATGTCGAGTTGTAAACAGCGTTCTATCTCCAGACACAGCGATAGGGGCGATCGGTCGCAAACGAAATTAGTTTATACATTAATAATTCACTATAATGAACCGATAAACGAGCCGGGGTATTATTTATCATGAATTATTAATACGATCGCGGCGAGAGAAAGATCTACGACTGAGATACGAGCGCGTAACCTGTACATAGGCCGTCCGAATACTTGATGGTCATGTGACATCGCGAGAAGCGGGCCACTAAACTACCGGTGAGGCCGTTGCGCTGACAGGTGAAGTTAGTGTAGGCACCGAGGGAATGGTTAGCCGTGACGAAGTTGATGTCGATGCGACAGTCGGGGGTATAGTCCGCTCGTGCTGCGTCTACGATCGTTGGACGGGTGATTAGGTGTCAAGAATAACGACGCCACTAGTTTCGCGGCGGCGGGGCACTAGTGATGATGAAACTATTTAAAGTTTAATATTTCAAATACACGTGATCGTCGCTCTAATTCGTAAAATATCAATAATAACATTTCACTTCTATATCATTTTAAATGTAAAACAAATAATTATATGAGCTTTAAATAATCAACGATAATAAATTATTATTAATAATATTAAATTTAGATATTTTAGTTTGATATTGCGAAGCGATTTTCAATTTTTACGTATTTCGAATGTGAACCTCAATAAATATGTTATTTAAAATTGAGTTCGTATCGCAACTCGTTTGATCGTGATTTATATACAGTGTATGTATTCACAGTCTGATTTATTACATATGATAAGTGTTAACAGTGATTAGGGGCGCTGGAACGATGGTGTGTATGTAGGGGACCAACCAATCAAAATAAATTCTGTGGTAAAAGTAGGGGGGATCTATACATAGGAGGTCCCCCTAGATTTTAAAGTGGTGGGGAACATATCCCCCCCGTCCCCCCTGTTGCAATGCCCCTAATAGTGATGCGTGTGAAACACAAGGCATCATGCTAACTTGTAGTGAACTCATCGCCGCAGCAGAGACTGATGCATCTGAAACTGATGCATGCAAATAGTAGTAACTTTATATGTAGCATATTCTTCTTAATGCACTCCTGAATGAGGTGTTATTATAAATCTTAATGAATATCATTATAAATAACGAACATAATTAATAACATGTTTATATATATATATATATATATATAGTATAAATAATATACCCAGTATATATATAACATATACATAGGTCATATATATATAAAGGTAATATTATTCAGTATGCATTATGCCATATTAACATATGTGATAATACATTACTTTTCTCACATCTCAATAAAATAGTATTCCTGGCTACCTGGGGCCAGTTGTTCGGAGAAAATAAATTATCCTAGGATAATCCTTAGCTATTTCCGTAATCTTAAATATTGGCCTAGTATTATCCTAGGCCCTTGATACATACACCATAACTAGGGTTCAATTATCTTGTGAAGAGGCTCGCTAATACATTAAGAGTTTGACTATAATTGTATACGATATATTATAATTGCGGCTATTACGTGCATAGTATGCATTGCAAACTAATTTTATATATCAAACTTTGTATATAATTATTTCGCGATAACAGAATATTCTACCTAATATCTATATATATATATCTGTACGGGTAACCTATATGTAGACGAGAGCGTATGTTATGAACTCGTATTGATTAATTGTAAATGTCTATGCGGCTATTTTCCACTCGGTTGTTTGTTAGAGGAACAATGGTAGCCTGAAGCAGTGTATCATGTGGTACGTGTTGATGTGACTGAGCAGTAGCGCTGATTACGATGCGATGTTTGCAATTAATTAATAAGAGTGAATAATATACATTTACACCTATATATATATATATATATATATATATAATATAATATATATATATATATATATAGGTGTAAATGTATATTATTTACTCTAATTAATTAATTGCAAACATCGCATCATATTCAGCGTTACTATATATATATATACATACGTATGTATATATATAGATAGGATCTATAAGATACGCATATGTCTATATATAAACATCTATAAAACTGATTTCGGTTACCAAAATTATGGTATCCTACTGTTTTGGGTAGGCACCGATATACATTTTCGTATTCCTATTTTAAATAGTATTTATAATAATGTGAATCATGATGTTTTATATTAATAATTTGGTGCCTGGTCAAAAGCTTCGCGATTGGTGCGCGATTTGGACGCCTGGAAAATTGTTTCTTCGAATTACTGAATTTATAATAGTGTGTTTGTTTGTACAAGCATTAATATTTTTAGTTTTAGTTATTTTCACTTGTTAGGTTTGGTTGGGTTTAGATATTGCCAGATTTGTTTAGCTGCATTACATCCCGAGCGAGCCTATAAAACATACACATATATATATATATATGTTAATGATAAGTCATTGCATGTATGATAGTCTATAAATAGACATTATAATTATAATGGCCAATCATACGCTATTGTAAAATCACACATTCGAATAAACGTTTGCTGGCGTTCAAATCGCACATCAATCGCGAATCTTTTGACCATAATCCAATAATTTGAGTTCATATTTATAAAATACGAACCCATTTGACGCACACTAAATAACTATGTTAGATAGATAAAACTAATAGGACTTATTAATAATTATTAAATAATTATTGTAATATTACAATCATTTTAACAATGATAGTAAATTACTTAATAACTAATAATATTTATTAGTTATTACAATAGACATAGTCACTATGACTAGGGACGTCACATGGTGATTAAAAGTGGGGGGGGATATCTCAGACTCATCAATTATTACCATATACTTTGCTAAGAAGATAAATCTATAATAGCACTTGTAAAGGGCTTAATATGATTGACTTGTATTGGTTTGCATAATAAAAAGCAATGTTGGATATAATGATAATATAAAGACTATAATAGCAGAAATGTAATATTTATAAAGAATAAAATAATTTATAGATCTTAAATCTGGGTAGGGATATTATATATTATATCCCCCCTTTTAAAAGTAGAGGGGACATGTCACCCCATCCCCCCTTTTATGACGCCTCTAACTATGACACTAACGTATTTATTTAGTGTGCGACGCACACTGTCACAGTGATTGTGCGACACACAATGTGCGCCAAATGGGTTCGTTATTTTATAAATATGAACTCAAATTATTGGATTATGGTCAAAAGCATAGTAATATAAGTATTATTAATAATGTTTTATATACATTGTATAATAAACTAATATAATTATATATATATATATATATATATCTAATTAATTATAATTACTAATTAAATTAGATACACTTATGTTCGCTCTAATTTAATTAGTAAATATTATAACTAATATTTAAATGATATTAGATATAAATATATAATTGTAATTAAATAATTATTTATATGTATACACTATGCTATTATATTCTTTATACCTACATTAACTACTATAATATAAGTAATCTATTATAGTGTTTTATATATTTAATTAAAATTAATATGATTTCCTTTATTTTTAATTGGGTTTTATCAAATGATAAACACAACCAATGAAATATATTACAAACCCATAGACACCTATCAATAGGTTATGAAACTAATTTGAATTTATAATTTACAAAATTATTAATAATCTAATATAATATATTTAAACTAAAGCTATATCACAAATAAATAAGTTGTGAATAATATTCTTTATCGAAATGTTTGTTTATTATAAAATAATTCTAAATTATATGTTATTTAATGAAAATATAAAATATAAGCTATTATAATAATTGTTATAATAAGTATTATTAAAATAATAATAATTTATTATAATTATTATTTATAATTATAATTCATATAAATCCACAAAAACTAGTTATTAAGTTTAGTATATACCGTATGTAAGATAGTAGTAAACTAGCATAGTTACTATGCTATATTACTATGATAGTATGTTATATTGCATATAATATTAAAAGGTAAAACATTGTGTCTAGAAATTATAGTGGAATTATTCTAAAGATTCTTTAAAAGAATGGCGTAAATGCGCGGTGAAAAATATTATTTCAAATAAGTCGCATATAATAGACGATCTATTAAAATATATTAGAAAGTACAGAGTTATAAGTGTCTATTGTAGTATAAAGTATATTGATGATATAAGCTATTAATGATATGTTTACATAATGTTATAATAAAATATGTCGTTACAATCAAATGATTCAATATTATTTTAAATAATATTTATATGCTAGATTATCTATAGGGTGACAGACGTTTCGTATACCGAACGTTTCGTATAAAAATAGCAGACGTTTTGTATAAGAATTCCAGACGTTTCGTACAGACGTTTCGTATAATAATTTTAGACGTTTCGTATAAGGAATTTATAAGTTTGTTATCTATTAAATAGTTAATAATTGACTTTATAAATAATTGTCTTCATATTATAATATTTGTATATATATATTTATTGAAAGTAAAACAATATTATTATAAATTATGACTGTGAAATATTATATTTATATTAATATTTATATCGGACGTTTCTTATACGAATTTCAGATATTGTGTTTAATATATATTTAGATTTTTTTAATTACTATATATACTTGGGATATTGCAATATTTTATTTTAATATATATATATATAATTAACTTATTGGGTATCGTTACTTTATTTATATATTTTAGTTATAATAAAATATATTATTATAGATGGATCTGTAATAAGTTAACAACTTTAACAACTCGTTATATGATTTTGTGAACTATCCACCAATTATTATCGTATACGCACATATATTTTAAATTTCAATTAACTAGACTATGTGGTCCTTACAAATAAAATTACTAAGATAGGAGTTCTATTGTTTCATACGCATACGTATGAATTGCGAATATATACGGGCACTATAAAGGAAATACATTATTTGATGTTCTACTTAATACCACATACAAATAATAGTATTCATATACTATATATAGTAGGTATATATACACTGTATACTCTATACACTATATAGTATTAACAAGGGTATTATACTATTATAATAGTATATATATAATATACTTATTGGAGAAATTAGTTTGAATTTATATAATTTTGTGAATAATATTATTTTATAAAAAATATATATTTATATATTCACATAGGTTAATAAATTTGTTATATGATGAATCAAAAATGTTCCATTATTTGATGAACAAACTTTCAGATGTATATTTATATATTGTATATGAATATGATGTATATGATGTATACTCGTTTATTTGATGTATATATTTAATGTATAATTGTATATTTGATGTATAATTGTATCTCATGAAATGTATTAGTATAAATTATATTAAAGATATACCAAAAGCCCTTTGCTATACCTTTATAAATAAAATCATATAACGAGTTGTTAACTTATTACAGATCCATCTATAATAATATATTTTATTATAACTAAAATATATAAATAAAGTAACAATACCCAATAAGTTAATTATATATATATATATTAAAATAAAATATTGCAATATCCCAAGTATATATAGTAATTAAAAAAATCTAAATAAATATTAAACACAATATCTGAAAATCGTATAATAAACGTCCGATATAAATATTAATATAAATATAATATTTCACAGTCATAATTTATAATAATATTGTTTTACTTTCAATAAATATATATATACAAATATTATAATAGGAATACAATTATTTATAAAGTTAATTATTAACTATTTAATAGATAACAAACTTATAAATTCGTCTGAAATTATTATACGAAACGTCTGTACGAAACGTCTTTTATACGAAACGTCTTTTATACGAAACGTCTGGAATTCTTATACGAAACGTCTGATATTTTTATACGAAACCTCTTATACGAAACGTCCGATATACGAAACGTCTATCATTCTATCTATGTATATATTATATGAGTTTTGGTTTGGGTTAACCAAAGCAAAACTCATATAATATATACAGATTTTCCAAATGAAATATATATCAATCAGAAAAAATGTATACTTTGATAAGCCACATTAATTGATATTTTATAAAACAGTATAAACTATATGATTATATAACTAAATACTATGCGATTTTAATTACACATGAACATTTAAAATGTAATTGTTATAACAATATATATACAAATTCTATTTTCCATATTAAGTGTTCATAGAAATTATATTTTGATATATGTAATATCTATTTGATGAGTTTAATTTCACTAATGAAATAAATAATTGACGTATTTCGCATACTGATTTAGTTAGGTATTATTGCTATTATTGATATTTAAAAACATCATTGGTATTTATTTGTATTTAAAAATATTTATATTTTGAAATATAATTCAGTTATTACTATAAGGTTACTATATTTATGTCAACGATTTATAATACTGCCCCCTATTAATATAGATTACTCCTAAATTAGGAGTCCTAATTATATTGAGTAGATATATGATATATGATATATCATTAGTAAATGTAGTGAATCACTACTAGTGATATATGTAATATAGAAAGTTTCCTTTGGAAACATATATTATTAATTGTACAAACATTTGTGCATTGTAAAATTAATAAAACCGTCTACCATTTCACCTTTCATAAGGATTTAAACATTTTAAATTTATCAATTCTCCATAATTACATCCAGAACTTTTACATATTCCAAATTTTGTTCTAGAATAAAATATATTATCTAGTAAATTTGAAAAAGCTCAACTTTTAATGCATATATATCTATAGATAGTAATTCAGTTATATATTATCTAAATATCGATATTGATTCTAAAAACTAAAGAAATGATAATAATAATAATATTTATTAGAAGATTTTTGTTGTTTTCAGTTTCGTTTCCTAGTTCATAATATTAATACGCTCTTTCCTCTTAAAGGGCTTCAACATAATATAGCCTATTTTCTGTTGCAGTCGTTCGTGAAAAAACATTCAGTAGTGTTCAAAATTAACCCAAACTGATTCATCGCTAACTTTAAACAGATCCTAAGCCTACCGTTTTTTTAAATTACTATCGTATACCGAACTAATGTTTTGTTTAAAACGACTCCAACCTATTATAAAATACTATGGATAGCATCGACTATATACATAGATACGTAGCATGCCATTAGATATCTATGATTCTAGACCGTCGACACAGAAACATCTCAAATATATGTGCATTAAAACTAAATAATCTATCTGATAACAATATAAACTGGTATTTATGAATAAATCATTAAATTAGTGTTCTATTGATTATACAATTTGTATTATAGAATTTTAGAAAATGTGTGTGTACTAGTGATGTAAATGATGCTAAAATCTAAAGCTGTTATCTCAGTCTCAGGTACCTAAAATCTCAACTCGGCTCGGACTCGTTTTGTTAGAGTCTCGACTCGGCATCAAAAGCTCGTCATCATTTACATTACTAGTGTGTACTTGGTCAAATTTTAATTAAAAATAAAATATTTATACTTTATATACGCAAAAATATATATATATATATATATATATATATATACAGATGAATAAGCGTATGACATTAACTCCAATTACACAGTTACTCGTAGAATACGGAACATAGCGATGATGCTGATTAGGTTAGTTAACCCGTTAATGAAACAACAGGTGATGTATGACTATATAAACAACTACTGTATGATATGACGAGTCAGCGTTAATATTTATTCATTATTAATATGTATTCATTATTAATATGTATTCATTATTAATATGTATTCATTATTAATATGTATTCATTATTAATATGTATTCATTATTAATATGTATTCATTATTAATATGTATTCATTATTAATATGTATTTATTTTAATTGACATCATATCGTATATTAAATAATTTGTTATTTTTGTATATATATATGTAGAGAGAATTAATTTATGTAATACTTTTAGATTTTAGTTTTATTATCTTATATTATATTCGTATTCTTTGTGTCAAGAATCCACAATTTTCATAATAGCATTATCACATAAAATGTATATATCGTATATATTATATATATATATATATATATATATTCATATATATATATATATATATATTATATATATTTATATATATATATTATATATATTTATATATAATAATAATAATAATAATAATAATAATAATATTTATTAGAAGAAATTTAATAATTTTTTAAATTATAATGATATTTATATAATGTGTTCTCATAAAGTGCTTCAAAATAATACGACTATTTTCTGTTGTTGTTGCCCCTACTGTACATATATATCGTATACACGCATATGTTTATTACGCTAGACGTTTAAACGATGAGCTTTTCTCTCACAGCGACGCCTCATCAGAAGCTGACCGAATACAGTTCACGGAAGCCCTGGCCGCCTCCATAGCCAGAGGGGAACGCTATTACTCGGACGCTACGATCAGGCAGACGGTTCGTTACAGTGTAGCGCATCGTGTGTACGGCGCATACTCGGTAGGGGCGCTGCATAGAGGGGGGCGGTTCGTTATAGTGTAGCGTATCGTGTATACGGTGTACGGCCTACTAGGTAGGGGCGCTGCAGCGGGGGGGGGGACGAAGGGGGGATATATTGCCCCCCCCACTTTAAAATCTAGGGGACCTCCTATGTATTGGTCCCCCCCCCCCCCCATTTATCACACAATTTATTTTGATCGTTTGGTCCCCCCTTCGTACAAAATGGTTCCAGTGCCCCTCATACTCGGGTATCCAGCTACCAGTATTTCCGTAAATGTTTGCTAGAAAGTGATTTTCTAGCACGATGTATCGGGATAGCCCCCTTTAAAGTTACTATATGTCAGGCTAGTCGCCGGAAAGTAAAGGAGGGGTATCCTACTACAATTGTAGTTCACTCGCTAGAAAATCACTTAATTGTTTTCGTTACTTTCTATATATTTTATGTGTATTATTCGCCGCCGTCCGTAATCTCCACGCGCGTCGTCAACACAATATATATCCGCGTAATAATAATAACATTCGCCGTTGCTCGTTCGTAGATCAAACTTCTCGAGGTGGGCAGCGTCTTCTCGTCCTACTCCGCCATCTGCGCTCTCAAACATATCTTTCAATCGTCTCCCGAATTGGTTCGTATTTCGTGCGAAACCTGCGATTTTCGCGGAGTCGTACGCTAAGTAGTTTAATCGGTAATCCAGTAATGGAGTTCGATAAAGCTTACTATATAATAATTGTAGTAATACGATGTTATCCTATATAAACATCATATATGTTTATATATTGAACACAATTTAGTATAGTCATGTTTATTGTGTTTCTATAGGGTTACTTTATTCATTTCAATGATTTTAATACCGCCTCCTATTAAAATACCTTACTCCTAATTACATTGCGTGATACATAGAATGTAATATATGTTGATTACAAGTAGATTTTTATAGCGTTCATATAATAAAATCATACTATACTTATAACAAGTATTACTCTGTAACAGAGCTGTAACTCACTGTAATCCGTCACTCTGCGAGGTACTTACGATTCCCATGTAATATAGTTTAGTTGGTAAGCAGTGATTACGTACGCAGTGTAAATTCTATTATTTAAAATTATAATTTACATTCATATATATATGTAAATTCTACTATTTAAAATAATTATTTACATTATATATATATATTAAAAATATATATATTATATATATATATTTAAATTCTACTATTTTAAATAATTATTTACATTGATATATATTATCAGTGCGCACGAGATCAACTCCCGCGAAATCACTTATCACGAGAGCACTGGTGTATTCGTTTAGTGTATTCGCCGAGCCGACATTAACACCACGCTGATCACACACACACACAGTTTGCCGACTACTGGGGGTGCCTGATGACGGACAACTACACCACGTTTCAACTGCAGCGTAAATGTCTACTGGTCGTGAAAAATGTTCTCACGTGCGGTTCGTTAAACCTCGTTGCTATTAGTCATCTATCCTCGCTGCGTTGAACGTGTGTCTATGACGCATTCGATAAAGCGGAACTTTCGATAATTCTTACGAATTTTTTTTAGATTTATTAATTTAAAAAAAAATAAAAATCCCTATCTTTTTACATCGGGTTGTCACGATATAGATGTGAATATGTAATTGAATCTGTAATCTAGACAGCATCTACTAGATGATAACGCTTACTATATAATAACTGCAATAGTATGATGTAATCATATTATTATGTTATTACTTATTGAACATAATTTAATATTATAAATTGTTAGGTGGTATTAAAGAAAATTGCTATTTTAAATGTTTTAAGTGATTAGGTTTCAAAAAGAATTAATTAAATAAATCGTAATCGTACTTAGCCATATATGGTTATAAGTAAAAACTTCATCTAAGTTAGGTCATCTCTTGTTTCATGTCGGTTCGGTTCGCTTTATTTTAAACTCACTACTATTATTATAATTGTATTCGTGTTGCTAAACAATAAACTATTTATCTATCTATCTAAGTTCCTGGATGGGACTCTACCAAATAACAATAACAATAACAATAATAATAAAAATATAACGAACCACCAATAAGTAGAGTAAATGAAGGTTGAGTATTCTTAGCAGTAGAGGTGGATATGTATTAGAATTGCTTATAGCTACTAAAGTTAATCATACATATATTGAGGAGTAGTATTCATAACTATATATATATATATTAACTAATTAACATCTACTACTAATTAATCAATATATATTGTACTGTGTACATACCAGGGTTGGTCGGATTTAATTCAAATGGTTTAAATCACCCAATAAAAATAATATTAATATTATGAATATTATTTTGAATTATAATTTATAATACATAATTGAATATATAATTGAAAATATGATGGGAGTATCTAAAGCCTTAGGCTGCCGAGCTCTCCTGTAGCCACTGCACCTATATTACGGAATGCACTTCCTTGTCAAATTAGAATGCAACGAATCATATATTATTTAAAAGATTGTTTAGGGAAAAATTGTTATTAATAAATAATATTTAAAAGTGTATTATCGTTATACATATTAACAGTTATTGATTGATAATTTATTTAAGTAAATACATAGCCGAAAATATAATCGAAAGTATAAAGTATTAATATTTTCTAACGATAATATACGTTATAGAAATAAACAAAGAATAATACGAAATGAAAACGTTTTACAGTTACCGTAAAAATAAACGAAAATAAATTGAAAGTATAAATAAATCATATAGTAAATGAAAAATGATCAAAATAGAAATAAAATACATTATTTTGTAGGTGGCATCGAAATATTCAATTTCTACTTTAACTTTATAGAATTCTTTTTATCTTGTACCCTGTTTTAGTAATAAATTATTAGTTATATAGTTTAATATTTAAATGTTAAATTTTAAATATATTATAAACAGAACATGTTAAAAATCAATTAAACTAATACTAGAATGAAACAAACAAATAATGTAATACTTACCAAAATCTGTAATATTAGTAGGTAGTGCTTTATTAATTTTATATTTTAATTGTATAATAAATTTGAAACATATATATATACAAACAGACCACGTTACAAATAAAATAAACCAATATACCTATACAAAAACAGTTAATAATAAAACATACCAATAATATTACGAAACAAACAATATAATACTTATCACTATAATCTGAAATAATAGAAAATTATTAATATTGTATTTTAGTAATATAATACATTTGAAACATATATAAAAAATATATATAAAACAAACATATAATACCGAACAAACAAAAATAAAATAATACTTCCCACTTTATCTGTAATAATAATAATGAATTATTAATTTTATATTATAGTATATTTGAAATATAGATATAAAAACCCAAATTTTCTATAACAAAAACACATTTAAAAAAAAAACCCGAAGAGATATTGCAATAATTAAGATACAAAATGAAACATAAATCAATATAAAATTATAAATTTCTGTTAAAAAAAGTTATTTGTCAAAACAGATTTTGTTTATTTTATTTTTAAAAGATGAAACAGATACAGATTTTATTATATCATTATTTAATGAATTCCATATATTAACTGATCTATTATTAATTATATTTTTAATTGTATTATCATAATTATGTATTACATTTAATTTTTTACAATTACCTCTAGTTCTACAATTATTCAAAATATTAAGAATATCAGATATATTTATATCTGTATAATTATTTAAAATTTTTAAAATTGTGGTTAGATCTATTTTTAATCTTCTAAGTTCAAGTGATTCTAATTTAAAATATACCAATCTCTCCATATATGATTTATAATTAATATATTAATATATTTGATGAATTTGTATATCCTACGCATCTTGTAATTAATCTTCTAGTAAATAATCTTTGCACTCTTTCAATTTGGTCTATGAGACTACGAAATTTACTAACCTTTGAAAAAGGTGACCAAATTATGGATGCATTATCTAAAATTGGTCTGCAATCAATTTTATATGCATTTAATAATGCTCTAGGGGATTTTGTAGTAATGCATCTAAAAATTGAATTCAAAGAAAAATAAGCTTTTTTACAAATATAATCAATATTGTTTATTAAATAAAAGGTTATTTTCAAATATTATTCCTAAATCTTTATAAAAAGTAACGTTTTCTAATTGAATATTATTTATAAAATATTTTGATGGAGTAACCTTCCCCAAAGTCATAACTGCACATTTTGATAATGAAATATTTAATTGCCATTTATTTGCCCATTGTGAAAATAAATTTAAATTATTTTGTAAAAGAAATCTTTCACTCTCAGATGCGTAAGAAAAATATATTTTTGTATCATCGGCAAATAAATCAATATGAATTTTTGAAGAGAATATACTAGGAAGATCATAAATATATAATAAAAATAAAATTGGACCTAAAACCGATCCTTGTTAATGTTAATGTTATTTTAGTGGAGTCCTTTCACCGCATCCAGGAACTTAGATGAAGTTTTCACTTATAATCATATATGGCTCTAATGTCCCTTCGAAGCCGCTCTCATGTTAAGGCTTATAGTTTACTATTTACTTATTTAGTTGTCTTCCATCGTTAGTTCGACTATAATTAGGAATACTATTTATTGATATTCTTATTTCGCGTCGAGCACTAATCGTAGATAGCTTTAATCGTTAATAATAACTAGGAATGGATAGAGTCGTGATGTTATAACAAATACGCGCTTAAGTAGAGACGTTTCACTGATACCCTGGTGACAGGTACGTGATGTACACACACGGAACACATCTATGACAGTAGCCTAACATCGCACAATACTCCTGTAAAGTCATATCATTAGGTTACATATTTAAACAGTAGGACATTCGTCTCAATAGATAGAAGTGACGTCTATCTATATCTAGTGATTTAGATAATATGTTTAAATAAAATAGTATGATATCTTTAATTTCAATACATTTCAATACCAAAATGAATAGGAATGTTGATGTATTAATGATGTTTATATGTAATATATATATATATATATATATTATTTTTCTACAGCTAGTACATTAAACTTGATAACATTTATCAATATAAATATTTATAAATATAAATAATTATTTT
>OZ025240.1:84797036-84819536 GCA_964019155.1 Osedax fenrisi | reverse complement strand
ATAGTATGCAAGATTAATATTTTATTATTAAAGATTTATATTTTATAAAAATAATGATTAATTAAATTAAAAACTTTTTAAATGTGATGTGTTTTTAATTATTTATAGTAATAAAAGCAATTATTAATAATGTATATTTGTTATTGATTTTTAATAATTTTTAATTAAGCAAATATATAATCGAAAGTATAAAATAGAAATATTTGCTAACTGATATAAACAATTAAAAATATACAAAAATAGGAAAAAAAATTTGAAAATATAAATATAAGCAAAATCAAATAAATTAAATTAAATATTTTTAAATTTTGTAAACACTATTTAGTTACAGTATTTAAACTATATCCAAATAAACTAAATACGTGATACTAGAACAATTAGCTACACGTTATGATTATCCAGCATTTATAACTTCTCTTGGTGGAATTTGATATTTTTTAGTTTTAAAATAATCAGATTTAGGTAACAAAATAAACCAAAATTTGCTAAGCTCAAATGTTTTAATAAAATAAAAATAAAAATTATAATTTATAAAAAAAATCAAAAAATATATAATTAAAAATAGATATCAAATAAATATTTGTAAATAAAATATACTATATATTTGTTTTATTTTATTCTTAACAGTGAATAGAATCAGATTTTATTAATCCATTATCTAATGTATTCCATATATTCACTGATCATTAATCATACTAATTATATGTTTAATTGCATTATCATAATACATATTACATATCATTTTTTGTATTTACATCTGATTATATAATTATTTTAAATGTTAAGAATCATTAGATATAATTATATCTGTATAATTATTGGTAATTTTAATAATTATCTTTCGACTTTATTTAAATTCCTATAGGAACTTATAAGTTAAGTACTTATAAGTTCAAATAATTCTTAGTTAGTAGTTTACAAAAATGTATAGTTTTACTAGAGTTAATAATAGTTTTAATAATATTTATATCACACCACTTTACAGCGCAAAAGAAAATGACTTGTTCCCATACAATCCATCTTCTCTCTTGAATTCCATCATGGTCATTGAAAATGAATACGAGATGTCAGGAGATATAGAATAATGATATATTGATTTTTAATATTTACGTAATTTTTTATTTTTATAATATGTATAATTTCATAAACTTTTGAGTGACTCAATTCAAACTGTTTATGATCATTTTGTATTAATTGTAATACAATAA
Source organism: Osedax fenrisi (assembly GCA_964019155.1). Classification (NCBI taxonomy): domain Eukaryota; kingdom Metazoa; phylum Annelida; class Polychaeta; order Sabellida; family Siboglinidae; genus Osedax; species Osedax fenrisi. The sequence goes on along the minus strand of OZ025240.1, from coordinate 84,818,328 downwards.
TTTAAATTTGTATATAAATACATATTCTAATCACTGTTAATTCACCTATTTACATTTTATAAGTAGCAATACTGCAATATGTTATATATATAATAATCTAGTTTCGTATTCATATAAATTGTATATGAAATTATATATAACTATAGTTCTATTGTTTACATCGAGCATTCGATGTATCCACGAAACGTTGATATTCGTTGACTACCAGCCACACTTTATCATCATCATACATCGTGCGTGTGGAATATAATGTATTATTCTGTATGGTGATATGAATATTTTTATTAATAAAGATCATTGTTAATATCATTTATTTGTAATAGTTTTTAATGAAATCAGTCGTTACGAATAAATTATATAAGATTTATACTTCTACTAATAATATGATTCATTGTATTTCATCAAATCATTCATTAATTAATATTATTGTTGATACTAAATAGTATTCCAGTATACTAAATAAGTATTATCTGGGAAAATGTTGTATCTTAGTTTCAATCGAATTGTAGAAATTAAAGTACACAACAAAAATAAATGTGTACATTTAAATTTTAAATAATTATATAGGTAAATGGAAAATTACGAAAGTATCATCCCGATATTTGTTGTGTATTAGGAATAGATTTAGTATTTAGAATTACTAGAAAAGTGTACATTCAAGATGAACGATATAACGAATATACACATTATTAAACTACTATTGTAGGCCTATTAAATGTATTGAAATCATTACTTATTTTTCGTAAGCTATTTACAATAAAATGAATATATATGTATTAGTATGTTATACTTGATTCTATAATACATAATTTTGTTATTTATATAATATTTTAAATTTGAAACAAATATGGGAAAATTACTTTTATTGTATCCATATTTGACAAAATATGATATATAATAAAAAAATAATAATATATATCACTATAAATATGTTATATTAAATAATAGTTATATCAAGCTAAATATATACAAATATATATATATATATATAAATTTGTTATAAAAAATATATATTATAATTATATGTTACGACAAGATATATATATATATAATTATGTTATACAAAATTAATATTTTTTTTTTACTACCATTAATTCCATAAATGATGTTCGGAAATGTTTGCTAGAAAGTCATTTTCAAGCAATTAACTACAATAGTGGGATACCCCCTTACTTTTGGCAACTTGTCGGAAATATAGTAACTTTAAAGGGGGTATCCTACCAACACTTACTTATTTATATTATAAATAAAGATTACATTTTTACATATAAAATAATTATTGTTATTAATTATTTTTAATCTATTATATTAGATATATTAAAACATATAATAATTGTTTAAAAAAAGTAAAAAAGTAGTTTTAACAAAAAAAATTCAAATTCAGAAATTGTAAATTTAAAGTTATTTTTAACTAGCGAATGTTTAATAAAAAATTAAAAATCTTTGTAATATCCTATACATTTAAATATTGATTATTCGACCTAACTCGATGCATTAGGAACTTCTATAATCCATACATTCCCGACATAAATATACTTGCCTTATTATTGTATTTTCATTAGTGTGTAGAAGTTTCAAAGAAACATTACAAATAGATAATCTACCAACAGAGATGCTGTGTATATTCTTTTCTACCACTTAGAAAGAGTCGAGATCATTTTATAAATTAGAATAAGACATTTAAATTTAAATGTTTACCCGTATGAACAACACATATGATAGAAGTATTACGAAAAATCGGCAATACTTTATCAATTACATAAATAGAAAAATTAATACATTTTTATTATTATTATTTTATTAAGTGTATCCTTAGTATAAGCTAAACATAACTTCTGGGTATCCCTCCAATTATTATAGCCAATATTCGGTAAATAAAATGCATTCAATTATTTGGTAATAACACATATTTTACGGAATTATTAATCTCATTAAAGATTCCAAGCGCTATGATGTCAAGGAAAATTTCTTTATGATATTCCTACTGATGAGTCATCGAAAGTAAATATTAAATTGTCATAAAATATATAAATAATATCAAATTGATAATCATTAGCGTGTATTGGAAATCAAATAATATGTATACTTCGATAAGATCCTATATATTTGGAATAATTGATATTTTTCTAATCTATATCAAGGATTATGCGAAGCCTTCCTTGGCAAAAATCTTTGTCTATATTCAAATATGGTATGATATTATAATTGATGAAAATTAGCAGTTTCAAGATAGTACTATGAAGTTACTAGAAAATATATAATATATTTTATAAATATATAATTTAATATATTAATGATTTTTATGTTTATGTATTGCGTTAACCTATATTTTCACTTTGAAATTTACATCTGTTAATTTTAGAAATATATAATTGTCAATATATGAATTAATTATGTATTCGAGTCGTATCCGACCCCTGACGACATCGATGACAGCAGCTCTCCAACTCCTCCTACATCTTGAAGCTCATATCATGTTGAAGATAGTTCCATAGAAGTTTTTCTTTATGTTAGCAAGCCATCTTTGCCGTGGTCTCCCTCTGCTTCTATAGCCCCCCATTCTTCCTACCATCACTTCATATTCCATTCCGCCTGCTCTTATAACATGGCCAAAGTAGCATAATGATGCCTTGACTATCCTTGACTCAAGCATCCATTCTGGTTTTATATTATCAATAATCCATACATTTATCTTTCTGTCGATCCATGTTACTCTTAACGAACGTCTCCATCTACACAACTCAAAAGCATCGATCATCTTTCTCTCAAGCTTTCTCATTGTCCAAGATTCTGCTCTGTATAAGACTATAGGGAAAACTAAAGATTTTACAAGCCTAATCTTTGTTCTGAGGGTAATTTCTCTATCTTTCCAGATTTTCGTTAGTCCCCCCATTGCAGATCTGCCCATTGCTAACCTTCTGCGTATTTCCTTCTCACAGAATCCATCCATGGTTAAATCGAAAACAATTATGTATTATTAATGTATATAATATGTACAACTAATTTTCATTATTTGTTTATGTGTTTTTAGTAAATGGTAGATTTTAAATTATTCTATAAGGAGTATGATCAAGGTATAATACTGTGTTTTGTATTGACATTGTATCTTACATTAGTATGGTATAAAGGAATATAGGTTAGTAATTTATTAATAATATCTAGTATTAACCCGGGGTAAATAAAATAGTTTATTATAATTAGGAATACTAATACATATATATCTGTCTGGCTTTTATTTTGAAGGAGATGGTAATATTGAGTCCAAATTTAAGTTTTGATGATATAGGGGAAAGTAACCTAATGCGGACACTTTACCAATAAATGGTCTTAACATTTTAATATATCATTTTCATTAAATAGAGTAAATTTAAAAAATATCAATATCAATTGAGTATGAAATTAAATATTAATATACTAAGAATTAGAAAAATTCTTTACAATTACGAATACTATTAAATATTGCAGATGTATAAATATAAAGAGAAAAATAACATTAAATATATATAAATCCAAACATATATTTCACATATATAAAAGTTGAGATCGGCAATGTAGGGAATATTTGATGTAGGACCTACATTGTAGGTCCTACCTATATAACCTTTAATTGATAATAAAATCAGCTGCACGCTGATTGGTCATAGGGTAACCGACGGAAACTGACCGTATTAAGACATATAGAGTATCCGACGGACACTGTCCGTATTAGGGACTTATATGACCTATAGATATACGCTTATAACTTAATAAATACTGGATAAAATATATAGAAATTATATATATAATTTTAGAATGCTTTAGTTTTTAATAATATAGTGTTATATTTTATATCGATACATTTGTATATACTACTTGAGAAGGTTTTAAGTTGACATTTTTTTTCATAAATTTAAAATCATAATAAAAAAATCATTTTATTTGACATATCAGCAATATTTTGAATAATAAAAAATAAAAAATACTTATTTAGACTATTTAGACCTATTTAATTATGAATATTTTATTCATTAACATTTTTTGTATAGGATTTATGGTTTCTGAGATACCGAGAGTGTACGTCGTACAGTGTACACTGTTAGAAATAAATGGTATAACATTGATTAAAAAATGGTATAACCCCGTGGCGCCCTGGTATACCATTTATGGTATAACTAATTAAAAAAGATATACCATATTTTATAAAAAGTTATACCATATTTTATATAAAGTTATACCATAATTTATACCATATATTATATAAAGTTATACCATATTTTATAAAAAGTTATACCATATTTGATATAAAGTTATTCCATAATTTATTAACATTTATACCATATATTATATAAAGTTATACCATAATTTATAAAAAGTTATACCATATTTGATATAAAGTTATACCATCATTTATTAACACTTATACCATATATTATATAAAGATATACCATAATTTATTAAAAGTTATACTATATTTTATTTAAAGTTATACCATAATTTATTAAAATGTATACCATATATTATATAAAGTTATATCATAATTTATTAAAAGTTATACTATATTTCATTTAATTTACACCAGTGTTTATAATAACTTACTATTCTATATTATTAATTTATATATGGAATCGACATTTATAATGATAATTTATTTTCTAAAAACCACATATATGTTAGTGTAACAATATTGTTAATTAACAGATACATTTTAAAATAAATAACGTGATACAAAATTACATAAACAATTAATGTTTGCAGGACATGTTATGAAACAAATAAAATTAACAATACCACTTAATAAAATATATTTTATTCTATACGAAATAAATTATTTTGAACGAAAACAAAACAATTATCGACACACATAATAAGCATCCTCTTTTCTGATATATGGAGTCATTATTTCCTGCAATTAAAATTAAAATATTTATATAAGTTATATATATCTATATATATATATATATATATATATATATATATATATATATATATATATATATATATATATATATATATATATAGTATACTCGAGTATATCATAATATTGCATATTATATAATAGTATACATATGTATCGTATAAGAAACTTTATACAGTTAATATCGTATATGATAATACTATATAAAGTATAGGTTAGAATTGTAATTAGAAAAATCCAATAGCAGTTATATATATAATAGAGTATACTATACTTTTGAATTAGCATACGAAAAATCATAAAATAACTATAATATTAAATCTATAGTTATTAAGTAATTATTAAGTAACCTTATTTTTATTTTCATTGTAAATTCATTTTTCAATAATTCGCAAACTCCCATCATAAAATATAAGATTCCCGCATCTATTTTTGGAAAAATTATATTATTTATTTAATTATAGACTTTATAATCTATATTTGATTAAGGATAGAAGGATATTGATAATATTTGTACAACAGTTAACATTATTTATATATATATATAACTATTAGTAATATTATTAAATTTAATTACATTGTGAGCTAAAAATAAAATAAATAATTGACCATATATGGATATATAGTATACTATCCATATGGAGTAATAAAATATAATTGCATATTTATTTTATATAGATATTTAACTAATGTTATTAATTAGATAATTAAATTACCTGTTTGATCAGTTTGCGTATTAACGCTACCTAGCACATCAATATATTCGTTTATATATTTGTGTATATACGTTATATGCTTTTTCATCCCTATCCGGCCATTTTTCTAATATTTTAAATGAATTTGAAATTCTGAAAATAATTCTTCAGTTTCCTGCATATTAATATGTATACAATATTATATTCTATAGCATATAGTTATCATGATTTTATAATATATATATATGTAATAAAGTGAATGTTATAATATAATTTATTAACCAAAGCAAAGACCTGTTGAACATAATAATAATATAACATAATAATAATTATAATAATAATAATAATAGTACATAGGATAATAATAGTACCTACCTGATGATATACATAACGAAGAATGAGGCAATCTCACCTAGTGGAATTTATTCTATAGAAAAATAACGAAATATACTTGACAGACGATAAAAACATTTACATGTATGGCCATGCATGGCTATGGCTATACAATTAACACAGAGCGAGACACCGAAATCTAGTTTAAAGTTTTATGTAGATATATCGATTTCTGTTACGTAATGATAAATGCATTTAAATGTATATTACATTAATCGATATATCTACAACTGTGACTTTATAACATATATATATATATATATATATATATATGATGATGATGATATTGAGTTTATTAGCACTAAAATAGGGTCATGTAGACCCCTTCGCTCGTGCGGGAAGAAAATAATAATAAAATAATAGTAATACGATAATAATTTGATAATAATATACATTCAATATACAACGGAAAAACAATAATAAACAATATAAAGGACTATTATATACTACAGTCTGCATTGATATGGTGTAGTTGTATATACTACAGACTGCATTGATATAGTATAGTGTTATATAATAATAAGATAATAATAATACAATAACGATTTAATAATGATATAAATGTAATATAACACGGATACAAATAATAAGTTGGATGATTTAATGATTATGGGTAGAGAGAAAAGAAGAAGTAAGATTTATAAATCTTTTGTGGGATCTAATAGAACGAATGGTAGGAGGGAGGGAATTCCATAGGGTTGGACCGGAATTTTTAAAAGCTCTAGAATTTAGGGAAGTTTTACTAGAGTTCTGGGAGATAAGTAGAGGAGCATTTTGGTAACGAAGAGAAGATAATATAGTACGTTTTTTAATTAGATCAGAGATATAGCTAGGGGTAAAAGAATATATTGATTTATGGATTATAGATAGTATACGTAATTTACACCTGAGGGAGAAGGGTAGCCACATACGAGATGATTGATGAGATGTTGTAGTAGAGTGATCCAGTCGAGTTAAACAGTAAGTAGTACGTATTGAGGAACGGATAATCCGATTAAGTGGAGCAGTAGCTTTAGCAGGAAGTAAATTCAGTAGGGAAGAACAGTAGTCAATACGTGAAAGTACAAGAGCATTAATTAGAGTTTTAGTAAGGTTTCTGGAAAGTGATGTCCGTATTTTTTTAATTCTGAAGAGATGAAAGTTGGATGATTTTGTAATGGATGATATGTGATTCTTAAATGATAATTTGTCATCAAATACTAATCCTAGGTTTTTGGAGGAATGAGAAGGAGAAATAATCATGTTATTTAGAGTAAAGTTTGGAAAGGAAGTTTCAGAAGTAGATATGTTAAGTACAGTAGTCTTAGAGGAATTAATTAGTAGTTTATTGGAGAGGAGCCATAATCTTATGGAGTTAGCACACTCGATTAATTCAGAGTTAATGGTATTATGAGAATTTATAGGGAAAAAGGTAAACAGTTGGATATCATCAGCAAAAATATGGTAGTGGATATTTGGAAATTTCTTAATTAGATCAGCAATAGGGCGGATATAAATAGAAAAGAGGGATGGACCTAGAACAGATCCTTGGGGAATACCGTGGTTAAGAGGAGAAAGAGGCGAGTAAGATTTGTCAATCATAATAGAGATATTCCTGTTAGTGAGATATGAAGTAAACCATTTTAATGCTAAGCCAGATATACCCATTAAAGTAAGTCGCGAGATTAATATGTTATGGTCCAGGGTATCAAAAGCAGATGATAGATCAAGTAGGATTAGCTGATAACACGTGTTGCTATTTAAGGTAGATAATATAGTGTCAGTAATACGTAGGAGAGCTGTTTCGGTTGAATGACCCTTACGAAAAGATTTTTAAGAAATTTCTTCTCAAATTTTCGAACACTCTTCTTGAAGATGAAAAGTTCGTGGGAGAACCAGGGAGAAAAAGGGCGGTCGGTAATTAATGTAGATTTTGTAGGTGCATGTATATTGATAATATTTAGGAGAGTGGAGTTTAGGAGTACCGGACAGAGGGAAGTTGAAGAAGAGATCTCAGTTTTAATATTGTTTACAAATCTTGGTAGGTCGATAGACTTAAAATCTCTATATTTAATACGTTTTCGTTTAATATTTGTGAATTTTAGATTTATAGAGAATTCAATAATAAAATGATCAGTTAGTAGTTCAATTTTTTGAAAGGAGTTAGGGTTTATACATCTAATAAGAGGACTGGATAGGGGTGTAAATATCATATCAAGTGTATTGCCACTAGAATGGGTAGGAAATGATATATGTTGGCACAAGGAAAGAGACTCAGTTAGTAGTTTAAAGTCACCATGGGGATAGATGGGAGAATTATAGTGATAGTTTAAGTCACCAAGAACTATTGGTAGAAAGGATGAAGATGAAGGAAGTTTATGGATAAAATCATGAAATTCATCAAAGAATAAACTGGTTTCAGGTTTTGGGGGACGATAGATAACGGTAAGATGTAGAGTTAAGTTAGGAAGCTTGAGGGTCAGCGAAATACAATCACTATATGAAAAGGGGGGGAATGAAATGGATGGAGATAGGTAAAAATCATTACGTATCATAAATCCTACCCCACCACCACGGCCCATTTGTCGTGGAGCGAGATAGAGTGTATATCCAAAGTCCAAGATGGAGGCAAATATATCAGAGTCATTATTAGAAATCCAGGTCTCAGTCAATGCGATTATAATAAATTTTGTAATTTAAGGTATGGGAACAGAAGGGATATATTTGATCTCAAGGAGCGAATATTGATCAAGGCTATATTAGAGGATAGTCAGGCTTGAGAGGAAGAATTATTTATAAATGATTTCTTATAGTGATCAAAAGAATCAAACCATTTTGTTAGATCAGATTCAGGGATGAGAAAAGGGGGATATGAAAGAGGATTTTTTTTATCCCTAAGTTCAAATGTTTGGGAACGATTATTAAAAAATACTTTATACAAAATGGGCGTGAGTTTTTGTTTTAGGGCATGATATAGTACCTTACCAAGAAGTCTAGTAGAGTCAGGTAAATAATGACGAATAAATATATGCTTAAAATTACTATGTGGTGAGATTTTTAGAAGGGAGGAGAAACATATATCACGAGCAGAAATATTAGTGAAACGTAATATAGCAGTACTGGTAAGAAATGAGGCAGAAGTAATATAAGAATGTGGAAGTTTTATATAGTCAATTAATGATACTATGAAATTATAGTTAACTTCATAAGGAAGAAGGTGTTCAAGTACTAGTATGAGGGACTTATCCATGGAGCGTATGGATGAAGACTTTGAGGAAGTTGAACTAGATAATATAGGGGTTGGTGTGTGATTTGAGGAAAATTTTAAGTCCATTAGCTTTGGAATGTTTCTAGAAGTATTATCATTGGGCTGGGTATTAGCATTATGCTTGGGCTGGATATTAATAGTCGTAGTAGAAGAATATATATCAGATGTTATATTTGGCGTTACCTTGGAACAAGTATTATGTATAGATTTGTCAGTTAAAGTAGAAGGTGAATATGGCATAGTAATGGGTGGAGTAGTTGTATGATTAGTCGAAGGAAACTTATTTAAGGCTAGGCATGAGGAACATGAGAAGATGAAGTTAGGTGAATTAAATATAGCAATAGCATAAGCGGGAGGGGGGTTTTTAGAATGAAACCAGGATTTAGAAATAATAGCTGCGGGGTATAAACAATTATAATGTAAAATAGATGGACATGTTTTACATTTGAGATAATATTCGCATGCGGGAAGGTTACAATGTGAACAATTTGAGGACATGGTATACTTGAGATTGTGGGATTAAATTGAATGAAATAGATAATAATAAATATAATAATAAATGTATAAAAACTGGTCGTAACAGGGATATTTTTGAAGAAGTTTGGTATTCAGTCCGTTTTGCTATATGACGAGTTGACTTGACAAGCACCGGTTGACTTTAGTAGGCTCCTGGTATGCTTGGTGGCAGCCGGGCAATGATGGTCCGATTGTCTGAGATGTAAGGCAGTGTATCGTCCGAGGTAGAATTGATGGATCTGTATTTAAGTAAATACAGCAGTAGACTATCTAGGTGTAAGTTGGTAGCTAACCTCAAATGAAGGTTGGTAGATCCGACTACCAAAAGCAAATTCCCAAGGGAGATCCACGGGAGAATATCAGTTATAATATTATTATAAACTACTAGTTAATTAATTTTATAAATAGTAAATAATGTAGCTAAGTATGAATATACATAAACAGTATGTAATATATATTTGAATTTAATTAATTTATCGAATTTATAATTCTATTATCTTTGTGATTATTATTTATTTTTTAGGATTTTTATTTTGTTATAATAAAATGTAAACAAATACTAAATATAATTATATCTAAATAAGATATGATTATAATTTAAAGACAACTATTATGTATTTCAAATAAGTTGGATATTAATATTTAATATATATTAATATAATAGATAATATAAAAAATAAATGAATACGTACTTATCTTTATAATAATAATACAATTAAAAGATATTTAAAAGCTAAGCAGTTATTAACACAACTATATATTGGTTGCTATGTAAACAAAGTATATATATATATATAATTATATAATAATATTCTAGCAATTTAATTATATATTATAAATAATATATAAATATATTATGAACTTATATATTATATAAACTTTTATATTATATATATAATATGATATAATTTGTGTATATATATATATATATATATATAATATAAGTATAAATACCTTATGTATATTGTAATGAGTTGAAAAATAGATGCTTCTCATGTTGAGTGTAGAGTGGAAATATAATGTGTAAATAAATAAAATGAAATTATGGAATTATGGGTTGATTATAAGTTAATTATGGGAATTATATATAATATACAAATTATGCCTATTAGCTTGTATTGTAAATAAATTTATAACAATAGTTTTTTATAGTTCTATGTATACATATTTCCCTATGGGGAATCTATATATTTTCTGAAAACCAGTTTAATTGCAATTAGAAGCAATAAATGCTATGTCTATAATAATATAACACAACAATAAGTAAACTGTTATATTAAGGATATTATGAAGGATACTATTATGAATTATATTTCTTATACATTTTATTTTCAATCAAATTTAAACTTAATTTTAAAATGTTATGGTATAACTGGTATTGTCATATTGTATTCCATATAATTCATAAAGTTATACCATTATATTTAATAGATAATGGTATAACTAAAAATTACGAATGTTATACCATATCATTCGTAATCTTATACCATTTAAATTAAGCTATATGGTATAACTAAAAAAAATCAAATGTTATACCATATAATATGTGATCTTATACCATTTAACGTAATTGTATGGTATAACTCGTATTTCCATATGTTATACCATATAATTCATAATGTTATACCCTTATTTTTAACAGTGTACGTATTAGTTAATTTCCCATAGCTATGGAAAATAACTAGTTATTTTCCTATAAAAGGTAGGAGCCGCTAGCCGAGTATCATCGGATAGGTAGGTAGGTCTAGGTAAGGTCTAGATACCTACTAGGTAAATACCCAGAAAACGATAACAACATATTTAAATACTTATTAAAGACGTTTATAAAGCAATTTTAATCAGATATTCGAACTGCTTTAATCCAACCAATTTAAACTTTTTTAAAACATCTTTCTACTCACTATTCCTAATAATTAAATATTAATTAATATTTAAAAGCTTTAAAGCCTGCTTTAATTCTAATTTAATAATCTCCGATATCTTAAGATATATTTAAATCTGATAATATTTATTACTGCTTTAAAAAGTATTTAAATCTGCTATTATTATTTGCTGGGAAAAATATCCTATGTGGAGATTATTAAATCAGAATTTAATCAGGCTGTAATACTTAATTATTAAAGCAGTAGAAATATGTTTTAAAAATGTTTAAATATAGGTTTTAAATATATAAATTAAATATATTTATATAATAAAATGTTTAAATCGCTTGATTTAAAGCAGATTTTAAATCAGAATGTTCAAAAATCTGATTAAAATTGATTTATAAACTCATTTAATAAGTATTTAAAGCTGTTGTTACGGTTTGCTGGGTAGGTAAGATAATATTGTCCTACATATTTTCACTGTTATTATTATTAGTAGTATTATTAGGTATATATTTTTATTAAGTTAATGTAGGTGTTTTATACAGGTCTTGACTTCACTAAAGTTATACACGAACTCAACTTTTTTACATACATAGTACATAATACCTACGTACTTCATAGGTGTACTTTTGTTAAACATTTACAAAAGTACACCTATATATATGTATCATATAGGATACTTATTAATATAACCATAATTATATATACAATATTATAATATAATATAGGTTATAATAACTATTATGTATGTAAACTGTACGTAATATACATATATACATTAGGTATACATATATACGTAAATCATATACGAATTTCTGTAGACCTATAGGTAGACAAGTAGGTATACCTATATATAATGCGGGTATACAAATGTGTATACCCCACATAATCAGACACAACGACACACGCTCACTAACAACATATTAAATACTACCATTATTAGTATCATTCATAATAATATATTATATATCTATAATTAACACCATTGCGTACTGTGGTATTCCAAATATATGGTTAACACGGAAAACCCTGGGATAAAATATTATAATCCTGATATTTATATTTAGGAATGCTACCATAGAAATGGAACTAAATTCGTTCCAGGTATATGATTTTTATCGTGATGATACATATGATCTTTGATTATGAATCCATATTTAACGCTAGGTGTTAATTTACCAATGAAAATAGAATTGTTTTATTATTTAATTTAATAATATTACTCACATTTAAATTAATTGTAAATATACACATCTATATTGATTATAAACCTTATATACATACGTAATAGGATATTATTAATCTTATAATATTTTCATAATATATAATTTAAATATATAATATTTTTGAGTAACAGATTAATTATTTATACTCATTATAATATTGTGATAATATTAATTAAATTAATCTGAATATACATTAATCTTTATATAGAATAACCATGGTAAGTAAAATATAGCTATAGTTTAGATATATCGTTATCATCGTAATATTTATATGTCCACCACCTACTTATGATATATGCATATATGATTATATAGTTTATTATATATATATATATATATATATATATATATATATATATATATATATATGATTATATATTATATATTATATTTTATATATAATTTATATATAATATTTGATATATATATAATATATATATATATATATATATATATATAAGTTATATATAATATTTGATATATATATAATATATTTTATATATATATATATCCAATATTATATATAAATTATATATTACATATTATAATATTAATATATTTTGAATATAATATTTTATATTTATATGATTAATATGATTAATATAATTAATAAAAATGGATAATTATTTAATAATTAAATTATTATAATACTTAGTAATCATTTTGGAGTATTTTATACCATCATCATAATCCTAGTATAAAGGTGTATATATAACATAGTAGGTATAACATATACTATATATAAAGGATAACTATTCGTACTAGAATAGAAAGGTGATCTAATTATTTTGAATAAATTATTATTTAAATTATACAAAAATATAGGCAATAAATAATTTAAATAATAATTAATTAAAAATAATTAGATCACCTGTCTATTATAGCACGAATAGTTAAAAGTATACTCTTGATATTATGCTAATTATAATAACGATATTTATAAAATATCAATTCACCTATTAGTGAATTCGTGTTTTATATATATTTTATATATACATATTTAAATAAATAAAATGAAATTATGGAATTATGGGTTGATTATAAGTTAATTCTGGGAATTATATATAATATACAAATTATAATTTGTCATATATGCCTATTAGCTTGTATTGTAAATAAATTTATAACAATAGTTTTTTATAGTTCTATTCAAAATATCACTTAGTTTTTATATGAAGGTAATATATAATTAATTAAATCAATACGTTATTATTAATATGTATAGTATATATTTATACACGCGCACACACACACACACACACACACACACACACACATACACACACACACACACACACATACACACACACATATATATATATATATATATATATATATACATATACTCGAAAAATTATAAGTATTTGTATATAAAATATAGGAAATATGTATATGTATACATATTTCACTATGGGGAATCTATATAGTTTCTGAAAACCAGTTTAATGTCAATTAGAAGCAATAAATGCTATGTCTATAATAATATAACACAACAATAAGTAAACTGTTATATTAAGGATATTATGAAGGATACTATTATGAATTATATTTCTTATACATTTTATTTTCAATCAAATTTAAACTTAATTTTAAAATGTTATGGTTTAACTGGTATTTCCATATTGTATACCATATAATTCATAAAGTTATATCACTATATTTAATAGATAATGGTATAACTAAAAATTACGAATGTTATACCATATCATTCGTAATCTTATACCATTTAAATTAAGCTATATGGTATAACTAAAAAAAACAAATGTTATACTATATAATGTGTGATCTTATACCATTTCAATTAAGCTATATGGTATAACTAAAAAAATCAAATGTTATACCATATAATATGTGATCTTATACCATTTAACGTAATTGTATGGTATAACTCGTATTTCCATATGTTATACCATATAATTCATAATGTTATACCCTTATTTTTAACAGTGTATAGGTATCATCGATATAAAGAAAGTATATACTTTCTTTATATCGATGATATGCACGTATACATATAATTTAATTTAATTTAATATTATGTAATTAAAAAAATATAAATCGAATACATTACGAGCCACCTATAGGTGATATATTGCATATTCGGATAGGAATAATATAATGCATATTCCTACTAGCGGCTACTGCCCTTGACTTGCCTTATTTTAATGCTTTTGTATGCCTTTTTTAATGCCTAATAAAATTATTATTCAGTAATATATAAAAGTGAAATCACAGTATTCTAGACCTATATGATGTATTGCTAATTCAACAAAATAAGATATTACAATGCACTTTTCGATATATCGATTACATATATTAGAAGTATGCTGACTCAGCATTGCTGAGGCATATACATTATCGGCCACTACTCCGTTCCACCCACTATACCGCTATATGTGGTCTATACGCCGTATATACCATATATATTGCTATAGCAACAAATAACAGAATACTAATTATACGATAAAATTTGAATTGTTATTTTATGATACATTTTTTATTTTATAAAACTATTATAGGATATTAGAACTAAACATTAAAATTAATGATTATGTTAATCTACACATCATTATGTTACCCTTAAAGAAAGCCACATATTCCTATAGCCGATATAACTTATTTAACATATAAAATATTATAAATCTAAATATAAGATATAATTTCTATTATTAACCTACTAGAATATTATTTACCATATAACATATATGTTAATGTAAATATTATAAATTTAATAAATTCACTAGGGGAAATCTCCAATTACCATAGAGCTAGAGAGAATTTCTCTTTAGCTCTAAGCCAATTACCGATCACTCTCGCATTACATAATATATATATGAACAAATTATATATACATATTAGTAATGTAATGGTAAATATGAATAAGTATGTTGTACCGGGATACGATCATAAAGGACGAGTTGGGGGTTAGAGGTTACATTTGAAATACGAGTTAATAGTATATATGTATATATTGTATTGGTATTTGTGGGTTATTTGGTTTAATTATAATTTTAATATAATTTATATATATTTATTTATAATTTTAATTATAATTTACCTATAGGTTTAGTGTTTTGTTATGTTGGTTTTTTTAATCTGCATTACACCCCAAAATGAGCCTATATAAATTTATTTCGCATTTAAAATTTAACCTTTAACCCTCAACTCGTCCTTTTTGATCGTAACCCTGTTGTACCCAATACCACTATTATTATTGAAGATACAATGAAATATTCTGGTTTTAATTATTAAATATTAAATTTAATTATTTAATATATTGTTTTAAATCATTGTAAATACTTAAAATAAAATGTAATGCCGTATAAAATATTGTATATGAATTAACTTTCTATACAATTGATACAATTTGTTAATGAGTATTAATGTTAAATAGGGGAAAGTCTCCGATTACATACCCCTACATGATTAGTTGTAATAACTTATTCAATATTAAATATATTTATTTGAAATTTTTTAATTTGAGTAATATTATGGCAATGAATAATATGACTATTTTAAATTTTTGATATAATTATATTTACAAGAATAAACAGGGGGGTCTGTAATCGGATACATGTGCCTAATACCGACCTTCTTCCCCACCTACCGACCCCTAAAATAATCGTGGTATAAATAATTGTAGTATTATAATATCCAATAAAAATAGTAGATATACATAACTATAATTAATTATAACATGACGTAATTTATTTTTTATTGAATTTATGTTTTAATAGTAATATTAAATTTAAATTTAAACTTTATTGTAATTATATTAAAATAGGTATATTTATTTATATTTTAATTTTTATTTAATATTTATTTATTAATCCGTATGTATATAATCAACTTGAATTATGAATCCTAAATCTATATCAATGATACACAAATAACTTATGACATATTTTAAAGTAAAATACTGATCTATATTTATTGAATATTATAAATCACATGGGTCGGTATTTGGGTAATTTAGGGGGTCGGTAATAGATAAATGGGTTGCTATTATTAAGATATATTGGTTAATAGTTATTCAAATTAATTTTTTTTATAAAAGTTATAAACATATTATTGATCTACAATATTATGTGCAGTATTAAGTTTTCTTTTAATTAATAAAGTATTTACAATGATTTAAAAAAAGTTATTATTCAAATATTTAAAAAGTAAAAACAGAATATTATATTTTATCAAATAACAATTGTATGATTGAATATCTTGTAAAAAAATATATTTATTCATATTTATCATCAAATTGATAACATTTCATGTATATATAATTTTTTGATATCTCTCATAGTTACTAAGATACGAGAGGGGGTCGGTATTAGGAGGGGGTCGGTAATCGGAGACTTTCCCCTATATATATAATTCAGAATTTGGTATAAGAACCCAGATATATATTGAAGCAAAGCTTATGATCATTCGTTGAAAAAAAATAAAATTATGAGTATAGTAATAAAAACAAATTAACTATGGAAATTGTATTTAAATTGTAATGGTAAAATATAAGTATTATAAAACTTAAAAACAAAAAATTAAAAAAAAAATGTTTATAAATAAATTTAAATTTTGTAATAAAAACTAGGGATGGGTAATATAGTAAATTATTCAAGTCTGAAACAACATAAGATGAGCATGACCCAATAAACAATACACTACAATCATAGCTACACTTGCCATAATAATAAATGTTTTCAATGTTAATACCCATGCAAACTAAACAAAAATCATTTTACTGTATGAATTTTACTGTACTCATTTTAAAGTTATTAATATATTAAGTTATATATATATATATATATATATATAACTGCCTGTGTATACGGATATAGCACAGTTGGTTAAGTCGTCAGACAAACAAGCAGTATACTATAGTATATCTTATAGGATGCTGGACTCGCGTCCCGGGTTCAAGCCTCGTACGGATCATTAAAATATGTCTTCAAATAATATTTATAAATGATCTTATATAATTGTGTATAAATAAATGATCGTCTCTCGTTAAAAACATGTATACCTTAACACGATAGTGGCTTTGAATGGACATTAAAGCCATATATGGTTATATATTATATATATATATATATATATATATATATATATATATATATATATATATATGGTTATAAGTGAAAACTATATATAAGTTCCTGGATGGGATGAAAGGAATCCATGAAAATAAAAATAATATTTTGAATACAATAGTACAATAATTCTACAACTTTACACCACCTGTAGGTGATATTAATAACGACAATAAAGATCGTATAATGTCTGACGATGGCAAATGTATCGAAGTAATTCGAATAGATGACACCGAACTACACGTTGATAACATGGTAATTAACTATAGTTATATAGTTAACTGATTATATACAACGTTAATTAATATTAATTTATATCTATATATATACATACATTTGTAGTGTTTATTTTTTTTAATATGTAAATAGATATCTTATAATATAAAATAAATAATTTATTTTAAAATTAATTTACCATATATGCCTATATGTATTATATATATATATATATATATATATATATATATATATATATATTAATTACGATACTTCATTATAATTTAATTATTAAAATATATAAATTCATAAATACTAGTAGATATCATAGCTTAGATTACACGATATATTAATTATAGGCCTATGTTTCAATTATTATTTTGATTGTATTCGAATATAGTCATCAATTGGTTTCGTTAATCTATCTTAATATTTATATTATTTCATATTAATATTCACGACTACAGAATGAAGACGTACAACATCCGTCTACTAATATCGAACTGCGACACTCTGTTAATAGATTAACGTTGCAATTACGAGATTTAAAAAGCATATCCAACGAACAACACATTCTCGAGATAGACGCTATTAAATCACAATTTAGTGAAAATGTGGATGAAATGTCAGGTGACCTACGTGATATGAAAAATCTTATTGAACATCTACAAACCGAAGTAATACCCACATTTTATATTATATATTATATATCCAAGATTATTTTAAATTGGGATTTTAAATAATACATATATATATATATATATATATATATATATATATATATATATATGTATGCTTGTATACACACAAGATTAATACATATAATATGCATCTATATTGAGTAAAATATCGAATTAGCACTATTAGTAGGAGATTATCCTATAGGGGGAAGATAGGTAATGTGGCCAGTTTTAGATAATGTTGTATAACTTTATAAATAATAGTGCTAATTCGATAGTTTACTTAATATAGACGCATCTTAATATATTCTAGTGTACGGCTGATTAATTTTTCATTTTAGCTCTTCTAATTGAAATTATTAAGGTTGCCACATTATGCGGGTAATGTGGCCAGGCATTAACCCAGTAGATGGCGTTACTTTATATCAAGTTTAGTCTAATGATATCACATCAAGTATAATCTTAAATAACACACGCTATTGTGATACATTATAATGCTTATTAGTTTAATTTTATCAATTACCATAATCATTAATAGTATATATATACTATTAGGTATACCTTTAAAACTTACTTATCATGATATTAATATGCAAAAAACAAATTCATCGGTAAATGACTGTATATCATAATAATATAGCGATAAAATACTTATGTAAAATAGTGATTTAGAAAGATAACTAATTTATATTATCTGATTTCTATATATATATATAGAACACTTTGTATATATATACCATTTTATATTATATAATATATATATATATATAGATATATATATATATATATATATATAAATATATAAATATATTTATATATATATATATTGTATTTATAATTGTTTTAATAAGTAATTAAATATCCATATGGTTATGATGTAGTAGATGTTTATTCAATAAACGTTTTCATATAATAACGCATGCAAATTTATCAATATATAAAATGTTTATTTAAGATCATATATATATATATATCTTTAATATGAATCGCTTCAATAATCGTGAACTGACCATATTACCCGCTAAAAGGTGGCCACATTACCCGCTTCTATGTATCACGCTATATATACACTATATAATTATGAATATTACTCACTAAATAAATGTATTACACAATTTGTTGTTATTAAATAGTTCTTGAATATCCAAATTTAATATTCAATTTATATTATATGTTATAACAATACTTTAGTAATTTAATTTATGTTTTACTAAACTTTTATTTCAATTTTTTAAAAAGTAAATCGATTTTTTTTATTATATATTTTTACTTATTTGAATAATGCTTACTAATGATAATATTGCATATATACATTTTATGATATTCTTATTGTTTATGAAACCGCCATCTGTCAATAACCCATATTTCCTCTATATATACATACATACATATATATATATATATATATATATATATATATATATATATATATATATATATATATATATATATATATATATATATATATATATATATATATATATATAATAAAAACAATTATTATATAATTATTTATAATTATAGATATGTGAAGTATATGAAAATAATTCACACATAAGTGAAAAATTAGTCAATTATGAAGATGAAAATTCTACTCTGAAATTAACTATTGAGGAAATAAACAGTAAATTAGATGATTCCAATAAACAATTAAACAATGAAAAAGAAATATCTAGTAAATTGATAATTGATTATAAACTAATCAAAAATGATATAGAGGATTTAAATGTTCGTGAATTGAATTATAATCAACAATTTAACACCGAAAAGAAAGAATTAAATGAAATAATATCGAATTTGAAAAATGAAATCTCAAATTTAAACAAATCATATGAAAAATTGGAAATTAAGGTTTTTCTATTGTATTATAAAATATAATATGTTAGTAACGTAGTATTATAAAGGTTCACAAACGTATACGTTTGAGTACCGTATACGTTTGTATACGATGTATACATTGTGAAATAAATTGTTCAAAATGAAATATAAATGTATGGCGATATCCATAATAAAAAATAAATAAAATAATTATAATAGGTATTACCTATTAAAGTGCATTTAATTAAGTAAGTTAGTTCAGTTCAAGTAAATATATACTATAGTATATATTTACTTTATATATATATAGTATATATGTAGTTTGTTTTTAAAATGGTTTATTTTATTATATTAATTTTGGATGCTTAAAAATAAGTCTGTAGGTTTTATTTATAATTTTCTCTAGTATATCTTCCTGTAACTTAGATATCTCAGTAAGTAGTGCTTTACAGTAATACAATTTTGATATTACATAATCGGATGTTATAGTCTTAGCACATTAAGGGCCGCATACATATGCTGTCCTTTTGTTAGAGCGCCGTGGCATTTTGTATATTTTTCATATTTAGTAGTATACATTTTCAAATACGCATTTCTATATGAAATATTGATTTCTTAACATTACAAGTTATATTTATTTTAAAGATAATAA